>JAUPFT010000026.1:1574939-2174939 GCA_036936625.1 Parnassius smintheus behrii
TTCAAAATCATAAGAAACAGAAGCAAAACGAGTTCAATTTTTGGCTCACAAAAACAAGGTACTTTAGTATCTTACATGCCAAAAAAAAAAGAAAGTGGTGCTTATATACTCAACTATGCACTATGATGATCATATCGATTTACAAACAGCAAACGTAAGCCGGAAATAATAACCTTTTACAACAATACCAAATATGGCGTGGACATTGTAGACAAAATTTGTAGTATTTATGACGTCTCCAAAAACTCTAGGCGATAGCCACTTACCATTTTTTTAATTTAATGAATATAAGTGCTATAAACGGTTATATTGTACATACAATTAACAAGGACTACAGAAATAAGGCCAGGAAGGATTTTTTGTATGAACTTGGTTTTCACCTAGTCGCGCCATGCATACAACGCAGAATAAATATTGAAAGTATTCCAAAATCATTGAAAATGAAAGGGAAAATGCTTTTGGGCATGAAAGAACCATCGGAATTACAACCATGCCCAGCACAACTCCCCAACACTGGTCGAGTCGGGAAATGTTCCTTTTGTGGCAGAGCGCACAATAAGTCCACTAGAAAACAATGTGACACCTGTAAAAAGTGGATTCGTCCTCAACATCAAGTTCTTCAATGCCTTGACTGTTGTAAAAATGATAAAGACTGTGTGGAAGATATGAGCGAGTAAAAAAAGGAGACTGAGAAGGTTTGATGCCAAAAAATCATTGATTTTTCTCAAAATTCACAAGAAGTTTGAAGTGCCTAAAAAATTGTAACAGTTATGTTTCGTCTATTTTAGTTTCTTATTAAAGTTTGTTTTCATATGATATTGAAGTATTTTTATATTTGATTATTGTTCCTGTAAAATCTTTACACAAAATAGTTCTACATAATATGTAGAGCGCGCGAGCACTCGCGTCCCAAACAGGGGCGCGCGTATTGGAGTGTTACAGTAGCTGTTGGTTATTCAGGAATATTTATCATTGAAACTATAGGTTTGTGATAACTGAAATAAGAAACATAAGTTTGTTAATAATAAATGCACTTTGTTCATTCATATTCAAAACACTTTATACACAAATTTTACAAGTACAGCTATTCACTGTTGTACATAAATACCTATACACCTATATACTTTCTCATAAACAGCTGCTTATGTATTCGTCCGATTTCGGAGCAGCTGTTCTCGATTCGTGCGAGCTTCGTAGAGTCGTACAATACGTCTAGTTGCACGCACACAAACACCGTGTCGAAGACTGCCGAAAAGAAACGACGTTAGAGTCACAAGAGACAATGCACGGCCTTCAAGCCACACCTCCGTGCCCGTCGGAGTGGGGAGATTGAGGTTTTTTCGTTACGGAATTTCTGGATTCGGTCCCCGCGCTCAAGGCCCGCGATAGAAGCTATGCAATAGCTTAAAAAACAACTCGTGACAAGATGAAATAGCGCCGCTCCAAAAGAATATCGGAAGAAAAAAAGGTAAAAAAAAACTAAATATATTGGCCTATTGACCGCTATTTCAGATTTTTGTTATCATTACTCTTGAAAACTAAACACGGGTTATGGGTCATGTTCACTGTAAACGAGCGACATAAGTTCTCAATAGACGACGATGATTAACCAATCGCATACTTTCGTTTAATGCTTCGTGCTCTTGTAATTCATTAACGTTCTAAATAAACAAATTTAGGTTTCAAGACTTAGGCAGATTTATTACTTTCGGTATCAAAATTACTGGCTACAGCTTTTAAATTGATCTGCTTGTCTAGAAAAGTGTCAAGTTTCAACATAAAGTAAGGAAAACCTATGGGAACCTAAAATTGAAGATATGCTTGGTGAGTTTTGTATGTCGGGTGAAGAGTTTTCATCGATACGAGCAGAAATGTTCATGAACTTTCAAATATGCCAAGCAAATGCGATATATGTATGTGGCCGTGGAAGGAAAAGGGGAGATCTCCCGCCGGGCAAGGTGTTCTGCCCTGGGAGCGGCCAACACTCCGTGTGATAGTTCGGAGATCTTCTATATAATATGCTGTTTATGATTCGAAATGTTGATAGCGTGGTTTAGTCTTCGGTATGTTTTGCTTGCGGCGCGACGACAGCGCCGCCACATCAAACCCCTGCTCAGACCAGAGGTCGACAGTGCAGTCCAGTTGCCGGTGCGTCCTTAATGCCGGTGGGGAATGCATGCTGTGTGCGTAAGGGCAAGTGACACCGGTGCGAATGATGTGCCGATGTGTAATGCATGCCGTGCTACGCACTGGTAAGTGATGCCGGTGAGAACGATGTGCCGGAGCAAGTGCAAGAAGTCTGCCTTATGAATCTGCGGTGAGTCGAGATGAAGACAAGTTGGACTGGCTTGCAGGAACTGAAGACTGCAGAAGATGATTCTCAGTAGTGAATGGTAGGGGTTCTTGAGGATAATGACGAAGGCTTGAAATTGTAGTTTCCGAAGGTGTTTGGTTGCGTGTTCAGATCATGTCGGATGGTCACCACTGTGGCCGTGGTAGGAAAAGGGGAGATCTCCCGCCGGGCAAGGTGTTCTGCCCGGGGAGCGGCCAACACTCCGTGTGATAGTTCGGAGATGTTATATATATGCTGTTTATGATTCGGAATGTTGATAGCGTGATTTAGGCTTCGGTATGTTTTGCTTGCGGCGCGACGACAGCGCTGCCACAAGTATATATGTATAATAGTTTTTACACTGACAAGAAATAAGTTAAAAAACTCCTGAGACAAGTTTTATTTAACGTGGTTGAGTCATGCCGCTATATCATGGATGTAACACTGATGAGTCAGCTCCACCGGGGGGCGGAGCGTAGTCTGTTCCTGCTGTTCATCTTTGTTTCAGTTTCCCCTCTACAATCTCTTACAAAACCTAAGAGAAGATATATGGCAGCGGACATTGTAACACCGCCACTACACAAGAGTAAGAGTTTTCGTGTATTCAACTCTCACCATACGAAACACATCAGCATTAAGCTATTATTAGAGCGAGGTCCTTCCCCGGTCAAGCCGACTCATTCGTGCTACAACTATACAACTAATATAACTGCAGAATGGCACTACTCCTTGTGTTAGGTTCGTTCACGACAATTCAATTGGAAGGTTTAAACATTTTTAGATTTGCCGTTCGTACCCTTAACAATTAAGGTACCGTCGCTGAGGTGACTCTATTGTTTTATAATATATTTATTTTAGTTATTAAAGCTATAAAATTTGACGACTCCGTGGCGCAGTGGTTTAGCAATTAGTGGCCGCGCTTGGGGGTCGCGGACTGACATGGACTGCGACTATAAGTGCTAGAAGAGTTAGAGATATTAAAAAATAATATCATTTTTGTTGAAGGCTGAATCAAAAACTGAATTTTAATATTCGTAGGAGTTTGCAATGAACAAAAAAGTTGTTGTACTTTACTTCCAAGACAAAAGATTTATTCATATCGATTTTTAACCGTTCGAAAATGCAGGATTTCTGTACTCCTTTTGTATTTTATTATATAAATATTATATAAAAATAAAAATACACCAAGCCTTAAGTTCAGAAATTCTTCGTTATTAGAGAATCGAAATATCGATATGAATGAATAAGAAGAGATGTAAGTACAAAATCGTTGAGAGGTAATTATATTACAGCAAAATAACCGAAACAGTAAAAAATTAAATTGTCAGCAAATCACAGTTGGCAACTATTTTATAGATCGGTTCAATACAAAATTACTAAACGCTCAATACAGCCTGGGTTACATATTAAGTTATCAGGATGATACACTTCACAGTAAAATTGTATTTTAATTAAATTACAAAAATGTGTAATTTAATGAAAACTTTAAGGGAAGTGCCAGTCGCTGGAATAAACAGAACATACATTGTCAGACCTAACATATCCGGCCTGGTAATAAAGAGAAACGTCTAAGAATTAAGGTCAAGATTGGGATATTTCCTTGTCTTACTAAGCTTGGCGGTGGATTGATTGCGAATAATTTTTATAGATGTGGCAGATCACGATGAAAATAAATTTAACGGATTGACTGGGCTAAGCTAGAGGAGGTGGATAGCTAGAGTTAAGCGCGGAGAATTTATCATAGTCATCTCTTACGACACAAACGGGACATCATTTCCATTTACAAATATGATTTTTACGTGGTAGAGCCAGGCTGCAGCTGTACTGTGGCTAAAGCGCAAACAGATTGGTAAAACCTGAGGAGGACCACGCTCTCACAAAATACATAATATGGTGAGTGCACAGAACTGGAGATCCTTTTTCACTGGTAACTGCGTGTTCCATCTTAATCCTCAGGGAAGACAACGCATCTGCTGCCACTCCACAACGAACTGATTTTGGGGGCCGCAGCATCTATACCATCATTATATTATTTATTTTATAGTTATTCATTATTCATAGATGGTGGTTTAATATCAATTTAAAAAAAGTCCAATCCTAAGAGTGGTAAAAACAGGGAATAAAGGTTTTTAAAGTAACTGTGTAAACAGAAAATGATGTTTCCCAAATTGTAAAATATTTGCTTAAGCTAAATGAGACACTTAATTTCGCAAAAGAGTACAATAAACTTTATAAAGATATACGAAAGTCAACTAATGACAGATTGCGACAAGAAGGAGTAATTTACGTACCTGAAGACCTGGTTTTACTTGAAAGTCACATTTTAAGCAATGGTTCAAAAGTTGTTAGTCAAAAATTCCTGCAAAAGAGAGATAGCTCCTAACTAATTACCAATAAGGTTAATCCCACAACCTATCTGATAGCTCATAACACTATGCCTCGGGTTCTGAATTTGAAAAAATCGTTATCATTCTAGGTATGATGAACAGAGCCAAGAATGTGATGATTCCTTTCATTTTATTAATAAAGAAAAACTTAAAAGTTAGAGTCTTCTATATCTACTGATCGATAGATCTTGCGTCTTACAAGGCTCAGTAACTGCAATGAGTTATTTTTAATAACGATACATTAAGTGAAAACAATGTAATATTTCATTAACTCTAACAATAATTTCTTAATAGTAATTATTCTTTCACCACAAATATAACGACTATTTCTTTCGAAATATTTATCAACAAAGTGGAAAAATATCCTACCCTTTAATATTTCATCTTGTCATCTTTGTTTGAGGCATTAGTGCTATACCAACATTAATTATGTTTTGAATAAATTTAGTAATACCGCGATCACGTCTTTAGTCACGTACAAGCAAAGATATTTTTGTTAAAATTTAAATATTTTAGGCAAGAATATAGACAAAAATAATGTAATGTATTAAATATTGTCACCCAACTTGGTAGAAATGCGCTGCAACCGGGGAGTTCAATCATTCAAGATAAGTGAGTTACAAAACATTCATGATCTCTTGTTTCAATTGATTGTCAATTCATACATTTATTTTAATAAAACGGTTCAAAAAATCCACTTATATTATTCAATTAAAATAACAAAATTGTGGTTAAAATGAAGTACTTCCTTTGTATGAAAGATAAAATTATAAGGAAAACACTGCTACAGTATCTATGTTATTATATTGATTGAGTTTTGTACTAATATATGTAAACATATAGGCATATTACATATAAGAATATAATGAGATGTGGTGGCACGTGGGCTAAGTGCTCGCTGTAAATTTCACAGTACGCGGGCATCTTGGGTTCTACTCCCGCCAGCAGCAATGAAATTGTTAATTGCATTAAGTGCTGATTTATCACGTAAAAAAATAACATCTCCTTGTCCCAAAAATCTTTAGAAATATATTTATTGAAGCGTGTGTGTTAAGAATTTTAACTTCCATACAAAATAAAAGTACCAATTTTTACTCAAAATTTAATAATCATCTTTATAAATTTTTATTTTTATCATTAACTACGGGCACAGAATAAATAATAGTACACAGAATAAATAATAGTACACAGAATAAATAATAGTACACAGAATAAATAATAGTACTACGTACTACGGGTTACTCAGTCACGGCTTTCTCATCGAAGAAACATTAATAGAAATACCTGATTTGAATTTCGTTAAATTTTTTGTGTTCTGATTTCACTATGTAAATTGAACTTTCCATGTGTTCCAAAAATGCTGCAAAAAAAAATTAAAAACATATCTTTTTGCCTTTTACTGTTCACTGATCTTGCTATACATTCTGATTTGGAAAACTGTTACATAAGATTAAAATATATCGAACATTAAAGAACTATATTAAAATAACTAAAACTTAAAACTTTAATTATCATACAGTCCTTACTTCCACTGGTATCGAGCCAATAAGCTGGTACAGCAGCGGTGTGACTATACCCACTACTCATATCGTCACGTGGGTGACGCAGGAGGCGACAGAGATAAACAAACCAGTAGCAGCGTCTTCTTAATAACAACTAGAAATAAAACCGCGGTTGCCAATGTTGCAACTGTGGCAAATATTCTCCTTATGATTTGATCCCTTCGCTTATGAGGAGGTTTAAGTTTAGCAATGGGCTTTGGCGGTTCGTAGTGTTTAATCTCCTCCTCCCATCTCCTGTTTCAGTTGCCCTCTGTCGCCTCTTACGACACCCGAAGGGTTGACACGTTGTACATCGTGATAAGCAACTGATTAATGTTTATTCCTAAAAGCAATGCACAATAAAATATAAACAAATAGTAAGCGTAGGTAAATAAAATACGGTTCAATAAATTAATAACATAACCAAATAATATATCAAGAGTCGTCTATATACTCGTAAGAACCGGTAGGCTTCGCGTACAAGACGTCATCAGTTAAGCCGTTCTTATTTACTGATATTGATATACGCTCCTCCGAGATAACAATTATACGTCACATATATTTCACGGAGGTTGATATAGAATCGTTAGAAGTGATAACTTTCATATGTATGTTTCTCTTAAAATCATAATAAGAAAGGAACAGGTAAGTGCACATTCAATTCACAATCATTCTCGAAGTTTTGATTTGAGAATATATCCAGAATTTAATACCAAATATATGACCATTGTCGTATATCAGTTTCGAAGAAGTGTTAATTCTTACGGTTTTACATCCGCATACTTTCGCAATTCAAGTCCGATAAGTATCAACTAATTTAAAGGCTTTTCCTTCTTTACAAAAAGGTGACGAACGGGCGCACAGTCCACTTTATCTTAAGGGAAAGTAGACATAGTGACCCAAAAACACCTACATCTATCCTCGATTAAAAATTAAAGTGGAATTTGACTAAACTAAACTAAGGACACACCTGAAGACTATTACATGACTGAGGAGAAATGCCCAGTTACCAGTAAAACGGGGTCTTGTCATTCTCTTATCTTACAAAACACAGTCGCATTCGGCTGCTGTTATACAGTGATTCTGTGATAGCTTACTCTTTTGTTGATTCAATTTATTGGAGTGTAAGGAAAAATATATTAACTTTTACTCCTTATTCTCCAATCCCTTCCATTACATTCCCTTGCTTTTCCATTCGTATTTTTAACACGTCTAGGTAATTAATTTATACAACTTCCAGCTACGGATGGCTTATATATAATATAATTTTTTCTTCTGTAATAAATATAATTTTTTCTTTACCCAGAGAGGATTTAACAATTCGTAATTCATCACGCTTTGCAGGCGGATTGTCAATCGCAAACGTTTCGCATCTTCAAGGCTGCTTTCCATTACCGATTTGGGTATTTTACTATCTAAAAAAACGTTTTAAATTTCGTAGCTCTTGTCACGAATTTTTCTTACAGTCCAAAGAAAACCTTTCGCTCCAATGTCCTGTACACTCCTCGACATTTTATGATAAATCTTTTGCTGTTCTTGGAGTAAGACTCTGGAACACCTTACCCCAGTCTATTACGAGTAAAAGTGCTCAGTCATTAAATGTGTTCAAGAAACAAATTAAGGAACACTACTTGTCTCTCTAAATCCTCTCTCTTCCTCCTCTTAGTTATGGTGACTAATATACCTTTAGTATGTTGTCATTTTATAGTATATAAGTTGTATTTAAAAAAATTGCAGAAAAATCTGCGTGATAAAATGGGACTAACATATCGCTTTGTATTACGAACTCAAATCAAATGAAAAATATAAAATAATATTTTTTTTTATAGAATAGGGTGACAAACGAGCACACAGTCCACCTGATGGTTAGTGGTTGCTGCGGCCCATAGACATCTACATCTATCTTCCATTGCAAATCAAAATGCAGATGCGTTGTCACCCATGAGGACTGAGATGGAATGCCTCATTTCCAGTAAAAAGGGTCTCCGGTTCTCTACACTCACCATACGAAATACAGCAGCATTAAGCTACTATTTCACGCTGGTATTCTGTGAGAGCGTGGTACTTCCCCGATCGAGCCGACCCATTCGTGCTACAACTATACTACTAATATAACTGCAGCATGGCTCTACCAATCTATTCATTTGTTAAATATTAATTTTAGCATTTTCATTAAATATCCGCTGTTTACTGCTCCATATCATTTCGCGGGTGTCGTGAGAGGCTGCAGTGGGGATCTGTGACTCGGCAGCAACATTTCTGACAACAACTTAAAATAATAAAAATATTGATGTTGCCCGTGCGTCAGTGAAGCGTGGCAACTGTAGCAAGTATCCTGTCCTATGGAGCAATCTATGGGACAAGGGATTGTGTTCAGAAGTAGGCTTTGACATAATGATGATGATGATAGCGAGGATTACAAAAAACTTATAATATTAATCCCAAAATGCCGGCATCTCTTCATTAAAGGGTATAGAAATTTGCTTGATACAGAGTCATGTAAATTTACTCTTAACAATTTAAGTTATTAGTTATTTTTATCCTGCATTATCTGCATTCGTAGTATATTTGTGTGTTTCCTACTACAATAGATTTTAGCATAAAATTTTAGACAAGATTAAACTAAAACACATTGAAGCAAAAACGTGAGAAAAAGTAAATGATGTCGCATTATGCCGTCACATCCTCTAAAAATGTGAATCAAATTCCTAACGCTTTTCAATTTACATGCTCTTATGGTAATGTTGCATTCTTTCAAGATGAAGGTATGTCAAGTGTTATTAAATTACTGGTTGTAAGCAGTCACGTTCTATATAACGCTTTTTCTTAAACATTCTGATGCTATATTGCCTTAGAGAATATCAACCCAAGCGAAAATCGACAGGAGGTATTTCGTTGCATAAACATAAGTCTGGTCTAAGTAAAATGACGATGAGGATGAGATACAAATAATTGATATGATATTTCCAGAGAAATCGAGTTTTTTGGTAGTGGAGAGTTATCCTCAGAAAAAAGGGTGACATATTCTAGAAAAATCTGATTTATTTTTTATACTATTTTTTATACGTGGTAGAGCCACGCTGCATTTGTGTGATGTAAACAGGCTATAATTTTATTAAGCTTTTATAAAACCTACAGCAGAAAAACATAACAAAACTATATGTAAGTTTTATATTGATTGTATTGTATACTCACATAAGTCACACTAAATTGGTTAAATGGATATGAAATATAATGCACATGAGGGCAATTAATTCTTTTGTCTACTACAGAACAAAAGACAGAGTCATTCATCTTTCATTGCACTCAGCGTTCTTTTACTACAGTAGTAAAACGATCAAAAATATTGATTCCTTTTTGAACTTCTGAATAGTTGAACATGATCAAGTTATATAAAAATTTCGAATGTAAAAATAGACATTAGGGTATTTTTCGACCAAATTGCAAGGGTAATTTAAAAATCACGCAAATCCTGCGTTTAAACTATCTTAAATTTATATCACCTTAGTGATATCTTCCTTTTGTTCTGTGAAGGCAGCGAAAAAGAATCCACCCGTCTTTCGTCCCGTGGGTGTCGTAACGAGGCGACTACAGAAAAGGTTAGAAAAAAGATAGATAGTGGAAATATAGATCGAAGATGTGGAGCAGCGAACAGTGCGAATTAAAGGTACTTATTGTTATTTGCTTATTAACGAATGTATTTTCCAATAATACATACTCTTTTTATTTTTTGCGTGATAGAGCCATACTGCTGCTATACTAGTAGTATAGCTATAGTACGAATGGGTTGGCTCGACCGGGGAAGGACCACGCTCTCACAGAATACCAACGTAAAATAACAACTTAACGCTGCTGGGTTTTGTAAGGTGTGTGTAGAGAACCAGCGATCCTTTTTATTGGAAATAAAGCATTCCATCTTAGTCCTCACGGGTGACTAGCCATCTGCACTTCAATTCGTAAATGAGGATAGATGTAGATGATGTATTTGGACACCTGCAACCACTAACCATCCGGTTGATTGTGTGCTCGTATGTCACCTATAATGTTATTCTATGAAAAATACTCGTAAATAGTTTTATGTCAATAAAAACCAAAATAAGATATTAAAACTAGCGTTTTCCTCGAATTATAGGGGCCACAACATCGACTACAGCGAGTGCTAACCATCTGAGCTACCACGGCTCTTTCATTTCTGAGAGGGTTTTAAGGCAAGGAATTATCCGCCGCGCTGACCCCATGCGTGTTGGCAAACTTGTTAAATCAGTACTTAAAAATTGCAATTAACAATTTCATTGGTGCCGGCGGGGATCGAACCCGGTTTGCTCACGTACTGTGGAATTCACTGCGAGCCCTCTCAGAAATGAGCGGGAGGCCTGTGCTCAGCAGTGGGATGTATATAGGCTGTAACTTTACTTTACAACATCCATTATGCAAAGCTTAATAATAGAAACAATATTAATCCAACATAAGTTACATAAAATGTTATGGAAAAAATATACTACTGTTCACTTCTACCGGCAGCCCTTATTTAATTACAACAGTAAATAATAATAATAATGCCCGCATACCCCTAAGCAAGCGAAATCGGGCTGTCGTGAGGGCTCTTAACCCAGTGCTGGTGACCTATTTGTAAGCCAGCCGGGACCTTTGCGAGACGGACTCAATTCTCTTTGGCGCCGCAGTGGCAGTTTGCCGTATTATTGGCGCCAAACTTCCCATGGCTGGACGCGCTACTACACAAAGAAGCGCCATCCCAGCCTGGAGAAAAAGAATCGAGGACCGTATCGCAAAGGCAAGGGCCCTTATCGGCAGACTGACAAGCTTCAGGTCGGGTAATAATAGACCGAGGATTATGCGCACCGTTAAGATGGCGTTTGCTGGGACAAATATCAGTTTATCCCAGCCGGATATCACGCAGAAACTAACGGAGCGCATAGACGACCTGAAGCAAAAGATCGCTGCTTGGGGGAAGCGGATTCGACGATTTACCGAGAGGTCAAGGCGGTTCAACCAGAATCGTCTCTTCCAGAGTGATCAGAAGAGGCTCTATAAATCATTGGAGCGACCAAAGTTATGTGGAGCGGGCCAAGAACCGGATCAGGCTGACATTATCCCATTCTGGCGTGGCCTGTGGTCAGAGCCCGTAAACCACAGCGAAGGCCCTTGGATGGAAGTTGTGGCGAGCCAGGGTGCGATTGTTACGCCTATGGACCCCATCACCATAACGCCGGAAGACGTAGCTGAGGCGGTCCGTAGGGCCCCGAACTGGAAAAGTCCGTGGCTCGACGGGCTGCACCATTACTGGCTGAAGGGGTTCATAGTGTGTCACGCTGTGCTCGCCCGACAGTTTCAAGAGAATCTCGACCAGAAGTCGCTCCCGAGCCTCTTCACTACTGGGATCACTCACTTGGTTCCTAAAGATCAGGATACCACAGACCCGAGCAAATACCGCCCCATCACGTGTCTACCCACCATATATAAGACACTGACATCCATTTTGAGCGCGAGAATCACTCGTCACCTGGAGCTAAACCAGGTGATGTTACGCGCTCAAAATGGATGTCGGGGCGATGGTCATGGAACCAAGGAACCACTCCTCATTGACGCAGTCATAGGCAAAGTGGTGAAACGCAACCGTCGGAACTTCTCTGCCGCCTGGATAGACTACAGAAAGGCGTTCGACTCGGTGCCCCATACATGGCTAAAGAGGGTCCTCGAGCTGTACAAGACTGACTGTACAGTTAGAGACTTCCTCGAGCAGTGTATGGGGCAGTGGAGTACGATCCTTTGTCATCTGGGCGAGCGGATGATGGCTGCGGAGAACCACATAAGGATAAGAAGGGGTATCTTCCAGGGCGATTGTCTGAGTCCAATCTGGTTCTGCCTCTCTCTGAACCCTCTCAGTACCTTACTGGAGGGCTCCGGGAGGGGATTTCAGCTACGGAAAGGAGGGACAAAAGTGACCCACCTTTTCTATATGGATGACCTCAAGTTTTTCGCCTCCAGTCGCTCCCATCTTATGGAATTGCTAAACATCACTTGTGAATTTAGCAGTTCCATTGGAATGGAGCTGGGGACGGATAAGTGTGCGGTCCTCCATGTTGAAAGGGGAAGGGTTGCTAACTCTGAGGGCATAGACATGTCTATGCCCGTCAACTTAAGGACCCTTTCCGAGGCTGAAACATACATGGGCATGTCACAGAAGATCGGTATCGATGAGGCTGGTACGAAACAGTCAGTTTGCGATGTGTTTTATGCACGCTTGACCAAAGTGCTTAACAGCCTTTTGTCTGGTGTGAATAAGTCACACGCATATAATTGCTGGGTCATGCCTGTCCTCATGTATATACCTTTGGCATACTCAGGTGGACTCAGACTGAGCTTAACGCCCTGGATAAAAAAGTCCGCACTACCACGACGTCCCATAGGATGCATCATCCGAGATCGTCCACGTCACGAAACCAACCAGATGAGAAAACTATACAGATACCCCTAATAATAATAATAATTTATCTTTATTTATTTGTGTATTTTTTGTATTTCTTGAATTTTATTGATATTTATGTATATTTAACTTTTCATTTTAATTTATAATTATATATTTATAGAAACCAACCACATGAGCAAAATAATCAGATACCCCTATATAATAATTTTATTTCAGACCATGGTCCATATATTGTTAGTAATGTTGTTAGTAACAATATTGGCTTAAAACTATGTTAGTATTGTAAGTAATTACACATTATTTTAATCCTATGACTACGCCCACCCAGTGATTCTGTATGGGACAGTCATATCTTACAGATATCGCTCTCAGGATGCTGTTATTACTGTTTCGTAAGCGTTGCAAGAGTGAGGCTGTTTTCTTCCGACTGATCGCTGAAAAAGTGTCAGTACGCGCTTGTGCAAACATACCTGATGCACTGCAATGTCACGGCAGCCGCCACAACAACATCCTGAAAGCATTATTATACTGTACGCGTATATGTCACCCACAGGGCACTAGAGTAAAATGATTGACAAAACGCTTTGAACAGCGTTATTTTAACTGTATCTGTACATCTAGTGAACCTGCGAGCAAGCACATTGGCTCTCACTGTCAACGCCTTGCGTTCCCTTTCTATGTCCTCGTCATCCCGGAGGTCTGCTGTCACAATATGACCCAAATATTTAAAACTATCCACCAGTTTTAGAGGCACCCCATCGAGGGCTACTGGAGGCACACGGGAGGGCTGGTGTTTGCCTGCTTTGAACACAAGAAGTTGGCTTTTGTTAGCGTTATATTTAAGCCCGTGTGCTTCCGCATATGTCTCACACATTGACAATAAAGTCCTCAGTGCATTGATTGAGGGACTCAGCAGCACCATGTCGTCAGCATAGCTTATATTATTGAAGCAGACATCGTCAATATGACAGCCGACATGAGTACTACTGAGTCGCTCAATAAGCTGATTGACATACAAATTAAATAATAGAGGCGAGCTTAACCCCCCCTGTCTTACACCACATTGCAATCTATATTCATTCGAAAGCGTACCGGCCCATCTCACTTGATTTTTCTGGTTTGAATACCAGAATTTGAGGAGGGAGATGCACTCCATCGACACACCCGCACACCCCAACTTCTCCCATAAGCGGTCATAAATTACGCGATCGAAGGCTTTTGATATGTCGAGGAAGCAAACGAATACCGGAGTCCTTCTCTTCGTATAATAGTTTACTCTATGTTTCAAGCTCAGAATAGCATTCTCGGTAGATAATCCGGCTCTAAACCCGAACTGGGAATCATTCAGCTTCACATGTTTTTCGAGATTGCTATTCAACAGACTGTCAAGCAACTTAGCTGTTGTTGTAGCAAGTGAGATAGGCCGATAATTATTTTTATCAGAAGTGTCACCAGTCTTATTTTTAAGGATCGGTATCACAAAAGCGCGCATTAAAGCCTCAGGTAAGTAAGAGTGACATAGACATAAATTAAAGAACATCGCGAGTACGCGCGGTAGGTGCACCCCAGCATACTTAAAATGTTCAATGCTGAGACCATCGTGACCGGGCGATTTACCCCTCTTCATGTTTTTTATAACTGTCGATACATGCTTTGCTGAGAAGGACACCTGACGTTCCGTTACAATGGTCGCAGCATCATTTACATTACAAGAAACGGGATCCGAGGACGACTGAATACTAAAATGCTCGCTGAATAAATTGGCAATCATCTTATGATCATGGACGCCGCCGACACTCACAGGAAGCGTAGATTTTACATTCAATTTATTGGTGTTCTTCCAGAAATTTTTGAAATTTTTAACCGAATGATTTGAAGCAAGTAAATCCATTTGTAGTTGCTCTTGCCTTTCTTGGCACCATTTTAACTTTGATTTAAATTGTTTACGCGTTTCCAACATTTCATTACAAATATTGCCGATTTTTGGTTCACCTGCCAATAACCACATCTGAAATTTAAGTCTAGCCTCCCTGTGCGCGCCGGCAACGTATTTATTCCACCCAGTGACATAACCTTTACTTCTTGTACATTTTCTTTTAACATAGGTCTGCGAAGCTGATTCTGACAGAATACTAACAATCTCCCTATACAATTTGTCTAATATTAAGTAATGACTTTTGTTACTACATGAGTAATCACGGCATTGGTCTAACTCTAGCGGAAATTCGATATTCTTTAGTTTAGATTGACACAATTCATGATATTTATTTATCTGTTCCAACTGCCTATCTCCCCATATTATACATTTTTTGGACTCGCCAATTGGAACATCATTTTCAACTTTCTGATTTAATTTGTATAGGTCACATTCAATTATGAGCGGAGAGTGGTCCGACCAATATACGTCATGTTTCACCGACACTTTATTAATCGTTGTCCGTGCAGATTGAGTGACTATACAGTGGTCTAACCATCTCTCACACCCATGTGCATCACTACGAAACGTATAAGTGTTAGACTGAAGCCCTAAAATATCAACATCCGCGCAGTACCACGTGTAATCATTACAGAAAATAATTAATTCATTATAAAATATTTCCTTTGGATTCGCATTAAAGTCTCCAAGTAAATAAAATGCCTCCACACCACAATTCTCTTCCACTTCAATAATAGATTTTATTAAACTAAGGCATTCTGTAAATATACACAAGTTTTCATGGCAGTTTGTCAGCATGTAGACGCTAAAAATTACTACGGATCTATTACTTACAGTTATTTTAATCGCCACTGTCCGAAAATTATCACAATTTATCACAGATACCGTTTGAAACACACTTTTTCTCCATACCATAACATAGTAAAAATAAGGGCTGCCGATAGAAGTGAAAACTCAATGATATATCATGCGTATGCGTCACGAGCATGTCGAGGTTATCGGTGATGCAAACCCATAAGTTTTCCCCTACGAGAAGTCGCTCAACGCGGCTAAAGAAGTTTTCAATTCAAAAACATAACATGAATCAATAATTAAAAACAAGAAATCAATTCTTGAAAAGCAAATCATCTGGTACTAAGAACGCCAAGCGTGGCGATTACGGCAAATCCTTTTTATATTAGGACAGGAAGAAAAAGACACCCTACTAGCAGATTTCCCATCAAGATGACTTACGAATAATTGATTGATCATTGTTGTATGTTTGTAGATTGTAAGATAAACCTCCAGCAAAAACTAAAACTTCTCGTACATGTGTATCAGTTTAAAATAAATAGTTAAAAATACTCTAATCATAAATCAAATATTTTACGTAATTAATTAACATAAATTCCAAACAAAATTGTTGTATACTTTGTGAAAGTTCATAATTTTTGACTTAATCCTAAAAAGAAACAACTTGTTGGCAAGTCATTAGAGCGAGAGTGAATTTTCGGAACGCCTTCGGAGTGAAATTTAATTTAATCTCCCGTGCTGCGACATTCTTTGGGCTTTTTTCATTGATCCTTTGGAATTTCAAACCGTTGTTAAAATTTTGCTCTCGGTTTTATATAAAGGGTAAACAGGAAACTGAATATTACAAGAAGACACTTCACTGTTCGCCCATTTCTACTCCGCAGCTTACCAACATGGAAGCCACGGTATGCAGGCTAGCTATGACTGGACATCAGTCATCAGTCCATCTTCATAGCCTCCTGTTACATCCCTTCAGGAACCCATCCCCTTAAAAAAGATTTTGAGGCTATTTTATCTTTAGGCAATTCAGTCACCATGTTTGGAGATTTTAACTCAAAGCATACTGAATGGACATGCCGTACTACCTCCCCTAGTGGCAAGATACTGCTCGATATCACGCAGTCTCTTGATATTACCGTCGATAGTCCCCTCGGTGTTACTCACTTTCCGGATAACTCCGATCACGCCCCCGATGTACTAGATTTTGCGTTACTCAAAGGAGTTTTTCTCAATCTCATCCGATCACAGACCGGTCTCCCTCATTATTGGCCATCAGCCGCCTCCCCCAACACACACGAAAATCTTCACTAATTGGAAGGGATTTAAGGAGTCCCTAACTAAAGCTCTGGACTCACAGGACTCTACCATCTCCCTACCGTCGGACTTAGACAGTCCCGGAAAAATCGACACCGCGGCCAATTCACTCTCCACCCTTACCAAATCCTCCCTTAAGGAGAACGAAAGGATCGTCCTGGTTGCTAGCAATAGTGGGCTTCCCCTACATATTAGCAACCTATTAAAAGCCAAGAAAGCTGCTTTCCGGAGAGCAGCAAAATATCCCACCCCCGAATATAGGCGCACGGCCAATCGTCTTCAACGAGAACTCCGTTTCCGCCTCTCTGAATTTCGAGACCTCGAAAAGAGTAAACTCATGGAGAATATCTCTCCATCTCATACAGCGTACTATCAGATGGCTAGAGCCCTCCGCATAAACGCTACCACCCACATCCCCCGTCTCTCCCGTCCCGACGGTACGGTTGCCTTCGAGGACGAGGAAAAGGCTGAGTGCTTTGCAGATAGCCGCACAATGCTCTCCTAGCTCTCAACCCGTCGACCCCTCACACGTCCAGGCAGTGGAGGATGAGGTCCGCCGCCGGAACTCACCCCCTATAGCCTCCGAACCGATCTCTGTGTCCAATGATGAGATTTCATCCCTCATCAAAGGACTTAAGCCCAAAAAGGCTCCGGGTGCGGATGGCATCTCCAACCAAGCCCTAAAACTCTTTCCTAAGCAGTTGTTAACCTTTTTATCTATTATCTTTAACGCCTGCTTCAACCTTAGTTGCTTTCCTACTACGTGGACAGAGGCAACTGTGATTGGTATTCCCAAGCCAGGCAAGCCTCTCAACCTCCCCTTCAGTCATCGCCCCATTAGCCTCCTCAAAGCCATGGGCAAGCTTTTCGAAAGAGTTATCCAAACTCGCATGAGGCGCCATCTGTTTCCCACAGACGGCGACCCTCTTATCATTCCCCATCAATTCGGTTTCCGAGCGAAACACTCATGTCCCCAACACGCTCACCGCATTGTGGAATATATCCTCAGTGGTTTTTATCCTCGTCGTCATAAGACCATCGCGGTCTTATCTACAAGCTATACAAAATAGGTCTCCCCGATTGTCTAGTACGTCCCATGGCCTCTTATCTAAAGCATCGTACCTTTCGTTTTAGATACGAAAGCACGCTATCTTCCCAGCGAACTATCAAGGCTGGTGTCCCTCAGGGCTCAGTACTTGCTCCTCTGCTGTACATTCTGTTCACCAACGACATTCCCATCCCGTCGAAAGGTGTTCAGCTCTTCCTCTTCGCAGACGACACTGCTATCTACATATGGTATAAATGGTCATACATACATATGGAATACATGATCATTTTGAACAGAAATGAAACAAAGAAGTATAATAATTAAACAATATACTTATATAACAATTGATGCTTTTATGTTGCATCTTTGATACAACTATAATGAGGGGCTACCACAATAAAAACTCTATGCTCCAGAAGTAATCGGTTTGAAAACAGAATTTCAAAATATTTTATGAATCAGATTTTCAGATTCAATTAAGCAGATATGGTTTCTTTGTACTCTTTTCGTTTTACTCTTATTGAGTATAAAATATATTAGGTACCAATATTCAAAATTAAACTTACACTAAGTTATTTAGACAAAAATTAAACGGAAATAAAAATAAAACCGTCAAAAAACGAAACGTGTAGATAAACTAGACGCGTGACGCCAAACTAACGGCACATGGGAAAAAAGATACATGAAACGGCAAACGTTATAATTTTTTTTAAATAGTATAATTTTTTTACCATGTACAATATTTTTGAGGGTCTGATTCCAACTGTGAAGGTACCTCGCTATCCTTCATACAGAACAAGGTTCAAAAGTCAGTTGACGACCTAGGAGCTTGGTTCAAAAAATGGCACATCGATGTGAACCCGGAGAAGAGCTCCGCCGTTCACTTCTATTATAAACGACGCCGTCTCAAAAACACTCCACCAATACGTATGCTAGGGACCCCTGTCCCCTGGCATACGTCTGCCAAATATTTAGGTGTCACTCTAGACAAAAGGCTCACTTTCAGGCCCCACGTCAAAAGAGTAACCCGTCAAGCACGTTTTTACCAGAGTAGGCTCAACAGTATGTTGGGCCGACACAGTAAAATGTCCCTCAGAAACAAGCGTACCCTTTGTAAGGTCTGTATACGACCAGTCATGTCCTACGCGGGTCCCATTTTTTCCCACGCCGACCCTAAAATTATTTATGAACTCCAAATATTTCAAGCCTTTTCTGTCGTCGAGCTGCGAACGCACCTGGGTACGTCCATAATGCCGACCTTCATCGGGACCTAGAGCTCCCTACAATTCAACAATTTCTTAAAAAACTCTCTGAGAACTTCTTGAAAGCCTCAGAGCCGCACTCCAATCATCTATTCGTGAGGCAGATACTTATGCAGCCCCACCCCCCTCTCACTATCGAGTCCGCATGCCGAGAAACTCTTACTCGGACCTGCCTAATAAACTGTCAAACGACCTGAACTGCCTCCTGGCGGCTCAGGCCAACTCTAATTAAATTATTCATAATTAATTTGCCTTCGTAGGCACTCCCTCAGCGGCTCGTAGCCGCCTGCGCCCTCTTTTTCCCAAAAGAGGGTCGCTTCCGATGCGGCATAAGAAGCTTAAACAGCCAGTTGCCAGTCCCCAAAGGTGGTTTTTAGAGGGTAACACTTAGGTTCCCCCGGTTGGCAGTGAGTCCCTCATAACCGCGATAGACCGGCTATCGTGGTATGTGTAACGCATTTTTCGCCTCCCTACATAAAGGGTAGCCCTTTACAATTGCTTCGGGCGCAAAAAGTCCCCCTGGCTCATCTACGACAACGAAAACTGTATATCTCATTTTTTTTTAAACTTACCCACTTACATATGATATAATAGATAGCACGAGAGCAATTATAATACAACCAGACACAAAAACCAACATTTAAATTGGTATATGTGTATGTACTTTGTGGCATACCTTGGGGGAGGCCTATGTTCAGCATTAGACTTGTGTAGGGCTGTAATGATGATGATGATGATGTGTATGTATCTACCGATCGAATATTTACCAAGATTACGTAATGATATTCTTACGAAATATTCGATTTAGCTAGTTTTCTAGAAATAGCTATTATTACATTGAAGATCAATTATTAGGTAAGATAATCCACAGTTAATTACTAACGTAGAAATAAAAAACTTTAACACACAAACAACTAAGAAATGCATAAGTAAAACATTTGACAATTCATCCTGCATAGACAGATTTCAGAAGTTTCATCCGATAACATTCTTTAGTTATCAATCAATCTTTCTATTTGCGAGCAAATTGCATTCTCTGACACGTGTGATTGATGAGGAGTATTGCAGAATATGAGAAATATTAATATAGCGCAAACGTCTTAACTATTGATGCCCAGCATGAATTATGTTCGTCATTTCAATAGAAAAAAATCTTGAAAATAGGATTTCTTTTACAATTCAGGATAAAAACGGGAAATAGTATAAAGATTGCTATTATTATTAACACGAATGTCGATAATTTCTAGTTTTCAGTTTAATTCTTCTTTCTACAGGCTAAACGGTGTACCTTGACGTCAAATTTCAAGTTTTAAGGGAACCCTATGTTTTCGTTAATGTAGTAACTCAAGAACTATAATAATAAAAACCGGCCAAGAGCGTGTCGGGCCACGCCCATTGTAGGGTTCCGTAGTTTCTCGTCCGTCACAATAAGTGTTTTTTTTTTGTTTTTTTTTTTTATAGAAGAGGGGGCAAACGAGCATGCGGCTCACCTGATGTTGAGTGACTACCGCCGCCCATGATCAACCGCAACACCAGGAGAATTGCGGGTGCGTTGCCGGCCCTTTAGAAAGGAGTAAGCTCTTTTCTTGAAGGTCCCCAGGTCGTATCGGTCCGGAAAAATCGCCGGTGGTAAAGTGTTCCCACTTATGTGTTTAAAGGTGGGTATCCATTATCTTCGCGCTGCAGCAGCGCTTCGCGCTCCTGCAACTGCTCCTAGTAGTGGGTATTGTTGTTTCCATCCAAGTTCAAAAAGTTGATTTTCCTAGAAAGTCCTTATAAATTTCTACTTTTCAGATTTTTTTCGTATTTTCTAAACTTATGGTTTAAAAGTTACAGGGTACACATTGTTTTTTACTTTTGGAGCGATTATTTCCGAAATTATTGACATTATCATAAAATGATTTTAGTAAGCCCCTATTCATTTTTAAATACCTTACCAACAATATATAACACGTTAGGGTTTAAATTAAAAAAAATCACTTCCCACTTTACATATAGGGGGGCTACCCTAATAAAACATTTTTTCCAATTTTTATTTCACTTTGTCGGCGTGATTGATACACATATTGGTACCAAATTTCAGCTTTCTAGTGCTAACGGTCACGGAGATTAAGCGAGGACGGACAGACGGACCGACAGACATGGCGAAACTATAAGGGTTCCTAGTTGACTACGGAACCCTAATAAAAAAGAACTAAAACAAAATATAAGGAGTCTTTGTTAGATACGTAAGATAACAGGTGTTTAAATTTAATCCTTTTTGAAGTGAGGTTCGCGTAAACACATACAATGCCGGTGAGTCACATTCTTTCTGTCAGTGCGTCGTCCATTTTTTCACACACACAGACACACTGCGTTTCAAAATTGCGTAATAAATTTCTTGCTGAAGTTTTTACAAAAAATAAAGTATAAAATTTTTCGACGGCGAGCAGAAGGTTTTTTCCTATAGATCAAGAGTCATCCGATGGTAAGTGGACGCTGGGATCCATAGTCCGTCCGCGCTAAAAGAATTCGTCATTCAAGTCATCAGTGCAACTGCACGGTCAATGTTTATACACAGTGGCAAAAAAAATACAAACTTATAAAATATATTGATTAAAACTACTTTTACGGATTTTATCGCGTTTATTTTAGTATTATTTTTAATTCCCGTCGTTTCGGGCGCTTTCCAGCACCCATGGTCACGGGGGACTGAGATGACTGACGTCCCGATGACATTGTTAAACCCGGAGTACCTTCAGCTTTGCTAATTATTGTTAATGGTCCGATCTATGCAAAATGAACTGTCTATGTTCTGAGGTCTTGCAGTATGCTTGGGTTTCGTTTTAATTTTATTGATTATAGGATCCCAAGCAGGTGGTAGTACCCAGCCTCCTTCTCTATTGAAATTAGGATGTTTTTTAATTTCAATAGCCTCACGTATCATCCTTGGTAGGAATCGGTGTTCTTTCGCGAGGATTTGTGGTCTATCATATCTGATGTAATGGTTGGGGCCGTCTAGGATATGATCGCAAACTGCAGACTTACCGGAACGTTGATGCCTCACATCAGCTATATGTTCTTTTACGCGGGTTCTAATTGATCTTTTTGTTTGTCCTATATAAGAGAGACCACATTCATAATCAAGCTTGTACACTCCTGCATCTTGTAGAGGAATATGACACTTGACTGATGGTAGGAACTGACTAATCTTCTTCGGCGGCTTGTAGAATGTTCTAATAGAAGCTCGCTTCAAGATGTAGCCAATCTTGTCTGTGACACCTCTGACATATGGTAGTACTGCAGGCACACGCTCGACTGTGGCCAGCTTCACTCGGTCACTGTGACGTAGGCGCGGGACCCGAAGCTTATTATCGTGCAGAACTTGCTTGACGTGCTGTATATAATTTTATATTTTATAGTTTAAAGATAAAGTTTTAATCAGTATAACTAGAATCTTCCTTTCGTGGATAGCCGAACTCAGTTTTTCACGGGTGATTTTAATAAGTTATTTTCCTTTTCTTCCCTAATAGTTTTTTAAACTTTATTTACAGAGTCACTGTGAACTTGACTTTCTAATTTTCGGTGACCTGATTGGTCGGGGGTCGCGGCTAGGCCGGCGGTCGACGATATTTTTCTCAACGCGCACAAACTACACATTCATCCTCAATTAAGAATCAAAATACATATTCGTTATCAATCCCGAGGACTACTCGTAGGATGGAATGCCTTGTTATTAGTAAAAGGGGTTTCCGGTTCTCTACACTATAAGCATACAAAACACAGATGCATTGAGTTGTTATTTTACTAGTACTCTGTGAGTGCGTGGTCATTTCACTACTCGATGTGCGGTTGAGCTCGATGTGCGGTTGAGCTCGATGTGCAGTTGAGCTCGATGGGCGGTTGAGCTCGATGTGCAGTTGAGCTCGATGGGCGGTTGAGCTCGATGTGCGGTTGAGCTCGATGTGCAGTTGAGCTCGATGGGCGGTTGAGCTCGATGTGCGGTTAAGCTCGATGTGCAGTTGAGCTCGATGTGCAGTTGAGCTCGATGTGCGGTTGAGCTCGATGTGCAGTTGAGCTCGATGGGCGGTTGAGCTCGATGTGCGGTTAAGCTCGATGTACGGTTGAGCTCGATTTACGGTTGAGCTCGATGTACGGTTGAGCTCGATGTGCAGTTGAGCTCGATGGGCGGTTGAGCTCGATGTGCAGTTGAGCTCGATGTGCGGTTGAGCTCGATGTGCGGTTGAGCTCGATGTGCAGTTGAGCTCGATGGGCGGTTGAGCTCGATGTGCGGTTGAGCTCGATGTGCAGTTGAGCTCGATGGGCGGTTGAGCTCGATGTGCGGTTAAGCTCGATGTGCAGTTGAGCTCGATGTGCAGTTGAGCTCGATGGGCGGTTGAGCTCGATGTGCGGTTGAGCTCGATGTGCAGTTGAGCTCGATGGGCGGTTGAGCTCGATGTGCGGTTAAGCTCGATGTGCAGTTGAGCTCGATGTGCAGTTGAGCTCGATGTGCGGTTGAGCTCGATGTGCAGTTGAGCTCGATGGGCGGTTGAGCTCGACGTGCGGTTAAGCTCGATGTACGGTTGAGCTCAATGTACGGTTGAGCTCGATGTACGGTTGAGCTCGATGAGCGAGCGTACTATCGTCGACCAGTACGAATTGGTGCCCGTGGCTTACTACAAATAGTCTGACGATTCCAGCAATTGCGACTGTCTTATACTTATTTGCAGTCAGATAGCCTCTATACGGGATCAAAAGCATTCTAGCTCCATTCATAGTTCCAACCAAAAAGGACACCATTTTCCAGCCTTGCTGAATGGTTTCAGTTGCAGTTCCGTGCGTTTCAGAATCTCCCAGTCTTTGCCAGACTCAGACACGTCAATTATCTGGATGAGTACTAATTCGCGATTTGTCAACGAAGAGACAGTTTTGCCAAATGTTTTACTCCTCATCTTCTTCATTTTGCCGGAGTCTAGCCCTCTGCAAACTCCTTCTTTGACGTTGCCGTGAATTCAAAGGTGCTCGGCAAGATCTCGGTGCTCGTAGTCCAGCCTAGTATAAGCAATTCTAACTTATCTGAGTGCTGACTTCAAGTGCAGAGGCGGCCGCACTTCTGCTGTTATTGTATTAGCATTGATTGTTGGGTCACGAGCTACCAGCAATCTGATATAGCGCTTCAGAACAGTTCGGCGATCTCTGTGGGATTGGCCAGCTAAATTATTCATGCGGTGGTACCTCTGCAAAGTGGCCCCCACACAGGACTGGGATACAGCAACTCTGCGTGCTATTTCTCTCATATAATATTTTTTTTAGGATAGGATGACAAACGAGCACGCAGTCCACCTGATGGTAAGTGGTTGCTGTGGTCCATAGATATCTACATCTATCCTCGACCATAAAATAAAATTCACATGCGTTGTCACCCGTGAGAACTAAAAAAAGGTCTCCGGTTCTCTACACTCACCGTACGAAACACAGCAGCATTAAGCTACTATTTTACGCTGGTATTCTGTGAGAGCGTGGTCGTGCCCCGGTCGAGCCGACCCATTCGTGCTACAACTATACTACTAATAAAACTGCAGCATGGCTCTACCACGATTAAAAGACTTGTTAAAAAAAGAGAAAAAGAAGAGGAACGGTGCTTTATTTAGTGGAGATAGAAGTGAACCGGAGAAAGGTAATGAAAATATGGAGCTTAATCAAAAACCGCCAGTAATGGCTCCAAAACAATACCGTATAAAAGATACTTCACATATTATCAAAGAACGCAATCAATTTTGCATTTGAAAAAGAAAACAACGTTAAACTGTAGCAATCACAATAAGCCTTTTGGCTCTAATTTTATGTACTATAATGGGTTAAAAAATAGAAAATTCCTTCCTCCTAGAAAATATCTTGCTCTGTAAGAAATTTTCCCCCGGCTATTATTATTTTATAACGCCACTTCAGGAACGTCATTAAAACTTGTTCTATTGTAGTAGCAGGAACAAGTTCATGTATTGAATTCAGTACATGAAACATATTTCTTGTAGAAAATTTTAAATAAAATGGGTCAAAGCAAGTTTGAGTAAAGACGTAAGTAAACAAAACGCAGACAAATTCAGTAGGCGTCATAGTATAAATGTCGCAACAGTATAAATGTCGCAACTATAGAAAGTGCCAGACAGATCTTATACCTTCCATTATATACCGGAGATACAGGGACAGGTGTACCGTAATAGATACGATTGCGATGCTCAATCCACTTGGTTAGTGCGGCGATTACGGGAATTCCCCCTACAACAAAAGAGGCTTTGCCCAGCTATGATTTATATAACGGGCTGATAAAGACAACAGAGTAATGTAATAGTATCTGCTTACACGTACTACAGCAGCGCTCACGCTTTTTAATAATCTTCGGTTAGATGAGGCGTTTGATAAAACTCATAGAGTATGTATATGTATTACGAATTTTTTCGCGTATTTTAACTTATTCTATATTCCCGACGTTTCGAGCACTTTACGGCACCCATGGTCATTGTAACTACATGACACTTTACGAAAACTGTAAGGAATGCCATTTAATGTTACGAATACACGTAAGCGTATTTTTGCTGATAACAAAACAAATGTTTTTAATTTTTGAACCGTTACAGAGATATATTTATTTGAATAGTTTGATATTTAATTTTTAAAGGTTTGGTGAGGTATGGATACAAATTACATAAGGGAGTAGAAATTACTATAAGAAGTTTTTTTATTATACTATTCTATGTAGGTAAATTTTAAGAAGGTTTACGGAAAGGCACAATGTAACATAAGATAAGAAGCACCTGCCAACTCGGTGTACAGTTTCACTATAATGTTCCAGTAATGAAAAAAACGACGTATGCCTTTTACAATAACAAACGTCAAACTCCTACTTTTCATTTTATTAATTAAGAAAAATGTAAATGGAGCACAAATAGAAAAAAATGTCTCAAAATAGGCACTTAAACAATTAAAAATGAAAATCGAGAGGATTTAATTTTAAATGCAAATAAAAAAATAGATATAAAAAATTAGGGATGGCTAAAATGGCACAATGTATCACAAAACGTCGCCTAGTTATTTGTATGACAAGATATTTGTAAAAGATGTTTGCTCCAAGTCAATATAGAATGTTATCGTCTTCTATTACCCAGGAGATTCGCTGGAAGTAAGTTTGTATTAATTTCGCAACTGCTAACATCTAAAACCATCCGCCACCATAAATCCTGTCTATCCTGTCTTTATCTACTTGTTAATTACTACAGCATTACCTGACAATGTGTGGTACTAATTTATCCTCAAGTTATTGAATATTTCGTTATGTTTAGTTACTCCCATTTGGTTTTTAACATCACTTGCCTAGGAATTTACATGATTAATTTGTAAAGTCTGTGGTAGGATAGCAGAAGTAATGTGCTTCCCGTTACAACTGAGTCACCGTTCTAAAAGAAAAAAGGTAATATTTAGAAAGTATATAATAATAACGCCTTCTAGGCGTAGCAAACATGGCAGCATCCCACTTATGTAGCAATCTATAGAAGAGGCCTGTTTTCAGCAGTGGACTTTGATAGGCCTTTAATAATAACATCAATGTTAGCCAGATCGAATTTTCGTCACGTTGGCAATTCTTATCGAAGACTAGCCATGTGCGCAGGACAGGATTATAGTGGCCACGTGTATGCACAAGCACAGGTGCACTCTCATTTCCCTCACTCTATATTTCAATGGGACGATAATTCGAAATGACTGGAGAGAGCTCAGGCGCAACTTGCTTTTCGAGGCACAGGCATGAAGCAACGCCAATTTTCTTAATCCGGTCTGCTACTGAGAATTTCCAAAAATTAATACTGTATTTCTGGCTCTCAAAATTGTATTAAAACTCGTGATCAGTAGTCGCGTTTACGACCACTAGACTAATTAGTTACTACTAATGAATTGAATTAAAAATGTCTCGTTCTTTAATAGATGTTAGGATTATCTAACGAGTATACAGTCTACCAAATGGCAATTATGTGATATTTCCCAAAGACACAACAAAGCCCGCAGACACTATTGCACAAAGATAGACAACCTATCTACGATTAAGAATCAAAAGATGAATACGTTGTTATCCCTAAAGATTTAGACTAAAATCAAATGTCTCGTTACCATTATTATACTGGTTGAAATCTCTATACCCTTCAGACTGAACCACATTAGTGCGAGCACTGCTAATGGGCGGCAGACATAGCTGCAGGTATAAATAGAAAATGGTTGTTGGCGACGCGCCTATAAGAATGTTTCAGTTTATTAAGTCAACCGATGACGAATAACTTTTGAAAGACTTATTGTCCAATTAAGATGTTCTGATAAGAAAATGCTTAGTTAAATCTTAAAGAAATGTCGAATTAATGGTATGAAGGTCTTGGGTTCGACTCCCAGGCCGGACTAGTTTACTGTTTTCTAAGTAATATTTTTCAATAAATTCATATAGGGAATTTTATGTTATAAATTATGTTACCGGATTTGTTCCCCGGTTGAAATCGTCTTTCCAACGATGTAAATTCAAAGGAATATTAAAGTGGAGTTAGAGATCGGATTGGTTTCCCGGTCGAGATGATCACTCTGTGCATAAACAGAATTAACGGAAATTAATTACATAAGTATTGTCTTGTATAAGTATGATATGTTTGTACGAAAACAAATGCCTATTTGTTATGATTGATTAATGAAAACATTCACTTGTATTGTTATCTGATAAGAAGCATGATAACGAATAAGAATCTTATCAGAGGTAGTTTCCTACAGTTTGAAAATTATGTAGAAGTACTTGTTTACATAATATTGTTAAAATTAAGTGTATTTCAGACTTTCATTTTTTCTGATAGCCGAGAGCCGTGCAAAGTTAGTTGTTCAAATAGTGTGAGTTCACGGAAGCACGCTGGCCACGCCCTTAGGAGGCCGAATATGTAAAAATTTAAAATGTTTGTAATTTCAGCAATTTATGTAAAAATGACTTGTAAAACATTTCAGGTGGATTGTACGTGCTAAAAAGGTGAATTCTGTGTTATTTTTATGTGAAAATTCCTGTGTATAAGTGAAATAATGATAGTTTTGTATAAGAAATTTAAAAGTGTTTTAAATAGTGAAATAAATAGAGAAAATGTAAATTAAACTATTGTATTAGTTAACATATGTATAAATTCAGGTGGGAAACATTGTTTTAACTTTCTGTGTTAAATATTTAAGAAGTTTGGATTTTGGATTTGTGAGTAAAGAAGGCATATTTTGTTTTATAAATTAAAGGATTTTTGTAATACGAAAAAATAATTTATATCATGGTGTAGATATTGTTTTGTGCTATCTAAATAGATAACTTGTATTTGTGTATGATTTATGTGAATAAAGAAATTAAGTGAAACGTGAGAGAGTAATAGTACAAATTCATGTTGTTAAGTTGCGCAGGCACGCGAATGGCGCGGCTCACTTTCGCGTATAGTTCTGGGGGTAGCTTAGTGAACGGGTTTTATTGCAATTCGTTCGGGAAAATAGTTCGGGGTAATAGTTCGGAAAAACAAGAAAATCCTTCGGGAAAAGTGAAAACCAGCAGTCAAGAAGAAAAAGTGTAGGGAAGTGATAGGGAAAGGTGATTACTCTCTCACGGAACGGTTTGAAGATAATTGCTGTTTTATTCCCAAGTAATTCATCCCTAAAGTTATACAGTCCACATCGAAGAATTAAGGCGTCGGGACCGGGACGACTTCGGAAGACCCGTAATCCCCGTCTGAACCTACTTGCTGAAAAGGAAAGAGGTTATCGCCCTAGTGTGTAACTCCGTTGCGGAGATCACATACGTTGTTCCCGAACCCAACGTAGGCGTTATAGGAGGCCGGATCGAGAGAAGCCTCGATTCCTCCCTTCTGTTTCTTAGTTTCCGATCCGTTGTGTCCTTTTCAATTGGTCCTTGCGAGCCGAATTCCTTTTCAATTGGACCTTCGGAGCCGGATCAAAAGGACCACCCGAACCCCGCCAGCTGGATCAAGGAACCAGCTGTGGACTGCTGGTAGTGGAAAAGAAGACCTTCGGAGCCGAGTGAAGATCAGCAACCGAAGGAAGCCGGAGGTTTGAGCTGAAGCAATAGGACCAAAGGCCAGAAGACCAGGACGTCAGCGCTGAAGGACTGGACCTGGAACTACCGGAAGAAAGAAAACCGGGATTGCGGCCGGGGGCGTGTGCTCGCATGGGGCACGTATCGCAGCCGGGCGCAGGTGTCTTGTGAAGGCACTCATCGTGGCCAAGCAGGGCTTGGCATTTTTCCTGTCGGACGACCGTGTCTGGCATTTTCCTGTCGGGCAAGCGTGCTCGGCATTTCCTGTCGGACGACCGTGTCCGGCATTTTCCTGTCGGATCATCAGGGTGCTGGACGAAGCATCCACC
Organism: Parnassius smintheus behrii; assembly: GCA_036936625.1. Taxonomy (NCBI): domain Eukaryota; kingdom Metazoa; phylum Arthropoda; class Insecta; order Lepidoptera; family Papilionidae; genus Parnassius; species Parnassius smintheus. The sequence continues at coordinate 1,604,404 of JAUPFT010000026.1, forward strand.
GCTGCTGCTGCCGGGCGAGGGTGCGCGTGGGCACCTGACTGCATCGCGGCCGGAGGAGGGCGCCTGGACGAGGCGTCACCGGCAACTGGGCGGCGAGCACAGCATACATCCCGACCACCTAACGGTGCCAAACGGTTGGGCTCTGGCACAACACCTTCGGGTAGAGCAGTTCTCTCGAGCGAGACTGCGCTTGCACTACCGCTCGACTGTTTCGTCATATTCCTTGGCGGGACAGTTCCTAAACCTTTCCTCCATTCCATTCCTGCACGACTCCATCCCTGGACGGCTCACTTCGGTAGGCCCCGTCCAGGATTGATAGGGCTGTTAGGGCTGTTAGGGTGGTAGTAGGGTTGTAGGGTTGGGAGATAAGGGGGGGAGGGGTAGTGGTGTTAGGTTGGGGTGTAGAAGGGTTGTAGGTAAGGGGTTGTAGGGACCGTAGGGACAGTTAGGGACCGTAGGCCAACAATCACCTTCCTGCAAGATGAAGAAGGCACAAGACCAGACAGGGAGAAGCGAAGGGAGCAGGACAAGGACAGGGCTCTCAAGAAAAGCTAAAGAAGCGGAACCATCTGGAGCGACCACAGCTACTGCGTCAAATGGAGCAACTCCTTCAAGTGGAGCCACCACCGACACGTCCACATGCACGTGGGACACAGGGACGTCCGTGGCAACGACAAGCAACAGGACGGACACCAGTGGTACGCAGGCTACTACCGCACAACAATCCGTTATATCCAGGAGTGAAACGGTGGTCGAAAAAGTAGGTCAAAGGACCGAAGAAGCGGCATCGTCAAGGACAGTAATCGGGCACACTAGTGATAAAGGGTCACAAAGAGGTAGTAGGTCATCGCGATCGGCGAGGCTGAAAGCCGAATTAGAAGCGCGGATTAAATTCGAACGCTCAGAGCTCGAACGAGCACAGGCAGCTGCTGCCTTAGCCAAGTCTCAATTGGAGTTGGCACGACTCAACCGAGAAGAGGAGATCGACTCGAGTGAGGATGATGAAGAGCGGAATACTCAGGTGGAACCTTTCGTAAGGAGTTGGGTTCAGCAGACCATAATGAGCGCGCCGGTTAGTGTAGCACAACCCGATGTTACTGATAAGGAAGCGTGTAAAGGATCACGCCGCAAAGGGGCGGAGATCGAGCGCAACCAAAGAAATGCACAGAAAACACACGCGAGTGAGGTGTCAGAATTGACCGAAGCGATTGTGAGTGCAATAAAAATAGCTGGTAAAGATAAGTCTTCCCAGCTTCATTTCCTCCAGGAATTACCGGTGTTCGATGGAGACCCGGGTGAATGGATTATTTTCAAAACGGTGTTTGAAGACACAAGAAGCCAATTTTCAGGGGTGCAAAATGTCGCACGCCTTAGGAGGGCAATAAAGGGCACCGCTAAGGAAGCGGTTAAGTCGTTGTTGTTTACTTTGTGTGAACCGGAAGAAATAATGAACGCTCTCGAAAGAAGATTCGGTAGGGTTGAGATGCTCATTCTAGCCGAAATCGAGAATGTAAAGCGTATGCCAAGATTGGCAGAAGATTGCCGGAATATAGGATCTTTTGCAAGTCGTATTACGAACGTGGTTGCCACGATACAAGCGTTGAATCAACCACAGTATTTGTACTCACCGGAGTTAGTGAGCCGCATAGTGGAGAAGCTCGGAACTATGATTAAATTTAAATGGTTTGAATATCGAGCTCAGTATCCTTTGGAGCCAGAGTTACAGAAGATGGCCAAGTTTTTAAATTTATTGAGTGAACAATTTGGAGCGTCCTTAAACAATGAAAATGCGCCTGAAAAAAGGAAGCGTCCTGAATTCAGGAAGCAAACTGTACACACTGCAAAGGGAGGTGTGCGCAGATGTGCCGTGAGCGAGCGCTATATGCGCCGAAGTAATTCGAGCGAGCGTCTAGAACGCCGAAATAGTAAAGGGCACAACCGACAGGTGGTTATGACAACCCAGGACAAGCCTGTAAGTCGGGTAACACATAAGTGTGTTATATGCAACAAGGAGCACTCTATAGTGAGTTGTTACAAGTTTAAGGACATGAATATTCGCGAGAAATGGGAAGCGGTCAAAAAAGCGAAAGTATGTTTCCAATGTTTGTCACCTAACCATAGGAGGTTAGAGTGCAAAGCGAAAAAATGTGGTGTAGAGGGATGTAGAATGTCACATCATCGAATGCTACACCAATACCCCAATGAAAAAACCTCGCCACAAGGGGACGAGGGGGGTAAGGATGCTCAGATTACAACTGTTAGTACAGTGAATGCACTGGCATGTGCATACTTAAAGATTATACCGGTCGAGTTGTATGGACCTAGAGGAAAGCTCAAGACAACAGCTCTTCTGGATGAGGGATCGACCATGACACTCATAGAGGAGTGTATGGCTCAGAAATTAGCGCCTCGCGGACGTAAAGAGGGATTACGTATCGAAGCCGTGGGAGGTAAGCGAATTAACGACGACAGTTCGTATCGCTTAAACGTTAAGATAAAAGGCATTTACTCGAGCGACTTAGAAGAGATAAGTGTACAAACAATTAAGTCACTTAACCTTTCTCCTCAGTCGGTAAGCCGAGAATTATCGCAACGGTGTTCTCATTTGACACCGATTGAGGATGAGTTGATGTATGAGAGGTCCAAACCTACCATATTAATTGGTCAGGACAATTGGCATCTCATAGTTACTCGTGAATTAATTTCAGGAGGTAAGAACCTACCTGTAGCATCGCTCACCAAACTTGGATGGGTTTTACATGGTCACATATCGGGTGGTATTAAACCGATCAAGATCGTTAACCACATTTCCACCAAGAAGGAGGAAGATATGGATAAATTGATCAAGGATTATTTTAGTTTGGAATCTCTGGGAGTGTCGGCTAGAAAGCCCGTGAACGACCCAGAAGAACGAGCTTTAAGTATTTTGAACAAAACGGTACGTCGTATACCTAATAATAGGTACGAGACTGCTTTGTTATGGCGCACAGACAATGAGTGCATGCCGTCGAATAGAGCGCAGGTTGAAAGTCGCCTGTTGAATATTGAAAGAAAGCTCGACAAAAATAGCGAGTTGAAGAAGGAATATGAGAAGCAAATTGAAAATCTCATCGTTAATGGTTACGCAGAGAAAGCGAACCATATTCCCATTTCCCCACGTACGTGGTACCTTCCTCACTTCGCAGTGACTCACCCACAAAAAAAGAAAATAAGGATAGTTTTCGACGCCGCCGCAAAGACGGGCGGACGTTGTCTCAATGATGCATTGTTAACCGGACCGGACTTATTGAAGTCGTTGTTCGGAGTTCTGCTACGATTCAGAGAAGGAAGCGTGGCAGTAATGGCAGACATTAAAGAAATGTTCCTGCAAGTGAAAATCCGGGATGAAGACAGGGATAGCCTTCGATTCTTATGGCGGCACAATCGTGACTCGCCACCGGAAGAGTATAGAATGACGTCACTCATATTTGGAGCGGCATCATCACCATGCATCGCTATATATGTAAAGAATAGGAATGCGCAGGACAACGCACATATCTATCCAGAAGCAGCTTCCGCTACGGAAAGCAATTTTTATATGGATGACTATCTACAGGCATTTCCCGACGTGACGACGGCCGAAAGGATAGTCAACGATATGTACGAATTACATAAACATGCTTCTTTCCAACTGAGGGGATGGGCTAGCAACCGACCCGAAGTTTTAAGTAGAATGGAAAATAAATATAAGAGCGACAGTGCTTCGCTGGGAGATAAAGAGCACACAGAGCGCACGTTAGGTTTGATTTGGAATATCAAACGGGATATAATAAGTTTCTCCACAAGTCTTCGTAACACACCGGAAGAGGTGATGGAAGGTTTACGACCGCCTACGAAGAGGGAGATAACTAGCGCTGTGATGTCAGTTTTCGATCCTTTGGGACTTGCATCACCCATAACGATTCAAGGGAAGTCGCTGATCCAGCAAGTATGGAGGACAGGCATCTCTTGGGATGAAGAAGTTTCACACGAATTACACGTGTTATTTTGTAAATGGATATCGGAAGTGAAGAAATTAGGTCATTTAGAGGTACCTAGACCCGTTGCCGAAGGCGTCGGCAAGGGAGAGTTACACACTTTCACGGATGCTAGTGAAAAAGCATACGCTGCCGCGGTGTATTACGTCACCACGGACGAGCTAGGAATAAGGCGGATTACGCTGATCGCCGCAAAGGCAAGAGTAGCGCCATTGAAACCAATTTCGATTCCAAGGCTTGAATTGCAAGCAGCTCTTATGGGCAGCAGGCTGGCTGCCTCGGTTAGTGAAGAGAGCAAGTACGAGATGTCCGAGAGAGTGTTTTGGACGGACTCACGTACAGTATTAGCGTGGATTAAGTCAGATCCTCGCGCCTTTAAACCATTCGTTGCTCATCGATTGGCTGAGATCGAAGATCACAGTAAACCATGTGAATGGCGATGGGTTCCAACGTCACAAAATGTGGCAGACGACGCCACTAGAAATTTTCCTTCCACCTTCGATTTAAGTCATCGCTGGTTTCAAGGACCTGAATTCCTCAGGAAAAGTCCTGATTTATGGCCCAAACAAGTGGACACCATAAAAAGCTTAGAAACAGGTGAAGAAAAATCGCCAAAGGGCGTAAATGCGTTAAGAAAGCAAGAACCGTTAAGTCTACCCGACTACGGACGATTTAGCAGCTTTAAGAAATTCCTTGGGGCAACTACACGCACCTTACAAGCGGTAGAAAAATTCAAGAGTTTAAGAAAGTCGGTTAAAGGACCCGACGACGCAGCCGAAAAGTCGGTTATGTGTTCCAACAAGGTTTTAGCAAAGTCGGTTAAAGGACCCGATGGCGCGTTGGACATAGCGCTCTTGAAAAAAGCGGAATTATTAATTTGGAAGTTCGTTCAAGACGAGTGTTTTTATTCGGAAATAAAATGCTTGAAAGCAGGCAAAAGTGTTGAAAGAAGTTCACGCTTAAGTAAATTATCTATGGAAATAGGAGAGGATAACTTACTCCGTTTAAATGGACGTTTACCTTTCAAGTCTAATTTGACCGAGGAAAGTAGAAAACCTGTCATATTGGACGGTAAACACGAAATCGTTAAAATGATGATTAGAGAAGTTCATCATCATTTTGGACATGCCAATCACCAGACGGTGATGAATGAGGTGAACCAGAAATTTTATGTCTTGAACTTACGTAATGTAGTACGTAGTGTGTCACATCATTGTCAATGGTGCAGGACATACAGGTCAAAACCGCAGAACGTGCCACAAGGAAATATTCCTCTGGAGAGAATAGCTCATCATGAACCACCTTTTACATGCTCAGCTGTGGATTATTTCGGTCCTATGAGTGTGACTATAGGAAGGCGACACGAAAAACGTTGGGGTGTTTTATTTACGTGTCTGACTACCAGAGCAGTACATCTGGAGTTAGCAGCCTCGTTGACACCAGCGTCAATGATAATGGCGTTGAGGCGATTTATCGCCAGAAGAGGAAAACCAGCCGTTATATACAGCGATAACGGGACGAATTTCAAAGCTGCGAATAAAGAATTATTGAAAGCATGCGAAGAATGCCATGAGGGCATGAAAAATGAGTCATTTAAGAAATACATTAAATGGAAATTTATACCTCCGGGAGCACCGCACATGGGTGGCGCCTGGGAGAGGTTAGTAAGATCGATTAAAATTGCATTGACCGCTACGCTCAGAGAAAAGAGCCCACGAGAGGAAATTCTGCATACGTTGCTTTTAGAAGCAGAGCACACAGTGAATTCCAGGCCTCTGGTAACATTCAGTATGGATAGTCCTGAAGAGGGTTTGACACCCAATCATTTTCTTCTGGGACGCTCATGTGGTGATCGACCACCTGGATTATTTCTAGAGCGGCATCTGACGGGTTAACTCAATTGGAAAGCTGCACAGAGATTAGCCGACCATTTTTGGACAAGGTGGCTGAAGGAATACATGCCTACCTTAATACCGCGAACAGGTAATAACGGAAAGTTCATGGAACCTAAAGAGGGCGATATTGTTTTGATAATAGATCATTCGTTGCCACGAAATACGTGGCCGAAAGGCAAAATTAGTAGAACGTTACCGGGACCAGACGGTCACACCAGAGTGGTTGACGTCATTACTAGCACAGGTATCTTGAGGAGACCTACATCCAGAATAATAGTCCTGGTACCCGCGACGCCTCCCAAATGATGGTGCTAACACACGGGGGGTAGATTGTTGGCGACGCGCCTATAAGAATGTTTCAGTTTATTAAGTCAACCGATGACGAATAACTTTTCAAAGACTTATTGTCCAATTAAGATGTTCTGATAAGAAAATGCTTAGTTAAATCTTAAAGAAATGTCGAATTAATGGTATGAAGGTCTTGGGTTCGACTCCCAGGCCGGACTAGTTTACTGTTTTCTAAGTAATATTTTTCAATAAATTCATATAGGGAATTTTATGTTATAAATTATGTTACCGGATTTGTTCCCCGGTTGAAATCGTCTTTCCAACGATGTAAATTCAAAGGAATATTAAATTGAAGTTAGAGATCGGATTGGTTCCCCGGTCGAGATGATCACTCTGTGCATAAACAGAATTAACGGAAATTAATTACATAAGTATTGTCTTGTATAAGTATGATATGTTTGTACGAAAACAAATGCCTATTTGTTATGATTGATTAATGAAAACATTCACTTGTATTGTTATCTGATAAGAAGCATGATAACGAATAAGAATCTTATCAGAGGTAGTTTCCTACAGTTTGAAAATTATGTAGAAGTACTTGTTTACATAATATTGTTAAAATTAAGTGTATTTCAGACTTTCATTTTTTCTGATAGCCGAGAGCCGTGCAAAGTTAGTTGTTCAAATAGTGTGAGTTCACGGAAGCACGCTGGCCACGCCCTTAGGAGGCCGAATATGTAAAAATTTAAAATGTTTGTAATTTCAGCAATTTATGTAAAAATGATTTGTAAAACATTTCAGGTGGATTGTACGTGCTAAAAAGGTGAATTCTGTGTTATTTTTATGTGAAAATTCCTGTGTATAAGTGAAATAATGATAGTTTTGTATAAGAAATTTAAAAGTGTTTTAAATAGTGAAATAAATAGAGAAAATGTAAATTAAACTATTGTATTAGTTAACATATGTATAAATTCAGGTGGGAAACATTGTTTTAACTTTCTGTGTTAAATATTTAAGAAGTTTGGATTTTGGATTTGTGAGTAAAGAAGGCATATTTTGTTTTATAAATTAAAGGATTTTTGTAATACGAAAAAATAATTTATATCATGGTGTAGATATTGTTTTGTGCTATCTAAATAGATAACTTGTATTTGTGTATGATTTATGTGAATAAAGAAATTAAGTGAAACGTGAGAGAGTAATAGTACAAATTCATGTTGTTAAGTTGCGCAGGCACGCGAATGGCGCGGCTCACTTTCGCGTATAGTTCTGGGGGTAGCTTAGTGAACGGGTTTTATTGCAATTCGTTCGGGAAAATAGTTCGGGGTAATAGTTCGGAAAAACAAGAAAATCCTTCGGGAAAAGTGAAAACCAGCAGTCAAGAAGAAAAAGTGTAGGGAAGTGATAGGGAAAGGTGATTACTCTCTCACGGAACGGTTTGAAGATAATTGCTGTTTTATTCCCAAGTAATTCATCCCTAAAGTTATACAGTCCACATCGAAGAATTAAGGCGTCGGGACCGGGACGACTTCGGAAGACCCGTAATCTCCGTCTGAACCTACTTGCTGAAAAGGAAAGAGGTTATCGCCCTAGTGTGTTACTCCGTTGCGGAGATCACATACGTTGTTCCCGAACCCAACGTAGGCGTTATAGGAGGCCGGATCGAGAGAAGCCTCGATTCCTCCCTTCTGTTTCTTAGTTTCCGATCCGTTGTGTCCTTTTCAATGGTATATTTAGGTAGGAGAGATAGGTACCTACCCAGACGGACTGCTAGATAGAAAAACAATCCTACCACCGAGTGGTAGTCATAACACCTGTTTAAATACCTCAGTTATTCGGTACCGTTACCGTTACAGCCTATTAAAGTCCACTGCTGAACATAGGCCTTCCCGTATAGATTGCCTCAGAAGGTATTAGCCATAGTTGCAGCGCTTGGCAAGCGAGTTGGCAACCGCAGTTTATTTTTTATTTTTAGCCGTACTTAGGAAGACGCTGCTGCCCCTCTCCTGATTTGCTTCTCTTTGTCGTCTCTCAATACACACACAGGATGACATGCGGTAGTGTACATTATTACACCACTACGGGGTAAACCTCAGTTATTCAATGTTGTATAAATACATCAGTAATTAGTATTTTTTAATTTTGTTTTTGTTTTTCTTCATGTGTTTTTGTGAATAACTTTCACTCCGATAGTTATATTTTTTCTGTGTCATATGTATATGCCATTTGGAACGTTTGGGTAAGTCCAAGTAGTTGATACGATTTTAAATTTGAACTGTGCAGTAGCCTTCACTTTTGGAGTACCACTGCAAAAGCAATCTCGTTTTCAATAAAAGGAAAGTGTGCCAACTTTTCAAAATACTACTTTCCTCGCTTTCACCTGAAAGTTTATAGGCAAAAAATCGGAAACAACACAAAATAACAGCTACAATTCAGGCCACGTATTTCATACGTGCCCTGATTCATTCATTCATTCATTTCATTATAATTGTAACTAAGTGAACTAAGCTGTAACATCCATCCATACCATCCATTTCAGCCTATAAATGTCCATTACTGAACATTGGCTTCTCATAGATTAACTGATTATCTATTATTTCTCATAGATTAACTGATTATCTATTATTTCTCATAGATTAACTCAACGGAAGGATTTTGCCACAGTTGCCACGCTTAGCAGGTGGGTTGACAAGCGCTGTTTTTTTATTACTTTAAGTTGATAAAATGATTAAATTTCACGCTTTCGCCTCCTGAGACACCTGCATAAGGAAGGAAGATATAGGGTAGTGGATATTCTTACACTGTCACAACACGCTGTAATGTACTTCATTGAAAAACTACAGTTAACTTTAAATTATACCGACCATACTTTGATAATATTAACAAATTTTTATAAGATTTAGTTAATGTGAGACAAGTATGCCCACAACTGTACGTGCATCGTAGGTGATTTTTTTGCATTTCTAAATTCAATGAACCATTCCTATTATTACAAAGGAAACCGCAGAATGACCAGAGAAAATGTCATAAATTGAAGTTTTATAAATTTTTATTTCATTTTTTTCTAAATGTTCTAAAAAAATGGGTTGTCACCTCCGAGGACTAAGATTTATAATTGAATATACTCTGATTAAGTTGGAATGCCTCACAGCCTGTGTAGTGCACACACTGCTGCTTGGCGGCAGAGATAGGTAAATAATGGTAACTGCAAAATCCGTTTTGTTCAATGTGAGGAAATGTTCTTCAAATTTAAGGCCTTATGAAATAAACATCGTACTCAAAAAATCCTTTTTTAAATAAATTATTATAGTATTTAATTTAGAAAGCTTAAATTTTTTATCAATATTTATATTTCATGCATACAGTTTGTAGCATTTAACTATGCCTCTCTTATATCTAGAGGAGCAAAGATGGGATGTCGGATGTCGACGAGTCGCGTTACACGGGTCGGTATTAAGAGGTATCATGTATTAGTCTTATGAACGACCTCAAAAAGAAATAATCTCCGGTTTCGCGAATGATACCACTGATTTAAAAGGTTTAAGCTTACGCTCTGTACTCACGACAAAGTATTAATTGTAATAGAAATTATCTTTTTCAACATTAAAGTCCTTAATAATAACTAAAGAATATTCATTCTCATTAAAACAAACTTTGACTTCTTTGAGTGTGCAGGTGCTAACAATGTCAATTTAATATAGATTTGACTGACTAAAGTATTGTAAGCCTTTATGATGATATTAAAGGAAAGTGAATGATTTAGCACATGTTGATCCACTGTGAAAAACTATTTAAAAGAAAAATAATTATTTTCCTAAGTATCTGTCTGTGTAATACAGGTGTGTGATAGGGAAATTACATATTTAAAAAAATATTATTAGCAATAACTCCATAAGAAAATGAATTTTATGCCACTGGAAGCAGATATGCTTGTTAAAATTATCTAGAATACATAATTATACTCTACTATTTATCTGGTGGTAAATGGGATTGTAAGTGAGAATGTATACACCAACTTTTCTTTAACAATAATCCGTGCTAAGAAACGAATAAGTCCCTGGCGAATAACTAATGGCAGAATTTCTTTAATAGAATAAAGGTGCCAAATAAACACATAGTTCACCTTATACATTTACATATATCATCGATTAAGAGTCTCACGTTGTCGTTGCGCCTGAAGATAAGATGAAATTTCTCGTAACCAGTAAGAAGGGTCTCACACAGCTTCCCTTACTCACCATACAAAACACAGCAGAATTATTTGCTGTTTAAGCTGGTGTTTTATGAGACCGTGGATCTGCCCGATTGAGCCGAACCATTCGTGCTGCAGCTATGTATAGCTAACTTAGCTGCTGCGTGGCTCTACCTAGAGAAAAAGCCAAACCAAACCTACAGACTTATAAAAGTCAAGGTAATATTTATTTTAATTGCAATGCTAATCAAATCCAGCGTGGTAAGAATTAACAAATCTTCGAAGAACGAGATATTTTTGACTTTCTTGACAAAGCGGATTCTCGGATTCAATTTTTCCAGTCGCGAATTTAATCAGCTGATAAAAAAAAATCAAAACAAATATTTTAACAACCAAATTACTGATAACGTGAACTTGACATTTAACTAACGTAATTCAATTTAAAAACATTTAAAGTTGTCTTCATTCATGCATTATTTCATTACAGTCTATCAAAGTTTACGGCTATACCATTGGTTGCCTTATCGAGGGAATATTTGCCATGGTTGCCACGAACCTACCTGAGGTTGGTCATCGTACTTCTTTTTACTATTTCGAGTTGTAATCAGAAATTCTGCGTCAAAAGGAATTAGTTTTCATGGTTTGGAAAAATTGCTTGAAAAATTGATATGCGTCACAATGTTTGAGAAACGAAACGAATGTTATTCGGGGATAAGGGTGACTTCACGCAACGTTTCATTTCTTTCTAAGGTTAATACTATCTAAGATCTAAGGCTTAATGTCAAACACGTAATAGTTGTTAATGTGTAGTAAGTGTAGTTGTAATAGTAGTTAATGTGTAGGTGAAAGTCAAAAAGCTTGCTTCCAAAAAAACTTAATGAGTCAGGATCTTGGTGATGTTTCACCCTTGTACCTCGAAAAGCACGCAAACCTGGTCTTGCTCCAAATTCGTGTCGAGCTAACGTCCGATCGGACTATGAGAGTGTGAGAATAGGGAGTACCTTTAGTTAACCTTTAGTTACTGAATGACGGTTAAAATTTTAATAACCTTCCAAATGACAAAAAATTTAACAAATACTACACTATTTTTATCCAAAAAGTAATATTTATATGAAAAATGTTTCTATAATTTAAATGAATATTTTGATACAAATATTATTTAATTTATGTGGACAACTTCTGCCTGTGCCTATCTAATTTAATTCAATTTTGTTATTCAATTGTTATTTTTTACTTAATTTTATTTTTACTTATAATAATAATAATTACTTTTTACTTGACATTGTGATTATGAATTAAATTAAATTTACAGAATTTTAAAATAATATAATCTAATAATGTAATGTATTAATGAAATCTAACATTGTAGTTTAAAAGTAATAATTTAATATTTTTATAATTGCTACGCCCAAACTGGGTTCAAATGCGGACTTTTTTTTGAACATAAAATCTATTGTAACCATTTGATTGCAATAAAGACTATGACTATGACTGTAACATACTCGTCGACAACTTTGAGCATAGTGCTTCCAACAACTACCGGCATAATTATTATATAGACGTTACACGTGATCTTTGTTATATCTAAAGTTGTACAAAACGACTATAAACCAATAGCACGCTACAGACTATAAACTATAAATTTCTAGCGCGCTATTAAATACGCTATGTTATAGCGCGCTATTTACAAGAAAGCGCGTAGGAGGCTGGTAAGCGCGTTAAATTTTACAGCACGTTATATCTCTTAGCACGTTACATTACATGTCGTTCATTGGATAGATCGCGTGCTATATTCTTTTTTTTTATAGGATAGGGTGACAAACGAGCACACAGTCCACCTGATGGTAAGTGGTTGCTGTGGCCCATAGACATCCACATCTATCCTCGATTACGAATCAAAATGCAGATGCGTTGTCACCCGTGAGGACTAAGATGGAATGCCTCGTATCCAGTAAAAAGGGTCTCAGGTTCTCTACACTCACCATACGAAATACAGCAGCATTAAGCTACTATTTCACGCTGGTATTCTGTGAGAGCGTGGTCCTTCCCAGGTCGAGCCGACCCATTCATGCTACAACTATACTTCTAAAATTGTATTATATTTTAGAAGTAGTATTATATATAAGAACATTATTACGTAATAAGTCGTATTTAGACTAAAACGAAATAAAGCAGTAAAGAAAGACCAATGCACCCGTTTTCATACTTTTCAGGCTTACTGCTTTCTATAATCCTAAAAATTTTTTTATGTTATGTACTATTTAAAATAGAATTAATTTTATTTTTCGAAACGAAATAAAATTAATTATTTTTATTATAATTGATTTAAACGTTATTTTAATCTTAATATAAATCGAATAATAAAGGTGTATTTAAAAGTTTATTTATTGTATTTATAAAAATCAATTATTGACATACACTATTATATACACTTATGTATCTATATTTTATTTACATTTAAAAACATTAGTTAGGCTTCTTTTGAAATAACACTAGTTTTTACGGAATTTATCGCGTATATTTAACTTTTTAAATACCCGACGTTTCGAACGCTTTACAGCACTCATGGTCACGGGCGGGACTGAGATGTTCAACGTCCAGATGTCTCATGTCATAGTTAACCGCGGTTACCATAGATTAAAATTTAACTTTTGTTCCGATCTACACAGTTAAGCCATTTAAAAATGTCTAAATAATCGTTTGTTTGATATAACTTTCCAAAAACCTCCAATTTCCAGAAACTGGAGCCCAATGGACTTTTTCTCCGAAACATTCAAGTTCGCCCAGCTATAAAAGCCAAACCATGCAATTTAATATTTACTTACACTTTTAACGGTATAGAGCGTTAATTTATGCCAAAAAAAATTTCGTATTGTAAGATAGAAAGATCGAATTAAAGCTGTTGTTTTTAAGTGCGCAAGGAAAAAACTTAATGTAAATAACAGACTCAGCTTAAACATCTCTCTTCTTCTAAGTCCTTACAGGCTCAGTCACTTTAATACACGTCGACGCGCCATTTATGCATTTATTTAGCAATGGTTTTGAATTTCTTCAATTTAAAATAATTTTGATGCAAATAGTTACAAGGCCACTTAATATGTGACTGACTAATATCTATAATAATATGACATTATCTAGTCAATATTTAATCATCATTATTACAGCCTATCAAAGGCCCACCGCAGAACATGGGTTCCACCCTTATATTGTCTCCTTAGGGGGGGATATTTGCATATATAGCACAATGGTTGGCGAAGACAAAAGTTTGTTATATTATTTTCAGAGTTCTTTAGAAAAATATTGTCTAATTTCTCTTCTTAGCCTCTTACAAACTTCACGGGACGATACGGACAAGTGAATATTCTCACACCGCTACTACACACCGATATTAGTCTGTAACAGAATGCATTTATCTTTACCTTGGTCCATTGAATCACATTTTAATCTTAATTTAATAAAGAAATTTAACTACAATTTTTAATTTGGTTTTCAATAAATAAGACAAAGATAAAATAATTAATTAATGCTTGTCTTTATAAAAGCTCTTTTGCTTTATCGCAGCTTTGGTAATGGATTTTAAAGGAGGTAATGATAATTTCACAAATACAATTAAAATAAATTTTATTCTTCGCCGGAGACCTCTATTGTGACACAAGTTTGAACAATCTTATCTGAACTTATCCTCTAGGGGCACTAATTATTATAGAACACAGACAAAACTTTATTTATAAGAACTGAAAATTCTGTAAATAAGCTGGATTTCAAAATTTTACCTCTGCTATCTCACCAAATATTGTTAAAAAACAATGTCTATTAAAATTGATATATATATATATATATATATATATATATATATATATATATATATATATATATATATATATATATATATATATATATAATTGTTCTATTGTTTGTATTACTAATAAAATAAAATAAAACTCATCGTAGAACAAATAAAAAAATTATAAGGTAGCCGAAGTTAACCGCGACATCGGGACCTTGGAAACTCAAGTCCCAGTCGGATTACCACGGGTGCTGATAAATTGACAGCTATTACAGAGATAGTGCTAAACATGTAAGAGTTGTTTGAAGGATTTGTATGGATGTTTTTTGAAGCACCCTGTTTTCGAGTCCTCAGTTGATTGAAATGTCGACGTCTGCAACTAGTTTTCTTGTTACAACTAGCGGGAAAGTTAAGACAATTTTCCTACATACGAGTACCTTCATTTAGCTCGACAAGTTGATTATTTGACCTATATATATATATATGTATATATATATATATATATATATATATATATATATATATATATATACTACCTAATTTATATATATATATATATAAATTAGGTAGGCGGATTGACAATCCTAGCTTTTATTTTTGAACTGTTATTAGTAAAGACGCTGCTGCCTATTTCCTATATTTCCTTCTGTCGCCTCATACGATATACATAGTACAATATTAGATATCCTTTATCGTCACTACACGGGCTAATTCCTCTTATTTCGTGTTGATGTGTATAGATTATGTAGATTATATTGTATAGCTTAATACTTGATAATGAACTGCAGACTTTAGAATCAAATGGTTTAATCGGTACGGGTTGCTGCACTTCCAAGGGATCAAAGGTGAATAATGTTCTTGACTGAAAACCTGATACCGTCAATCACAAGATACAGATGCCCCATAATTATTTTATCTAGACCTGGTAGGATATATCGACACTTGATTGTTGCAGGTTGTTCAGGATCGTGTTTTGCTGTAGTCTTCAAGGTACGCCTAAATTAACTTATTTTTTATCATTATTCTACTCCAGCGTTTAACTACAATGCCATCTGATTGTAAATGCTGATGTAGCCTAAGATGGTGAATGCACTGACTTAACAATAGTCTATTCACTCTGGCCTCGAACACTGTAATTGGATGGAAATACAGATGCTGGCAAATTATTCCACTCCTTTGCTGTACGTATAATGAACGACGAAGCAAACCGTTTGCTCCGAATGCGTGGTAAGTAATTAACGAAAGAATAGAGACTGGCCAAACGTCTGGTTGTCTGATGGTGGAAGAGGGAGGGAAGATTAAATTATGCAATTTATGCGCAAACTCTCCGAAATGTAGAAAACTGAATGGCTGGCTACTTTGCGCCTGTGTTCGAGGCTGGTAAGATTGGTTTTAACATTATTCGGGTCATAATATGTTACAATACGTTAGTAGTGTGCTTATGATGTTTTGCAGTAACTAATAACTACGTTGATGATGATGTAAATGTGTATATCACTTATGAATCAAATAAAATTATAACCTAGTAGTAATTACAAAAACAAATGAGTTAATATATATATATATATATATATATATATATATATATATATATATATGTATATATATATATATATATATATATATATTTAATGACAATAGGACAATATTTATTATTAAGTTTACGAGTGCAAAATTGGTAGGCCTAAAGGGTATATATTACAGGCTTTGAGCTGTTCCATTTTAGACCTCAGAAGAGACTACGCATCTTTAGTTTTCTTTGTTTGAAGTTGGCTACAGTTGTATATGGACTGCCATAACAATTTACCGTCAATTAAACCGTAAGTTCTTTTGCCATTTCATATTTATAAAAAATAAAACACTTTCCAAACAACTTTATTAGCCTTGAAATTATGTTCAATTATAGAAACCTTTTTTTAACGAAGCTTTTAAAAGTTATAAAACCTAGTTTCTTGAAGTTGTAACGACGTTTGGAAGAGCTCTACGTTTCAAGTTGTAAATTGATTGAAATGCCAAAGTCTAATAATTGGTAATAGTTTTCTTATTAACTTAAAATTGGAAAGTATGAAGGCATGTCTCTAAGTTCTACTTTGTAACTTGTAGCTGATCACTGCGTTCTTTGAAACGTTATTAATTCTTGTTTTCGTCAGTGACAGTTTTTGTGATTTTACTTTATTATTTTTTGTACTTCTTGCTTTTGATGACGTTTTGAATATTGTATTTACAATTTTTGTTTGAATAATATTTCTGTATGATTCGTTAAGACGTAAATTATGAAGGAGAGGTTGATTAATAAGAGGAAATGGATAATAAATGATTTCATTCATTTCTTCCATAATAGATAAAAGACAACACTATTCAGTATGTATTACTCTATCTCATATCTAGTAAATTTAAGATAAATAGCTCTAAACTGTCAGAGATCATAGTATTTTAAAAACAACTAATATATAAAATAATATTTTCGGTGCTACCTAAGATGGAAAATTATTAAACTAGATATACTCAAAATTTGTAATATAGTCAATTTAAATAATTTCCACACTTATAAAAACTTTGCTAATACACTATGTATGATATAGTCACACATCTACCATTTAAATATGATAACTGCATTATATGGTATGGATTTAATTTATTGCAGAACTAGTGACCCACCCCGTCTTTGCCTGGAGAGGGTCTGTTAATGTGGCGTTGTTTAAACTTAAGATATAATGGAGGATTCAAGAAAGCCCGTATGCTTCATAAAAAAAGGAAAAAATATAATATATAATAAAACCAATAATTTATTTAAAGTTACATTCTATCAACTTCAAATATATCACTACTTTCCACAGATCTTCACTCATTTCTGGGAGAGAACACACAGACAGAGTGTTTAGTTCGCCACGTAATATTGTAGTTTATATTTACATATGTATCGGACCCTCAGCAGTGCGATGTAAATACGGATGCTATTTACCCGATACTATCAATCGGTTTACAAAAAACCGCATTAGTGTACCCTGGTGGTTTGTCACTGGTTTTTGTTTTTAACAGTCAAACCTATCTAAGGATCATCTTCTCTATATAAAAATAAATTGGTGACCGTCTCACTAAAACTCTAAAATGGCTCGACTAATTTTGATGAAATTTTCTGTCTATGTTTGAGTGGTCCCTAGATGCTTTAAATTCACAATAGAACCCGTTACGTGGCTCTGTTTTTGAGATCCAGAAATCACCCTTGCGAAATCGGGGTGAAGAGCTATCCTGGTGGCAGAGAAGTTCCGACGGTTGCGTTTAACCACCTTGCTAATGACGGCGTCAATGAGGAGTATTTCCTTGGTTCAGTGAATACAGTGGCGAAGCTTCCATTAAAGCCGAAAAGCCGGGCTTGCCTTATTAAAACTGAATCAATCAATATTATCAATCAATAATATCAACTAATAAAATAACTCATAAACAGTTTCAAATTATTTCAATTTTCCCGCGCACTCCACTGTTCGACACATGTCGACCGATGACCTCGTATTGCCTTAGCGATACGTTTATACAAAAGTACTCTGTGGCGATACTGCTGCTGTCATAAAGTGAGTTTTAATAAAGTGATTTCTTGTCTCCCTCGCTCGCGTTGGCTTTTTACGGGGCTTTCGAGAAGACGATCGCTCTCTTTCTAACCTATGGCAAAATATTCTATAATGAAATATAACTACGAAATGTTTATATAGCAATTAATATTGAGCCAACAAGCCTGGCTTTGCCATGAAGTTGTTTAGGATTAGGAGTGCGTTAGCGACTAGCGAAGCGGTTGCGGGCCCCTCGTATGCAAGTTCACTTCGCATTTCAATGTTTATGTTTGTTTTTGTTGTGTTTGTTAAAAATTTATGCTTTTTCGAAGATTTTCAGTGAAAATGTGAGAATAATAGTGTTCATTGTGATGAATATAAGTGTGTTGAAGTGCTAATCGGCAAGGAAAAGGTAAAAATCTTTAAAAATTGAAAATATTGAATATTAAATATTTAAAAATATTGAAATTTAATATTCAATAAACATTTCTTCATACTTTAAATATAGGTACAGAACTCTAGTATTAAAGTTTAATTAAGTTAGGCGTATTTTAGGTTTAATAACTCAATATTTATATTAATAGTAATATATGAGTTTAAAAATATCATTTTGTACGGTTTATTATGAATTGAAAATGAATAATTATAATTATAATAAATAGTCATTATTTTATGGTAAAAAATTAGCAAAGCTTTATCTTCTCATTATAACTATCTAATTCCTGTCGTAATCTGTTCTTTTATGCATATAACTTAAACAAAATATAATTTCGAGGTTTCACATCTGCCAGGCGTCCCTTTTTTAACTTCGTACATAGTTTGTTTGTACTTTGTTCATGCTTTTCTTTTGTTCATGTATTGTATTTTTTGTAAATATCTCAAGCAAACCCAAACGGCTCTTTTCAAAACCACCGAAGGTGTGCAATTGCATATTATGTCGTACAATATATCTAGCGGTAGTATGCTTTCTGTGTGCTTTGTTAACACGTCCTTGTCAGCACTGAATATGAAACTAAAGAGTGGAGACAGCTCAAGATTGGTGTATTTTTATTAAACTGCTAAAAACAACAAAACCATATCTTGGGCTTGCCCTAGTTTGGAGCCCAAGCTTCGCCACTGTGAATACCACCCTGACATCCATTTTGAGCGCGAGAATTACTCGTCACCTAGGCTTAAATCATCGATCAAACCGTATGGGAGATAAATCAGAACTTTCGTTTGTACACACAAATTACCTTACACATAAAGTAAAATCAAAGAGATGCAATATCTCTTCGCAGCGCCAGTGAATCGAGCCTATCGGAAAGCACTCGGTCGCCGACTATTCGAGCCGCTCTACGCTGGATGCGATCAAGTAGAAGGAGCCGGTACTGGGGAGCTCCAGCCCAAAGATAGAAACAGTATTCCATGTGCGGCCAAACCTACGCCTTGTAAAGTTGCAGAATAAAATTCAGTCGTGAATTTTTGGATTTTCATACTTTTTATTTACGTTTGACATAAAATTGTCGGAAAATTAGAAGTAATAGTAACAAGGTAAAACTTGTGTGCATTTCAAATACAATGGTCTTTCCCCGGTCGAGCCGACCCATTCGTGCTACAACTATACTACTAATATAACTGCAGCATGGCTCTACCACTTCACACATTCACACACAATCACTACGCGCAATTAAACTTAGTGTAAAGTGCCTGGAAAATATCTCGCTTCACACCAAGTTATAAACAACAACGGAGAAGATATATTACAGAATTAACTTTCAACAGCATAGAAAGAGTAAACTTAAACCTAAATGCACTAAATCTATATCAGCTAAGCTAAGTACATAAAATTTTATATTGGAGCTTGAACAAACTTAGTGTACCTATTGTTAATCTACCAAACAATTGGCCAAGTGCGTGATAAGTGCACAGGATTTCCGAGTGCCGGTTATTTCAAATATATCCGAAGTTTCAGTGCAGTTTTGCAATTATATATAATAATAATATAGAGTTTTCACTGAATCACAAATGGGCATTAAATACACATTTTATTAAATATTTTGTGGTATTCTTAGATGGCGCAATTTCCTTCTTTTTAAGTTGACGTCGGGGGATATTATTTTAATCTACTTTCATTCCATATAAATAAATAAAATATAAATAAAATCATAAAAAAACCTCTTACATACTCTCAAACCTCTTCGCTCTGACAGCGCGCGACATGTTATACTCCCGTTCACTCGGGACCTTTTTGGCGGGAAAATTTGTAAGTTAGAAAATTTTTTGCTATATTGCAAATTTTGCTATATTTTCACTTTGAGATAATATTTATGGATAAAACTTACAGGAATTCTTGTTGAATGTATAAACTATCGAATAAAATTATTTTTGGTTGCTAGAAATTGTAATAAAATACGTAAATTACCCTGTATAACATAGTAGTAGTATATACTTCAATTTTAGTGACAAAATTACTACTAATTTGAATTCTACACTTTTGTTTTAGGAGAAATTTATATCAAATTGTTTGGAAATATGTATATTTTTATGTTTTATGTGTTTCCATTCGTTACTCATACCAAAATATTAAAATATTAAAAAATTAAAAAAAAAATAATATTTTATCTGTGACATTTCGAACAATATTTCTAAAATATGTTTGTGTGAATTTGAAATATATACAACGTCATGTTATTTGAAATATATACGAAAACTATTTTTACTTACATTTTACACTAAAAATAAATGAGAATTTGAAAAATAACACATTTATAACCCACCTGCCAAAACGGGCTTTCCGGAATTTGAAGTACTTTTGGCAATTTACTTTTCACTTTTTATACCACAAATTACATATCTACGTGTTTACTATATTACAAGGAATATAAAAAAGTATAATACTTTCGTTTTTAGTCCAGACACAAATGTAAAATTCTATAAAAAAGACGGAGCACCTTCATCAAAGTGACACGTGGAACGCCGGAAGTTCAGAGTGATTTCTTTTTTTTTTTTTCTTATAAACATTGCCAGGTTATGGTTTAAAATAAAAGAGCATATCTTTTTCTTTGATACTAATATCTATTGCATAGTGTCTTTGGTTTTGTTTAAAACGAAAAAATAGTTTTTTCATAGGTACACATGTTTACATAATTCTGATCTAATTCGATCACTACTTGGCGGACGTAAGGTTGGTATTGCGCGATCGAAAGTGAGCATGGCTTGGTTAACGGGAGTTAGACTAAATTATGACGAGAGTTAAAAACGATATAAAGACACGTCACATTTAATAAACCCTAGAGAGATTGATTACCACGTATCAATCACGGGATGATATGTGGTAGTGGATAGACGATTCCATTTGCAGAAAAAAATATATAACATGTGAGACCCGTTTTACTACCGGAGACCCTTTTTACTATCGGACTACCCCTTTCCTTACCGGAGGTGCTTTTACCTACTGTAGCGCTTTTCAACCGGAGACATTTTTTACCGGAAACGAGAAATTCCATCTTAGCCCTGAATACACCTGCATTTTAATCGAGGATAGGTTCTAGATGTCTATGGGCTTAAGCATCCACTTACCATCAGATAGGCTGTGTGCTCTTCTGTCACCTTTATTTTATATAAAAATAATA
Source organism: Parnassius smintheus behrii (assembly GCA_036936625.1). Lineage (NCBI taxonomy): Eukaryota > Metazoa > Arthropoda > Insecta > Lepidoptera > Papilionidae > Parnassius > Parnassius smintheus. The sequence continues at coordinate 1,625,741 of JAUPFT010000026.1, forward strand.
CGCTGGTCACTTCCATACAAACTAACATCTCAGCCATCAATACTCGCGACACGATAACGGATTTCCCCGGAGCGCAATCTACAACAAGCCGCGACGCGCAAAATGAATATTATCATACAAATTCCCGTTCTTATATGAACCGAGCACCGTTACTGTCCAAGTATGCAAAAATATGGGAACGACTTCTTTTCCTTTCAAATGTTAACGAAAAGTAAGAAAATGTGTATTTGTTCGAGAGTATTTTTCTCGCTCATAATTTGCATTTGTTATGTAAATAATGCTTGTAAATAATCTTGTCGTCTTTAGATGATCGCGTTTGTTATCATAAATAGAGAAATATTTCATTTTTGTTCGTCTTGTAGTCAAAGGGAATGAAAAGTAATATAATTTTCGTTTGAAATTTAATATTTAGGATATTTATTATGGCAATATAAAATTAAAAAAAAACAAACAAACACAAAAGCGCAAACCCAAACCTGATCTATCTTGCAACTAAAACTATTTTTTTAGAGTAAAGGGGTGACAAACGAGCGCACAGCCCAACTGATGGTAATTGTAAAATGTTAACTATGGCCCAAAATGCAGATCGTTTCCAGTAATAAGGGCGTATGGTTTACTACACTTACCAAACGAAACAGCAGGTTGGAGCTCCTGTGTTACGCTGTTACTGTTACCACGCAACGAAGTTTAAAATTTGTATAAGATTAAACACGTCTGTTTCAAGAACTTACGCGGAAAATATACGAACTAAAATGTAATGTATGGAATTCATGAGCAATTGTCTTTCTGGACTTTTTTCGTGACTAAGATACTTTTTAAACCCGAGACTATTAGTGAGTTAGGTTTTGTCGATCTTATTACAAACTAAGCCGCTGCTTCCTGTTACCGTCCCTAGTATTTTGCCACGTCATAAACAAAATTTTTATGTTGGCTTCTGTAGCAAGTCAAAAGAAATTGCATCTGACAAGTCAAGCATTGCGTCTCGCATTTTCCATAGAATAAATTTAAAAAACGGAAAGGAGTAAAAAGTAGATAGTCCTTTGAATTATCACCATCATTATTACTGCTCATCACAAGCCTCTGCTCAAAAGAGGCATCTCCAAAGATTGCTAAGAAACACATACACAACACACACTGCATCTGTCTGTGTCCTGTAAGTCCAAGTCGTTATGCCATCTATTACCACTTTAAGCTTCGTTCCTTGAGTAATTCTGATAAATATCCACTTTTTATTATTAAAAAAAACTTCGAACCTCCCGAGTGTGGCTCAACTCAAACGCAGTAACCTCAAGTGGAGTGTGGTCGATCGCACGCGGCGCGCGGGAAATGAGCGGAAAATCCGACAACTGCACATGCTATGAACACGTAACGATTTACCTGTTTAGTATGTAAGGGGTCTACTCGATAACACATGAAAAATATTCTTTTCAAACTTATACGCATTAATAAATTCAAATTCAAAATATCTATTGTAAGTTATGTGTTACATTTGGTGTTAATTTAAAATATAATACGTCTTACAAATTAACCCCCCTTTTCGGATATTACAATATTTATTGTACTTAATAAGGTCTGTGCCTAACATAAGTAATATAATAAATCAAGTTGTTATTTATAAGAATTAAAAATTTAATCAAAATTATAAAAAGCAGCAATAGCTCCAATTTTCCATAGAACCGTTTTCAGTTCAACGTATGCTTCTGTAACTAGGCGATATTTACGATGTTGTGGTCTGCCCATTTGCAGTGGTTAGCCGCAACCACACTCACTCGCCTGTCATTACGTTAGAACTAAAATGAAAATACAGACATGTTGAAAATATATTTGTCACATTATTAACGCATCAAATAAAGTATTTAGAGCATTAAATAAAACTATTATTTACGAATTTTATCGCGTTAATTTTTAAATTAAATTAAATTTTAAATTAAAGTAATTAAACGCGATACAATCCGTAAATAATAGTTTTGTTCAATGTGTAGTGTTCGCGTAAATATAAGAAATCTTTATGTATTTGGAGCAGTCAATTTCAGTACGAGCGGGTGGTTTCACCTCTATTTAACGCACGGGTATAGATTTAAATTGGCGCTAACTGTCGTCGAACTAGAAATTGGGTGGTTTCAGTATATTAAAAAACAATTATAACGATGGTTGGTGCTATTTGCTCACAGCTATTATTTTATTCTAAAACAATTTCATACAATGAATCAATAAATTTAACGAACGTTAAAGATCTTAATGTGAAGTTGCGGTGTGAGAATATCCGTCACTCCAGATCGTCTCGTGGTGTCGTAAGCGGCGGCAGAGAAACTGAAACACGAGATGGGCAGAAGAATCTTCCTGATAACAATAAAAAAACTGCGGCATACAACTCGCCTGCCGAGTGTGGCAACTATCACTTGCGTTTAATAACATTTTTAGTGACTCAGGTGCATTATTCATGCATCAATTATCTATTACAAGCGCCCCACGGTTTTCGTTTAAAATCTAACACGTATTTTCATAGATATGCAAAAGTAGGATCACAAATTTTCAAGACTATTTATATCAGATAAGGAATCTTTATAGGGTTATAAATCTCTATGGGGCTGGGAGAAATTATTTTATGCTTTCGGTTTCAAAGACATGGTCTATTAGATTTTTATTTAAATAATTTTTAATAAATGGGTACTAAAAGTACCGATCCGCCCAGACTTCGTACGAGTGATTGTGAATCCAAACCATTCTTGAATCAACTTATATAATCACACACACACACACACAGTTACATCGAAAGCCGTTTGGAAGGACTTTAGTCACATACACGCGGACAGAAGAATTTTATATATAAAGATAACAGTCTATAACGTCTCACTATTGGTAATAGGCCTTCTAGAAGAAGAAGAAGAAGAAAGGATAAGGTATTATATAGGATATAAAGATTTTCAGTTTCTCTCAATATTATGAAAGTGTCGTTAAGCACTCGTAAAATTCACTGACAAGTACGTGGTAAATGTTTATTTTAATCAGAACTGTATCTCATTTAACCTCTGATTATTTTACGGCTAGTATTTATCTTACCCCAACTTTGCCAACTCTTACAGGACAAACTGGGGGCGGGGTGTGTGTAAAGTGAATTTTCATACGATGCTATATCTAATGATTACACAAGACACGAGAAAGATATTGTTAATAGTAAGCACTTCAGAGAAAACCGGAACACGTGGTACACAATGATACAGTTGCTGTAATTTTCGATTATATATATATATATATATATATATATATATATATATATATATATATATATATATATATATATATATATATATAATACATATACATATATATTTTAAATGTTTTAATCGAATTTCTTAAATTTATTTATTTTTTATTCTTGGACGATTATGTGACAGACATGTGACGTGTGAGTAATGATAATAATAAATCTTTGGGTACTTGCTTTCAACACTCATTACGTAGTTGCAATTATAGACTTAGAATATACTGGCGTAGTAGTATTAATAATTATTTTGATCGCACATGTTCATAGCAGATTTGCAGTATGTAGGCAAATATTTACGTGTTAAATTCAAATAACCATTCAAATATTAAACAAAGATAATGAAAGAAAAATACTTTTAAAATATTTTTGTCTTGTAACCGTCCTTGAATAATAATTTATTTTTACTATTTTGTTATTTTATATTTTAGTGTATATTTTACAACCATTCATAAACTTGTGCGCTCATTTTTTTTTAATAAAAAGACATCTCACTACAATGTAACATAAGCAGTTTATTTCATTTATTTATTTATCTTAACAATAAGTAACATTTTATGTGTTAATTGTTCAACCAATGTAAAACTTCTCACACGGTTCATTGGTCTGTGGCAGTGATTGGATTTTCCGCTCATTTCCACGCTTCGCGGGAAATCAAGCACACCACACTTGACGAGGCTGCACCTGAGACTGGCTCGGCGTAAGTTTGAACGAAGTTTATGAGCACAAGCAACAACACAAGCAACAAAGTTATACCGAATTATAATTATTTAAAATAAATTTCAAATATTAGTGTATAAAAATACACAATTCTATTTCAATGTAGCCCTGAGTTTGAAAAGGGAACATTACTACTTACTATATATACATTTGTGACTGGCTGCTATATTGAAGAAACGTTTTGCTTTCCTTTACGATCCGATCGTTATATTTCTATAGATTATAGCATGTAAAACTGTTTCTCGTACTGTTACTTATGCTAAAAGAAACTTTAATAAAAAAGTATTTAATGTACAAAAAACAATAAAATAATTTCACATTCTGAAGTTGGTGCCAAGACGTAATGTACATGCCGCAGTCGACTAGCTTAATTAGTTTTTCAGTTAACAACCTAGCTTTTTACTAAACGGCACTGTTCAACATAACCGTCCCGTTGAATAAAATTAATAAGTTGAACATTCCACGTAAGGTCACTAGTCTGTGCCTAATATTTTTTTATAGGATGGGGTGACAAACGAGCATACAGTCCACCTGATGGTAGGTGAACGCTATGGCCCATAGACATCTACATCTATCCTCGATTACCAATCAAAATTCACATGCGTTGTCACCCGTGAGGACTGAGATAGAATGCCTCGTTTCCAGTAAAAAGGGTCTCCGGTTCTCTACACTAACCATTCAAAATACAGCAGCATTAAGTTACTATTTCACGCTGGTATTCTGTGAGAGCGTGGTCTTTCCCCGGTCGAGCCGACCCATTTGTGCTACACAACTATACTACTAATATAACTGCAGCATGGCTCTACCACGTAAAATAATTGTGCGCTTTGTGCTATATGATAATATAAATGTACGCCGATGCAGTGTGGCGCAAGGGCCACCCAATCATCACCATAACTAACACTATTCTGCTACTATTGGTTGGGTTATTTTTTCCAAATGTGTATGATTTAATAGAGATGGGAGATATGATAAGGATATAGAACGACTTGTGAACGCAGAAAATAGAGTAAATGGGGCCCTACACACTACTGTGAAATGTCAAAATGTGTCAAAAAAGGCACGTATGGCAATTCACAATGCTGTATTGGTCCCTACTTTAACGTATGGTAGTGAAAGTTGGGTGTGGCAGAAGAAGCACGAGAGTAGAATAAACGCAGTAGAAATGCGGTCATTAAGGAGTATGTAAGGGCTGAATTTGAATGACATGGTGAGAAATTGTTCGATAAGAGAAGAGTGTGGTTTCTAAGATGATGTTGTGACCAGGATTAAGAAAGGAATGCTGCGGTGGTTTGGTCATGTCGAAAGAATGAATGAGGAAAGAGTAACAAAGAAAATTTATGTTGCAGAAGTGAACGGCAGAGTCGGAAAAGGACGTACTAGGCGCATATTTATCGACCAAATTAACGATTTATTGAAAACGGGCCAAATTAGGAGTACCCTTAACCGACGAGCATGTATGTGTAGGTATATGGACGTGACGGAGGCGAGAAAGGTGTGTCAGGATCGTGCCAAATGGAAGTCTGTATTCTCTGCCTACCCCTCTGGGTAATAGGCGTCAGAGTTTATGTCTGTATGTTGTATGAGACCACCCTTGAAAAATATCGTATTTAATTAAAAAAGAACCAAAACTCGGTTCATTATTGACAAAGATATCGCGTGATATACATTATAAAAAAGAACATATAGCCAAAATGTAAATCTCCTCTTTTTTGTAGTCGGCTAAAAATGAAAAAATTAACAAGTCTTTAAGTTTAGAAACAAGTTTCCGAGAACAAACAAATTGCTTTAGAACTGCTCTGCTTCTTAAATATATTAAGCGGACATTGGACAAGACCTCAATGTATTTGTAAAACTTTTCCATTAGGTGATGGTGGAAGAATCCTTTATGTATTTTACGATTCGCAGAAGGTGACTATGGGAATGCCAGAACGTCCCATGGCATCCGAGTGTGACTGTTTCGCGTATCAGGTGACCTTGAGCAGCTTCAAAAATGGGAAGAATTTGATGACGTACTACGAAAATCCAAGTACAAAGTTCGTTAAGGGATGCGACGTTTTCATATCGCGAACACGGTTGGTATTTTGATTTATTATTCACATTTAGATATTTTATACTTTTTGTTATATCCGAAGTACTTTAATGGTAGGCTTTAATTATGCTGTATGATGTATGGATTTTTAAAATCCAAAACTTTGTTCTTCGTTTTCTGGTTGCACTGCTGGCGTTGGCAGATTACGGGAAATTGAGAGAAGTTTTTCTTCAGAAGCAGACTTTTTTAAATTATATTTATGAAACTAAAGTGATAATCGAAATGACAGTCCATCTGACAGTAAGTGGTTACTATAATCCATGGACATCTCCTGACAACATCAAACAAAGAACGCTACAGATGCGTTGTCACCACTGAGAACTAAGACGGAATGCCTCACAGACTGTTATTATACTGATCTTCTGTCTCTACACACTTCAGACCGCTACACAGCAGTGTGAGAACTGCTGTTTGGCGACAGCAATAGGTAAGCGGGTGGTACCCACCCAGATGGATTCCTATATTCCATGATGGATTCCACCATTCCTACCACCTACTAGTTTAGTTTATTGACGGACGATACGCAACAAAAAAAATCTCTTTTTTATTCAATAGGAAAAAGTATGCCCTTGAATTGAGACGAACGATATGTGGGTCCTCTTCTTAAATGCGACTAGTAGACAATGGACATTGCGGCAATTCAGCAATTCATAGCAGCAGAGCATTCTTTGAAACCTTAGTTTTACTTAAAGATTCCTTCTATAAATGCTTACTATTGTTCATGAAATGAACGTATATATATATATATATATATATATATATATATATATATATATATATATATATATATATATATATATACACTCACAAAGAAGACGGATTTTACGATAGTGGTTTATGTTTTAGCCCTCAGCCTGATCTTTTTGACATATAGTTACAGTGCTTTATCTACTCGTATAACCTGGTCTACTAGATCTTTTCAACCTTTATCTTAAATTTTCTTTATAATTATCTTGCATAGGTTGTCATTACCAAAAGGCTAAAGTCAAGGACTACAGAGACTACAGACTATATAACTAGTATCTTTTAACGGAAATAAACACATAATAAAGCAGTCATTCATTACTAAACAACTGTTTAATTCACATAAACATGTCCGAATTTATAATTTAAGCGACGAGGAAAGCATTTTGAGGATGGTACTAAATTCTTCTTAAAAGGGTTATTACAATTCTAAATGAATTCAGTGTAGAGGAAAAATTATCAAAAGGTTTATAAGGTTTTATACGTAATGCGTGAATACGACAGCGAAGGCTTTGGTAAAAAAGAAATAATAGCATGGGACTGACATATCGCTTTGCATTACCTACGCACTCAAATCAAATAAAAAATATAAAATTAAAATATAATTATTAATTATTTTTGAGGTATTTTCATTAAATATTCGTCGTTTCGAGGCGGAGAATCCGCTGTTTACTGTACCATACATAGAAAGTATACTACAGAGGGAAACTCAAACTCGGCAGCAACATTTGTCTGATAACAACTCTAAATAATACAAACATTGATGTTGTCCGTCCGTCAGCGAAGCGTGGCAACTGTAGCAAGTATCCTTTCCTATAAAGCAATCTATGGGACGAAGGATGGTGATGATTACAAAAAAATATAATATTAATCTCAAAATGTCAGCATCTCTTTACTAAGGACCACCACTAGCTCGTTACAGTGTTGTGTAAATTTACTCTTAAAATTTAAGTTGTTGGGTATTTTATGTCTGCAATATCTGCATGCGTAGTATATTTATATGTTACCTTCTACAGTATTTTATGTCTGCAATATCTGCATGCGTAGTATATTTATATGTTACCTTCTACAATAGATATTAGCATAAAATTTCAAATAAGATTAACTTAAATACATTGAAGCAGAAACGTATGAAGAAATTGCCTTCATTATACGGTCACAACCTCTAAAAATGTGGATCAATTTATTAACGCTTTTCAATTTACAGGCTCTTAGGGTAATTTTTCATTCTTTCAAGATGAATATATATCAAGCGTTATTAAATTATTGGTTGTAAGCAGCCACGTTTTATTTAACGCTTTTTCTTAAAGATGCCGTTGTAATATTCCCTTAGGAAATTTCAACCCCGGCGAGAGTATTCAGAAATACGACCGTAGGTATTTAATCGCGCAAACATAAGTGCGGCCTAAGTAATATGTTATAATGCCGGAAATCATTCTCATGATGAGATACTGATAATAGATATGATATTTCCAAAGAAATCGAATTACGTGGTCACTTGGCACACTTTTAACAGTATTATCCATAGAGAGCAGTGTGGCATATTCTAGAACGATCTGATTTATTCAGCTTTAGTCTATCGCCGTGGTGAGCACTTTCTTGCTCACGTGAGTAAAGAGACCCATTGATATTATTGTATTAATGGATAAATAATTCATAAATCGACATGAATAACTTTTCCTATATTCTATGCTGGGAGTGATTCAAGACTTATAATAACGAGTACCAATGTAAAACAACGGTTATTCATAACCCTCTATAATGTGAGGGAGGTCATGTGTCCAGCGGTGGGACGTAAATAGGCTGAAATCTTATTAAAATTTTATAAAACCTACAGCATAAAGACATAACAAAATTATACGTAGGTTTCATATTGATTGTATTGTGTATATGGGCCACAGCAACGACTTACCATCAGGTGGACTGTGTGCTCGTTTGTCACCCTATCCTATTAAAAAAACATGACTTTGATTGTGTAGTGGGGGAGCAAAAATAACTACTACTCCATATCGTCAAGTGTATGATGTAAGTGGCAAGAGAAGAAAATTTATTTACTAAGAGATAGGCGACAGCGTCTACCCGCCTAATAACCTGCGGTTGCCCACCCGCCGGCCGTTCGGGAAGCCTTCATTCAGCAGTGGACTTTTAAAAGGTTAAGAGAGTAATGTAACTTTGGATGAGTAACATTATACTTTCAAATTTTGAATTTCCTATAAAACTATTAAATTAATTGTAAATATGTAACTTAAGCATTGTTGTCAATTAAGGGTTCTCTTTTTCTATTCTTCTAATTCTCGTCGTCAAATTTAAGTAAAGACAAATGCTGATCGGACAAATTACAGAATAATAATTCCATATTTCAGATCGCCTACTTACATCGCGACTTTAACGCCGCCCATATAGGAGAGGGAATTTGTATGGTAATATTCATTTCGCATTCACTTGGTTATTCCTCAGCGCGCCTCGTTGTGGATTGCGCTCCGGGGAAATTTGGTCGCGCGTCGCGGGTATTATTGGTAGCTCTACTCTACTGGTTTATAGGACACATCCGGTGCGGCAGCACAAATAGCTCTTACATATTATTTTCGGAACTATAAGCTTTCTGTATATTGTACCATGCTTCTTTGGGTCCGTATCTAACAACCAATTCTATTTTTGCGTGGCATATTGTGATTGCTTTGATGATATTTTCGTTCGTTTTTATAGTGCATACGTAAAGCTGTTGATTTTTTACCCCTTCCATTTTAATTTTTGGTCTATTATTAACCAAGAAACTTTAGAAATTTAGCATCTCCAGACGAAAAACAAATGAAAACGGTGTAAGAAATTTAATAACTGCAATAAAAGTACAAACGTTCAATGCAGTCACAATTTTCTAAATGAGCTATTTTGGTGAATCTTATCTGTTTAGGAATGGCTTGAGTACTGTAGAGGGCATTTACTGGTTAGTAATACAATTTTAATCAAATTTAATAAATATCACCTATTATATTATGTTAAATTATGTTAGATTTTTACTGAAATGCTATTTTGTACATATTTATGCCACTTCTAGAGAAGTATACTGGTAATTGTCACCTTAACGGAGTCTGTATCAATATTTGTATTTAGGAGTAGAGCCTAAGAAATATCCTACGCTTGAGTATTTTCTGATTGGACGGGATGGATGCCCCAGTAGTAGTTATTTAATGTCGATATATTTTGTCACACACGATAACTCAATTTTTTTACTATAGTGTCGGTGGTTAACTTGTTAAAATATACCCCCTTAATTCAACTTCATATTATTATATAATAAAATTAACGGTGCACCAATCTCCTTGCTGGCGTTATACATCAAATTATTTACACCAACTACCTAGTTATAAAAACAGACTGACGAACAGATGGACACCGCTTTTATTTCATAAGTGTTACGTTTTGCTTATTTTGAGACGAAAAACGAAAACGTATTAAATATAATAAAATTAACCTTTCTTAAAAAAAGAAATAAATATGCAAAAAATTAATACGTTCTGAAATAATATCACAATATATTACACATCTCTTAGGACCAATTTAATCTAAATTCCATCCTGTCACTTCTTTACGCCGAAGCAGCTCCTTCAAGGCTCGATGTAATATAAAATAAGATATATCGTCAGTTTGACTTTGCACTTGTTGAGTAATTGTAAGTTTTTCAGAGATTTAATTTCATATCAGCAATCACGTGTATAATATGTCTCCCGATTTTTTTTTCTTTATAGGATTGAGTAAGAAATGAGCACACAGTCCACCTGATGGTAAGTGGTTGCTGCGGCCCATAGACATCTACATCTATCCTCGATTACGAATCAAAATGCAGATGCGTTGTCACCCGTGAGTACTAAGATGGAATGCCTCGTTTCCAGTACAAAGAGTCTCCAATTCTTTACACTCACCATACGATACACACCAGCATAAAGCTACTATTTTACGCTGGTATTCTGTGAGAGCGTGGTCCTTCCCCGGTCGAGCCGACCCATTCGTGCTACAACTATACTTATAATATAACTGCAGCAAGGCTCTATCACGTATATTTATATAACATTTTACGTGGAATATCCACGCTGCAGCTACATTATAGGTCGGCTCGACCGCGTTAGGAGCACGCTCTTACAGAATACTATACTTATAATATAACTGCAGCATGGCTCTATCACGTATATTTATATAACATTTTACGTGGAATATCCACGCTGCAGCTATATTATAGGTCGGCTCGACCGCGTTAGGAGCACGCTCTTACAGAATACTACACTTATAATATAACTGCAGCATGGCTCTATCACGTATATTTATATAACATTTTACGTGGAATATCCACGCTGCAGCTATATTATAGGTCGGCTCGACCGCGTTAGGAGCACGCTCTTACAGAATACTACACTTATAATATAACTGCAGCATGGCTCTATCACGTATATTTATATAACATTTTACGTGGAATATCCACGCTGCAGCTATATTATAGGTCGGCTCGACCGCGTTAGGAGCACGCTCTTACAGAATACTAGCGTAAAATAGCAGTTTAATGCAGTGTTTCGTATGGTAAGTGTGGATAACCGGAGACCCTTTTTACTGGAAAAGAGGCATTCCATCTTAGTCCTCAGAAGTGACAACGCATTTGCATTTTGATTCTTAATTGAGGATAGATGTAGATGTGTATGTGTCACAGCAACCAGTTACCATCAGGTTAACTGTGTGCTCGTTTATCACCGAACCGATCACGGTAAAGGGAAATATATTAAAAAAGGTATTTTAAGTAACGAAGTGTGAAAGGATTTCATTTTATGTAGGAACGTGAGCGTTCCTGCGAAAGCGAAAGCTGCAGCGCTAAGGGAACCAGTTTGAATTCCGCACGGAACAAGTAGTAAACCTGGAACAATTATTTGTAGGCCGCACAACCTAAAAATAATTGTTCCAGGTTTATATGTTTGTTCTTGTAAAATTTGTATATGTAAACTGCCCCAACGATACAGTAGAAAATTCTAGAGTGGAGGTAAGTTTTTTTTTTTTCAAATAAGCCACTTGAGCTGCTTGGGAAATTCGGAGATGCGCTCATATTCGCGGAGCGAAATACAAACCTAATACATAAATTTTGAATTCGCTCTAGTTTATTAATGTGCTCCCTAGAAATGTCAAGGTACATTAGCATAGTCAAGAGTAGGCAAGAGACTGAGCAAGTCCAATTTTAGTGAATATGGCAAGAAACATTAAAAGCGACACTATAAAGACAAACATATACATCCACAGGATTTAGCCTGCGAGAAAATGAGATAGAATACAGTGCTTTTCTGAAGGTTTCACTTCTGAACTGTACACGTGTGAACTGCACACATTTTTTTAGCGACAGCGACTGTCTTTTAAATAGAGTCAGCAACTTTGAAGCACTTATTGTGCGTAATTATTTAAAAAATACAAAATAAAATTAAAAACAATTAATAATACATTCGTATAATCTTGACTCAATGAGGTTTTAATTGATAAACTAAATATTGATCACAAAAAAAATCTTTTCTACCCTCCCACATTTTTCTATTCCCTTTCTTTTTTACCCCTTAACACAAATCCCTTAAGTAGAAAATTTGAATAGCTAACCTCACGCTTGTGTTAAAGTATTCGTATTTTATAACTATGCCCAATTTCAATAATTTAAGTGGAACTGATTTTGAGGAAAACCATTAGTATTTTGATGGAATGTTAATGGAACGAAGCATTTTGAAAACAATTAGGACAAAAATAGTGTTGGATTGTATAACAGTATCTTAACTTTTGTACTGTAAGAATAGGCTAGAAGACTTTACAAACTAGTGTTGTTAGGTATTAAGAACAGATATCTTTTATTATTGTTTATGTGAATTCATAATTGTCTGATTATGTGTATTTAATTATATATCTAAATCTCTCTCTAAAAGTATCTCTGAGAGTGACTTGATCTATTAGACCAAACCTTCTATAATCGTGTATTAATAGTAGTATTGTACGTGGTAGAGCAGTATTCGTTATATGTTGCAGCTATATAATGGTAGTAGCATGAATGGGTCGGCTCGACCAGGGAAGGACCACACTCTTACAGAATACCAGCGTAAAGTAGCACCCTGATGCTGCTGTGTTTCGTATGGTGAGTGGAGAGAGTTGTCTCCAGTTCTCCACGAGGTATTTCATCTTGATCCTCAGGGGTGATAACACATGTATATATTGATTCTTAATCAGGGATAAATGCCACAGTATCCACTTACTATCAGTTAAACTGTGGGCTTGTTTGTCACCCTGATTCTATAAAAAATGACCATCGCGGCCTTGAAGCAAACTATATAATCTATATTTTTTTTTTGTAAATGGTAGAGCCACGTTGAAGCAACATTACGGTTGTAATTCGAGTAGGCGGGGGCGCTTGACCGGGGTAGGACCATGCTCCCACTGAACACTAGTAAAATGGCAGCTTGATGCTGCTGTCTTTTGTATAGTAAGTGTGTAGAACCGTATTCCATCTTAGTTCTCATGGTTGATAATGGATCTGCATGTTGATTCTTAATCAAGGATAAGTGTACATTTGTCAGCCTTGTTCTATAAAAAAAGTCTTACCTGGTCTTGAAGTGAAACATAAACATTAAATTCTAACTGGTGACCATTTAGGCTTTTTACCTGTTTGAAATCTCAATGAAAGCTAAACCGTCACCCATATCGTGAAGTGATCGATGTCAGCAACGTGGTGGAGCCATGCTGCAGCTATATTATGGATGTGATTGTTTTTGTTATTATATTTGTTTATCAAGTTTAATGGGTTGCAATTTTCTAATCTGTAAGGTATTAATTTTTCGCAAAGTTTTAATCAGTGGCTACAACTGTCAAACTAATTTTAACGGGTGTCTGGTTTTTCGCAATCTATGATTTAATCTTAAAGGGAAAAAAGTAGGGACCGGGACTCCTTAGGCCGAGCTTGCGAGTTCTTGCGGAACACATCTACAGTGAAATTTAATTTAATTTTCAGTGCTGCGTTTTACTTTTGCCCTTTTTCGTTGACCCATCTAAGCCTTAAATTTTTTATTATATTGGTTTAATTGACCGGAAGCTTACATTATATGATAGAGCCTTATTTACATATAATGTTACAGTCTATATACGTTTTACTGATGGGTACAGGTTTGCTCTCACTCCTAGAAGGGTTTGGGCAGTGATAAAACCACGAATATATATACATTTACATATACTGGTTGACCTTTTTTACCGTCTGTAAAAAATAGGGTGTAACATGTGAACGGAGTAGAAGCCTATGACACTGATGACTGATATTTTACAAGAAATAAAAACAAAAATTTTAGGTAAATTAAATAAACAAATTTATTAAAAGCTATCGAAATTCAAATCGAAATCAAATCAAATCATTTATTTCGCTAAAACATGGGTACAGACGGATGGATACAAAGTCAACATTTGTTTCCAGATGTTTTGCCTTTTGTGGCATGCGTAAAAATTGTTTAAAGTAAATATGTTAAAAAACAAATTAAAATTAAGAAAAATAAAATTAGAAATAATCACATAAATTTTCTACGGAAGAGCAGGACATCCCTGCACAGGTATATATTTATTTAAAAGTCCAACGTCGGATTATTGTATCTATTAAAACGAACCATGTAATAATAATAATGAATTGGTTCAGCCATTTAGAGATGCTATGAACATACATGAAAGAACCTACACGTCGAATATAGAATCTCCACTTTTTCAAACTCGGCTTAAATAAATATTTATAAATAAATCGACAATGCATGTTGTAATTTTATATGGTTTGAATTTATTTATACACACGGCATTTAATTCAAGGTTAACTCGATGCTGTACTGATTAATTAGTACTAACTTAATGAAGTTTACTAGTGAAATCTAAATATTTACCATGAGTAGGGATTTAGAAAGCGCTCCCCAGTTATTCCATTATCTTATTTTCAGTTAAAGTTTATAACCGAGTGGGCAGTGAATTTTTTCATACTTCTAATTAAGTTTTTCTATAACAAAATCTTAAACGTCCCCAGTGGGGGGTCGCCCTAGTGAGATGGAGTAGTGGAGAGAAGGAGTGGCGACCTGGTAAGACATGCAGGAAGTCGATGGATGCAGGTGGCTCAGGACCGTGCTTTGTGGCATTCCTTGGGGGCGGCCTGTGTTCAGCTGCGGACTTGTGAAGGGCTGTAATGATGATGATGATGATGATTATAACACGCTTTTATTTGCTTTACGTGTATTTATTCATCTATGTATCTATGTAACGGAATATTTTAATGTAATTTTCACCAATTTATAGACTGGCGATTGACTTGAAAATATGCACTCGTATTTAGGACCAGCGGCCATACAATAATTTATTAACTTTGTCTTAGTATCCTGATCAGGGTCATCAGGATAAAATAAAATACTTACCAGGATCATCACAGCTCATGGTCAATGCGTATTGTTTAAGTATTTTTAAACTCTTATATTACTAAACATAATAATTACAATAATATCGGTCGTGTTGTTTTTAAATTTGTTTTCCAACACAGGCCGCCGAGTTGCCGCTGTCACCAAACGATATTTTTATAATGTGTCTGTGTGGAAATTTATCCTTTTTGTTTTAATTTAATGTGAGAATTGTGTAGTGACAGACTTTATGTGATTTTGTGTGCGCAGATTTATCGGGAAAATGTAATGGCTGCTCCCTTCTGGTCCGCAGCATCGTCAGCCGCCGCTCCCGTTGCTCTATGATTGTGAACCGACTTTAATGATTTTTTAATTAAATTGATAATACTTTAGAGGCGGTGTCATACAAAGTTAAAAACTTCGGTTACCGACTAACTAACTAGACCTACCAAGCGTGCAAACTATGACAAATATCGCCCCTACAGGGCAATCTATGGGGGATGCCTTTGTTAAGTTGACTTTGATAAGCTGTAACTGGACTTTGATAAGCTGTAATGATGTTAATGATGAATGAGTTGATTACTTTCCTTATTACGTACGTATATTGCTTTATTAGCGAAAGTCATCATCATTCACCATCATCATTACAGCCATACACAAGTCCACACTTAAGCTTCCCCCAAGGTATGCCACAAAGCACGGTCCTGAGCCACCTGCATACATAGACTTCCTGCATGTCTTACCAGGCCGTCACTGTATCTAGTGGGGGACCACCCCACACTTCAGCTACCGGTACAAGGCTGCCATTCGAAAAAGTTTTTTCTCCATGGGTTATCGGTTTTTCGAGCTATATGGCCGGCTCATTGCCACTTCAGCTTACTAATCCTTTAGGCTATGTCCGTTACTCTGGTTCTACGCGAATATTCTCGTTTCTAAATTCACGCAGAGAAACGCCGAGCATAGCCCTCTCCATAGCTCGTAGAGTGATCTTGAACGTCCTCATATGGCCAGCAGTGAAGGACCACGTCTTAGTTCCATAGTTCATCACTGGCAACACGCACTGGTTGTAGAATTTGGTTTTCAAGTTTTGGGGTATATACCTGACGTAAGATGTGTCGTAATTTCCCGACCTCTGCCCAGCCTCGCGGTCGAAGTTGGACTGACTTACCTAGTCACACTATTTGTCCCAGGTAAACATACTCTCAACAACTTCGAGCTTAGTGCTTCTAACAACTACCGATATACGTGTAACATGGACGTTACACATGATCTTTGTTTTGTCCATGTTCATTTTAAGACCTATTCTTTGGTGGGCACTTCACTTCATTGAGTATAGTGCTGAATATTTAACAGCGGGATTACTTTATATCGGAACTACTAATAATTGTGGAAGTACTTAATAGCTCATAGGCAGATCAATATTCGTTTCAAAACTCTCGTAGTTCAAACAGAGTTGGAATGAAGAATAGGAGAAAAAACTGCCCTAACCAGTAAATCTATCGCTAGTAAATGCTAGAATTGTTTTTGTTATTTATAACAAGTTGTAACCTATATTATTAGCCAACTTCAGATTCCAATTATTTACCACAGGATATGAATGTGTTTACTCGTTTGCAAGATAGGTAAGTACAACAAAGAAAATGAGAAAGGAGATGAATTTTAACACGATGTTATTAGCTTAGTATGAATTTATCTATCTATGAAACGGAATTTTCAATGTTATTTTCACCAACTTGTGAACGGTGGTTGAATTAATTTATTTGGGGCACTTTTATGGAATTCTGCGAGAGTTAAATCTAAGACACTGTTGTTTAATTACTACCGGTGAATTTCACCAGTAAACTCTAAATATTTGCCACTAACAAAGGATTGCAAAATGTTTCAACGTTGTTCGGTTATTTCATTTCAAACTCAAAATTAGATCTCTAAAATTGTTTGAATATAAATATCGTAATGCTTAGTTTAAACATATTTTAATGGAGAGTTCACGTCCTCGCTTTTTAAAGTTCACTGTTTGATATGGAATGTGCTATTAGGCGATTCTAGTATAAATACGTACGCAGTACCGCGTAGTTGACTGCGGAGTGGCGGTGTGAGGATATCCACTGCCTCATATCGTCCCGTGGGTGTCGGAAGAGGCGATACAGTAAAGCAAACCAGGAGATGGGCGGCAGGTTCTTTCTAATAACGGCAAGAAATAAAAAAAACTGAGGTTGCCAACTCGCTTGCCAAGCGTGGCAACTATGGCAAATATCCCCCTTACCAGGTTATCTGTATGGAAGGCACATTTGGCGGTGGACTTTTAAATAAAACTAGTATTTACGGATTTTATCGCGTATATTTTATATATTTCCGGCGTTTTGAGTACTTTACAGCACAATGGTCACAGGGGGACTGAGTTCAACGTCCTGATGTCACAGTTAACCGCGGTTTCTCACAGATTAAAATTATTAACTTTTACTTCTTATATTGACGCGATACTACACATTTAAATAACACTAGTTTTACGGTATGTATCGCGTATATTAACTTTTATATTTTCACGACGTTTTGAACACTTTACAGAACAATGGTCACGGGGGGACTGAGCTCAACGTCCCGATGTCATAGTTAACCAGGGCTACCTAGGCTACCAGGTTTAAATTTAATTGTTCTTCTAATCAACACAGTATGAACTTATAGTATCTTGAAGTCTTGCAGTTGTATGCTTGGGTTGGGATTTAATTTTATTAATTATAGGATCCCAAGCAGATGGTAGCGCCCAGCCATCTTCTCTATTGAAATTAGAATGATTTTTTTATTTCAATAGCTTCGCGAACACAGAAATAGTAATAATAAGACAATAGAAATTATTAGCGCTCAATTACTTCCAAAACCGATGTCGCCACCTACAGCCGTATTATAAACATATGCAATGCACAATGATATCTAATGTTTTACATTACGTGTGTTGCGTATTACGGTAGAACAAAAGCAGCAACGGTAATTGTCAATACAAAAAGTAATAAATGAAAGTTTACAAAGGTAAATATCATAGTAAAGTATTTATCGAGATGTAAATTAGTTAATTAGGACCGTGCTTTGTGGCATTACTTGGGGGAGGCCTATGTTCAGCAGTGGACTTGTGAAGGGCTGTAATGATGATGATGATGAAATTAGTTAAAACAATGAAAATCAACTTACCTATGAAATTGTATGCCTTTATTAGTTGAACTACATGTCCTTGATGAGTATTTACTACTTTTTTTTTACTATTATGCTGCAGCTCACCATTATAATAACATAAATTCACGTACGACGTTTTCCGCGCAGGTAAATCACAAAATAGTGAATTATGTTCGTCAACACATAATAGCGACGACAAGGTCACTCGTCTATGCAGCTTATATTGTCTTATTGTTACGATTTCTGTGCTCGTGAATCATACTTGGAAGGAATCGGTGTTCTTTAGCGAGGATTTGTGGTCTATGAAATCTGATGTAGTGACAGGGGCGATCCTGTATGTGTTCACAGACTGCAGACTTCCCGGAGATCGAGTCTTCACTTGCTTGACGTGTTAAAACATGGCAGCCAGGTGTTGACTGTCACAGATCCCTCGTGCTGTCTGAAACAAAGATTTACCCACGGTAGCTAACTGTGAAGGATGGTGGTGAGAATCACCGTTTAAATACAGGATTGCGAATTACTAACACATCTAGAAAAGGTAAAGAATTATTTGCCTCTTACTCCATTGTGAACTGAATTGTAGAATTTATGGAATTAAGACGGTCTAAAAATACTAGTGAAAGTGTCGTCTACGTATCGCTTGTAGAATCTTGGATGTACAGAAGAAGTAAGCAGGGCTTTCTTCTCAAAGTCTTCCATAAATATGTCGACGACAATGGCAGATACAGGTGAGCCAATCGCCACACCATCTACTGCTTGTAAAAATCTTCCTTCCACAATAGGTAGCCAGATGTAAGGCAGTGTCTGAGTAATACTGCATATTGTACGGGCGTGTTGTTTTCTTCCAGGCTTCTAGTTACAATTGAGATGCAGTCTTCAACAGTTAAGCATGTGCACAATGACTTGACTTGACGTGATCAAAGTTTCATTGTCTGCTATATGTAGGTCTTTATTCTTGCTGACAAAACGGTAGGAATTCTTTATTTATTTTATATGTTTATGGAATAAGGGTGACAAACGAGCACCCAGTCCACCTGATGGTTATTGGATGGAGATTTATTCTACAGATGCGTTGTCACGCCTGAGGACTAAGATGGAATTCCTCGTTTCCAATAAAAAAGAGTCTCCAGATCTCTACACTCACCATACGAAACACAGTACAGTATTCTGTAAGAGCGTGGTCCTTCCCCGGTCGAGCCGACCCGTTCGTGCTACAACCATAATATAAATGCATCATGGCTCTACCACGTATAAAATGTGTGCCCTAGTATGTCTCCTGAGCGTTGAGAGTATTTTCGCTAATTTTTGAGCCGAGGCGCCATTTTAACATTGGCTATTTACTGAGATGTAGTTTTTTTTACTCTCATAGGTCTCTTAAGTCTCTTAGGTCTGCAATCGTCTCCAACTCGACTCAAAAAAAAACGTGAAAAATTAAGACACTCAAAAGAGATTTGTATAATTGCATAATCGTACGATCAAACCCATCGTACGATCATTATTAAGTATTTCTTGTGCTTGCACGTACAATTAGTTGGTAGTTATTGTAGGTCTCATTCAAAGTATCCATGCAATCATACGAGTATAGCCTCATACACTAAAGATATTAAAAGTTACTTTACAACCATCCACTCAATAAAATAAAATGATGTGTCTTACCTAGGTTGAAGAGCACCTCCTCCTGCTCTCCCTCAATGGCGTGCACTAATCCCGTCACCGCTAATCCCAGCTCCACTACTCCCAACACCAGTAGTGGTGGAACCTAGGAATGACACACCATCGACTATAATGCAATACGTGTTTCGCCTATACGAGTACACGAGGCATCTTCAGGTGATGTAGATGATAATGATCTTTAGTATAATGGATTTCCGCAAAATGACGCCTGATTCTATTAATTAGCCTTACACAGTTTCATTCATTATACTTTTATTTTACGCAGGTGACCCTCAGGATAATTTAGGGCAGTGGTGATTACGGGAAGGTTCGTTACGATCACATATATTCTTAGGGTTACACTGTCAGAAATCAACTGACCATCTTTGTACGGACTTGGCATGTAAATGATTTAATGTAAAATAGCTTGCCAGGCAGACGTTGTTCTGCCCTTCTCGACAACAATTTGTCGTGTCCTATTAAAAATCCTTAAATTCGAAAAAAATTGTCGGCAAAAAACCGTTCTATCTCTCAAGTTGGACGAAACTGCACACGGTGTGCAAATTTGATTAAAATCGGTTAAGTAGTTTTGGAGTCTATCGCGGACAAACAACGTGACATGTAATTTATATATATTAAGATTGTATTATTTCCAAAATCAAAATTTTTTTGGATCTTTTTTGAATACCCTATAAGTCTGATTTGAAAATAAGTCCTTCAGTTATTGTCTGCCCAATATTTTGGTCCATTTTTATTCGTTATAACCAATGACGTATTAATAACTGTCAAACCGAAAACTCATTTAATATGCTCATTATTAAAGAAGTGTATTATGACGTATTATGTATTATGACGGACAATAAGTAAGATTTGAAATACTTTCAAACACTCAAAGATAAACTTCAGAAGAGACCTACACTGGACAGAATGTTCGTTCCGACGTCACAAAGAAATGATGATGGTTTGCGGGCGTCTTACAATATCTCGTTACTTATATCAAAATCCGGAAAACCGCATACTATCGGAGAGAAGTTAATTTTGCCAGCCGTTGAAGAGGTTTTAAAAACTGTTTTACATAAACCTGCATCTGATATCTATAAATAATTCCCTTAAGCAGCAATACTGTTGAAGACGGATCGATGAAATGAGTGAGAGAGTTGAAAGCTTCTAATAATTATTTGCAAACGACCCATTTCTCTATACAACTGGACGAGTCAACTTTACCTGATAATGCAGCATTATTATTTACATATGTTCGTTTTATTATGAAGTACCCTGTTGACCGAGCTTTGCTCGGTATTTTTCGCTCGGTTTTTTTTAATTCGTGTGTTTTGAAAATTATATTTAGATACAAATTACATACTGATGAAATACGAATAATATTTTTTGATCTTAGCGACATTATAGAAAAAACTGAACTGGTTATTTGAATAAAAAATCATGAGTGCAATTAGTTTAATTTAAATTTTCGTGTTTTAAAAAAATACTAAAAAAGGGCTCGAAAAAATAGATTTTCTCAAAAAATAAAGGAACTTGAAAAAAAATTAAAAAAAGTCGGTCGGTCGGTCTGGACCCGAACCATGGCATTACGATTTTGTGACCGCCCAATATACCAATTAAGTTATTTGTAATCATTAACAAACTGTCAAAATTTACGTTCTTATTCTAACGATATTATAGCAGTTTCTCATTGCCTAAAACACGGACAAAAAGACATTTTCTAAAAATAAATCCTAGCTAGATCGATTTATTGCCCCCAAAACTCCCTGCACACAAAATTTTATGAAAATCGTTGGAGCCGTTTCCGAGATTCCGATTATATATATATATATATATATATATATATATATATATATATATATATATATATATATATATATATATGTATATATATATATATATATATATATATATATATATACATATATACAAGAATTGCTCGTTTAAAGGTAAAGGATCAAGAAATCTACGAAGAACTGCTCTTCGCAAGAACTTTGATAACCGACACTAAAGGTGAATCAATATTTCATGTTTTGAAGGATTACTTCATTGAAAAAGCAATTCCTTTATCAAATATATCAGTAGCTACAGATGAAGCACCTGCCATGGTTGGACGTTATCGTCGATTTATAAGCTATTAAGACAAAATGTGTCAGGGGTGTTAGCAATACATTGCGTCATCCATCGACAACATTTAGTTGCTAAAAATTTGAATGTTAGATTGCATGAATCACTTCAGTTAGTCATTGATGCAGTAAACCGAATCCAAAGCAACGCGTTGAATACGCGGTTATTTGCGCAGTTGTGTGAAGAAAATGACTTTCATCAACACTTTCATCAATTACTCCTTCACAAGTACGCTGGCTGTCGAAAGGCTTATTTTTGGCAAGATTTTTTGCACTTTTTGAGACTATTTTAGAATTTCTGGATACTAAAGATAAAATTTTAAAAGAAAATTTAATGAAGAGGAAAACAGACATCGCCTATTTAACAGATTTGTTTACAAAATTTAATATGGTTAATTTGCAATTACAAGGCGACAGTTTAAATTTGATTAAAACAAAGTCCATCTTAATCAGCGTTTCTTGCCAGAGTTAAACTAATGAAGCAAAATATTGGACGGGGCGAATTTTCTCAGTTCCCCAATTTGTCACAGACAAGCTGCTAGGAAGACGACGACGTTTCAACTTACGTTCAACATTTAAATGCCCTCTATTCGGATTTTGAATCTAGGTTTGAGGATATTTTTACTATAGTAATACCACCGTGGATAATTAATCCATATGGTGACATAGAAGAAACGAATATCATAATACAAGAGGAACTGACTGAACTAAGTACAAACGAAGAACTTAAGGTTCAGTTTAAAAAGGGATATCAGCAATTCTGGCTGCAAAACAACATACCCATTACTTATCCCGTATTATGGAATATAGCGAGGAAATTTTTAATTTCCTTTCTATCGTCATACCTAGTGGAAAGGGGGTTCAGCGCTGTTGCCAATCTCCTAACGAAAAAAAGCAACAGACTGGACATCATTAGCCGAGGAGATTTAAGATTAACCCTTACAAAATTGACGCCAAATGTTGATAATTTATTATTAAAGCATCAGGTTCATCCTTCTTACTAAAAATATTGACTTATTGCTTATGTTATTTTATTTATAGCTTATTTTATGTTTATTTAATGCTACGTAAATTTTACATAACACATCCAAATTTTTATTTTGAGTAGTTTTAATTTAAACTCAATTAATAAATGTATAAATTAACATGTGTTATTACTTTAAGTTTTTAACACTAAACTTCACTACAGTTATAAATTTACCTTGCAAGTAAAACAAAGGAAGGACTAAGTAGAAAAACATGGCAAGGGGTCTACGACACAAAAAACTTTAAAATCACATTAGTATTTGGGTATTTAATATTCGGTGCTTTAAACTTTATGCATTTATTATTTTAAAGCTAAAGGTTTACAATAAACCAATTCACTAAATAAGATATGGCATTAATACGGCATTATCAAGTAATTTTCATCAGCAAATAATACTTAATCATTGTTATCCCCTACCACGTAACTTCAATATAAAAACTGGGGTTGCAATGCCAACCCACTTACCTAGCGTTGTAACTATGACAAATATCCCCCCTGTGAGATATTTTGTGGGGGAGGCCTATGTTCAGCAGTGGACTTCAATACGCTGTAATGGTAACTACCTAAGGTAAGTTACTAATATAATAAATAAGACACAGAAAGGGACCGAGAAATGTGCCCGTAAGAACACTCGTTTGTCCTATCGATAAGAAAGAACTCTTAGCAGATAGGTAATTAGACATAAAAAAACTGTAACATTTACGTTAAACAGTTACTTAATGACGTTTAAATCTTACATAGTATATGTAATGTATATAATCGTCCATAGTATATGTAATGGAAATAATATGAATATAATATGTATGTAATAAATGAGATAAAAGATCGTTTATTATAGTGCAAAACATAAGCCAGGTCAATATACCGATTGACAGAATTTTTTAAAAGAATAACGATAATTAATATACCATAGGAAATGCAGCTAAGAATGAAGAGCCTACAAGTTTGATCGGTTATTATTCATCAAAGGATAACGGCTCTATTCACGGGTCGCTTGAACAATAGCGCGCTCTATTACATGTGAATATAGCAAAACCTCTTGTTCTATTATGTCAAAGCATTGTGTCTTATTAGACGAGATTGCATTTTTTATATGAGACGAGACTATTGTGTCACGTAATATTTGAACTATATTTTGTTGTTAATAATAGTATGATGAAAAAAGTACTATTTACTACAATTGTTAATGTGTGACCGCGTTGTTGCGTTGTAAGATATCCACTAACCTAAGCGTGTCCTAAGCGGCGGCAGAGGAAAACAAATCATCATAAGCAGTAGCGTCTTCCTACTAAAAAAAAAAACTGCGGCTGCCAAACCCACTTGCCAAGCTTGGCAACTATGGCAAGTATACCTGCTATGAGGCAATCTATGGGAAAGCCTTCTTCACCAATGGACTTGAATAGGCTGTAACGCACCGGTAATAAATAATAATAAAAGTAAAGTAACACACCATTAATGCCCCACTCCTACTCACATGACTTTCATTACT
Source organism: Parnassius smintheus behrii (assembly GCA_036936625.1). Classification (NCBI taxonomy): domain Eukaryota; kingdom Metazoa; phylum Arthropoda; class Insecta; order Lepidoptera; family Papilionidae; genus Parnassius; species Parnassius smintheus. The sequence continues at coordinate 1,650,433 of JAUPFT010000026.1, forward strand.
ATTAACTTACATTACTATATTCTATGAAAAGAATGCTAAACAGGAGAAATTATGTGGTGTTGGGAGTAGTGGTGCTGGGACCAGTGGTGACGGGATTAGTGCACGCAATTGAGGGAGGGCGGGAGGTGCTCTTCAATCCAGGTAAGACACATCGTTGTATTTATTTGAACGGATGGTTGCGCATTAAATTTTACTATCTTATTATAATGAATTTCCGCAAAGTAACGCCTGATTCTATCAATTATTAATTATTAAAATTTATTTATTTAAGGCGAAGCGTGACCCGTGTTATTAAAATTCTCTCAGGGTGTCAATACGCCGTCCCCCCTCCCCACGGGGAACGGTTTCCCGCCTTATCGTGTCGGGAGGACTTAGGAGGAGTCATGGCCCGGCTTAGTAAGCCAGCGTCACCCATGGCAAACAAAGAGGAACACACATGGCTGGACCAAGGGGAAGGGCCGGCTCGGGTGGCCACTACGAGTGGGATTGGCAAGCTTACTTCGGATGTAGGTTTGTAATCTATGGCGAGTGGGATGCAGCCCAGATAGAGTCGCGGTGGTAGAGAATTGTCAGTATTGCGAGACACCGCTCTTCCTACCATACGCAGCTGAAATTTGGTTGACTTTGAAGTCAGAGACCAGATCCGTCGCTGGGCCGAGAATGCTGGTCCTTCTGAATGCTCTTTTTATTTGTGTTCCTAGTGGAGGTGTAGGAAGTGGAACACCACGGGGTCCGACATAACCAATCCTTTCCCCGCGTGGTTATTTAATATAATTGATTATAAAAATAATTTAAGGTATTCGTTTGAGAGTTTAAAATATTTTCTCATAAGTGTTTATATTATATCTTCATAGAGTACTTATATTTACGCGAACACTAAACTTTTAATAAAACTACTTTTACGGATTTTATCGCGTTTAATAGTACATAGCAGTTGGGCTGAAATGTTCGTATCGTTTTATAGAAAAACACATTTTTTTGGCAAAATTCGATTTTATTATTCAACATAGTTGCCATCGAGGACGATACACCGATTATAGCGATCTTCCGACTTTTCAATACCATTTTTGTAGTACGATTTGTGTTTAGCCTCAAAATAGGCCTCTTTTTCGGCGATGACTTCCTCATCGGCTTTAAATTTCTTTCCAGCGAGCATTCTCTTGAGATCTGAGAACAGGAAAAAGTCGCTGGGGGCCAAATCTGGAGAATACGGTGGATGCGGAAGCAATTCGAAGCCCAATTCATGCAATTTTGCCATCGTTTTCATCGATTTATGACACGGCGCATTGTCTTGATGAAACAACACTTTCTTCTTCTTCAAATGGGGCCGTTTTTTCGCGATTTCGTCCTTCAAATGCTCCAATAACGCTATATAATAGTCGCTGTTGATGGTTTTTCCCTTTTCAAGATAGTCGATGAAAATTATTCCATGTGCATCCCAAAATACGGACGCCATAACCTTACCGGCCGACTGTTGAGTTTTTCCACGTTTTGGATTCGGTTCATCGCGTGCAGTCCATTCAGATGACTGCCGACTGGACTCTGGAGTGTAGTGGTGGATCCATATTTCATCGATTGTCACATATCGACGCAAAAATTCACTTGTATTGCGGTTGAACAGCTCCAAACATTGCTCTGAAGCATCGACACGTTCTTGTTTTTGGTCGATTGTTAGCTCGCGCGGCACCCACTTTGCACATAGCTTTCGCATACCCAAATATTCATGAACGATATGTCCAACACGTTCCTTTGATATCTTTAGAGTGCCAGCTATACAAATCAACCTCAATTTACGATCTTCCAAAATTATTTTGTGGTTTTTTTTTATGTTTTCGTCCGTAACAGCCTCTTTTGGACGTCCACTGCGTTCATCGTCTTCGGTGCTCATATGGCCTGTACGGAATTTGGCAAACCACTTACGAATGGTTGCTTCGCCCGGCGCAGAGTCCGGATAACACTCATCAAGCCACTTTTTGGTATCAGCAGCACTTTTTTCATCAAAAAATAGTGTTTCATTAAAACACGAAATTCCTTTTTATCAATTTTTTTCAAAATAACAAAAGTTGCTTCACTCAAAATGCTGTATCTCACAAACTAATAATCAGACAGCTGTCAAATTTATACACGTTTTTTTTTGAAGGTTGGTACTACCTAAAAATGATATGGATTTTATTCTAGTGGCGCCATCTCATAGAGACGATACGAACTTTTCAGCCAAACCAATATTCTTAATTTCCGACGTTTCGGGTTCTTTCCAGCACCCATGGTTAAATAAAAGCTGAAGGTACTCCAGGTTAACTCTGACATCGGGACGTCAATCACCTCAGTCCTCTGTGACTGTGGATGCTGGATAGCACCCGAAACTTCGGGAATTAAAAATAACTACAATTAAACGCGATTATATCCGTGAAATTAGTTTTATACAAAAAAAATATAGCACTTATTAAGTTACAAGTTGGCCAAAAATTCAGCAGTTTTATGTTAACCAAATTTAAAAACGATCCGGATTTTATCCAAATTTAAAAACGATCCAGATTGTCATCAAAAAATCATTATGAATTTGATGAAAATCTGGATCGTTTTTACCATTTAAAAACCCATTTTGACCTCAGTGGATTTTTCAATGAATAAAATACGCGCTATTGGTATGAAGAACAGCCTTCCGATCACTGTATATACGTTAAGTTATAGTTTGGCGTGGAATTTGGTCAGGAGGAGTTATTGGACCTTACTTCTTTGAAGATGCTACGGGTGCTGTTACAGTGAATGGAGATCGTTACCATGAGGTGGTCTCATCATACGCAGCACTGGTTTTAATTGTTTAAAAAATATAATATAGAAATCGCCGAATTTAAAAAGTACAAAGTAAGACATTAAGTAATTTCTGTGATAATGTACCACAAAGAATGACGATTACGGCTAAAAATATTCCAAAATGGGGGAAGCTCATAACCGAATATGACCAAATATAGTCTGAAATATTCGACGTTAATAAGCCATACAACATCTTTTCACCTTTATCTTAACACAAAACTCATAAATATTGATTACAATCAACTTTATTTTTGCTTTGTTGCAAGCCTTGCAAGCTAATTGGGTTTAAACTTTAATCAGAAATTATAAAAGGGGTGTTGTTAAAAAGAACTCTTTTGTGTGAAACTCTAACGTTACGTACTTATATTATAAATAAGAATATTATGATGTAAATATTCTGGTGCGGCATTTTTAATTGCAATAATTTTACATTATACTCGTTATAACAAGCAATGCATTCAATTTAGAAAAAGCGAGGTTAATATTGTATAAAAAGAAGCCGACTGCGTAAAAAATACAAATGATTTCCATTATTAACGATATAAGAACTTTATTACAGGTTCATTATAAGTTTCGAAAATTTAAGCCAGAATGGTAGCTAACTAATTTCAAATGGTTATAGATTTTAAATGATCTAAGAGAAACCTGAATATGATACTTCACTTGACATAGTTTGTCGATTTTCTTTTTTTTAAAGCGATATTAAGTGTGGTTGTCATCACATTGACTTTTAATTACTGTCATGTCTTTAGTGATACTCAGAAGATTAAGGCAAATCAACTGACGTAAGAATTATCAAAATCGGCTCACTTTGGTCTCTAGAGTGCCACACAGGAACTAATATACTTATATACATAATATAAAGACAGATAAAAACTTTACGCTCTACAGTCAGGTAAAAATGACTTTTAACAATATTGTAGTTTAATCATCGACTGATAATAACGGTGGTTGACGATGACCTCTAGGAATGAGCTGATCGCTTTCAAGATGTTTCTTATAAAAGCGTTTTAAATAATTGTACAACCTATTTTTTATTTTATAATGTTAATGTTACTGTGGAAAAGCGTCCCACTGGGTTTCTTTCTCATTCTTTCCAGGGCAGAGTTTTTTTCCGAACCAGTGGTTGCATTGATGTATTTATTAGACGCAACGTCTGAATATCAATTAGGCCGCTAGTCAAACGTAGTCGTTTTGTAAAAGGCTAGGCTGTTAACTGAAAGATTAATTAACCTAGTTGGCTGCGACATGGACTACGACTACTACTCGTACCTTAAATAGTTTTTACCTTAACATTGTTCTCCATAAGAGACGATTTGAAGAAAGTCATAAAAATAAAAATTAATTTTATTGGAAGCGGCAAGTGTCTTGAGTATTCAACGGCCTTAAACAATAAATATCAGAGTCGACAGTATATTTCAATTTAAATAATTACAAATGTGCGTTCGTATAATTTGTAGCATGTAAGAAAAATTTTGTATCTGAAAGTTTTCATGGTATTATAAGCAAATATGGTGTACAATACATGGCGTGTATTCTTGAGTATAGAATTGAATAAAGAAGAGTATTTGAGTATAATGAAGAAAGAAATCCAATAAGTAAAATATGAATAAGTTTTGAGTATAAATAGCTGTCTAGGTACATCAAAAAAAGTATGTCATCACTAGCAAAAACTTATATAGCGAAAAGTTTCTTCGTATTTTATATACCAATTCAAGAAATTTTTTTCTAATTTTAATTACTTTTAATAATATATACATATATATATATATATATATATATATATATATATATATATATATATATATATATATATATATATATATATATGCCATTTTGTTCGATAACATATTGCCATCTAAGTCGCATCATATTCATATATTATGTTTCAAATTCTTTTTTCTTTTAATAAAACTTCAAAATGTATCGCATTTCCTCTTTAGATTTACTTATTTTGGTGGACAGAAAACAATTGAAAAATGGCGGGAAAGTATTCCTTACGTTTTATTTTCCTTTTTTTTAATATTATATATTCATTGATATTACAATCAGCCGGCTTCAAGAAGTACCAGCGAAAAATAGCAGAGTAATACTGCTGTGTTTCGTATGGTGAGTGTACTTTTTACTAGAATCGATTCCATTCTATCCATGCATTCCATCTTAGTCCTCAGGGGTGTCAACGCATTTGCACTTTGATTCTTGATTGAAGATGGATGTATATGGGCCACAGCGTCCGTTTACGATCAAGATAATGTTGTGCTCGTTTGTCAATATTATAAAATATTATAAAAAGAAAACAGTATAAATAGAGATTTTTCTTCAATTTTGTACAAACAAAATAAGAAGAAACATTTTCCCCCGACCTATAATTTTTTAAATTTAACTTTACGAAAAAATGTATATTAATAGTTTATATAAATTCATATAAACTATATAAAGTCCGGTCGTGCATGAAATACTGCCGTCAAATGGAGGAATATGTTAAGAGGCTCATTGATGACCTTTATTTGCTTGAAACCAATCCTTCCAACATTGAGGATAGGGGCATAGTAACAAGAGAGTACGTGCAGGAACTGCATTCCTTTCTCTTCTTTTCATTTAAATTGTGCGATTTGGCATCAGGGCTTCATCACCACTCACTTTCTGATGAGACGAAAATCTGCCACGACCGGATAAAATTGATTGCAGAACCCAAGGCTTTACGTGTGTGCCGAAAATCGGATTTAAAACAATTCCAGACTCTGGATCGCTGCGGAGATTCGCCGCGCCACCACAGATTCTTTCACTCCGCCATCACAGAGCAAACTTATCCACTGTACAAACTTGATCAAGACTCATAAATTAAATACATTTAAAAAACCAAATACATTTTTCACTGTTTAATCGTGCCGTTAGATAAGAAAGATTCACTGCCTCACGTGAACCTTTTCAACTGCTATTTATATTTCTTTCCACGTCGGCAGCAATATGTTTAAAAATCAATAACGCTAGATAAATCAATCTTTAAAAGACCATTTGTTACTGTACGGTTATTGACAAGTACACATTTATAACTTTTCTTGTTGTGAAAACTGTAACTGCTTATGTTGACGACGCTCACGTTGCTTCTCGAACACCTGAAATATAAATAATATTAATCAATAAAAAATAAAATATGTAAAAAAAAATATACTCATAAAACATTGTTACTTACCTAATGTACTTGCTGTTTTTCTATAATAAATAAGTACGTGTGCATACGGGGACGGTGGCACTTACCGCGATTTTTATCAGTAGGGTGAAGGTATATTTGCAACAACGGTGTTGCACCGCTGAGTACATGATCCCGCGTTTCGAGTTAGTTGCACTAGAACATCATACGAGGTGACACCTATGTCTCCCTCCCCGCGGATGTACACGCGCTCACCAAATTTTTTTTTTTGTATATTTTTCTCCCAGACGACACCAGCGGCCTACATCATCAACATAGTGGTCCTTCGGCCGAATCCTTACGTCGTCTGCAAAAAATATAATAATAATAAGTACCAGTTATGTTCCACGCGCCGGCTACGCCGCAAAAAAAGCGACGACCACGTGGCACCGCTGCAAAATCGGAGTGCAAGAACAACCAAGATGTGTTACCATCGTTCAGCTTAAAGGATGAAGTGCTGGAAAAACCTGGAAATGCGCTAAGTGCCTCTAGTAAGAGTAAAAAGTCATCAAAGACCGCAGGCACGTCGTCAAGTACGGCACGCAAACGGCAATTGGAATACGAAACCGCTAAAGCTATGGCTCTCGTGGAAATACAAGCAGCGGAAGCTGAAGCAGAAGCCAAAGTTAAGAGTGCTCAGGCAGAAGCTGCCAAGCTTAAGGCAAATATTCAGTCGAAGCTGCTAAACAAACAGCTTGCAGCTGAGATGGCAGAATTGGAGTCTCATTCGCGCTCTTCCCACAAGTCGGCTATGAAATCTTCGACCAGCAAAGTTGAAAATTGGCTGAATGCTCCAGGAAACCAGCATGAGGAGAACCGAGAAGAGTACTCTTGTGAAAAAATCGGCCTAGAAAAGCTAGCACATGCCTTGAATGATGCAGTGGCTGCCTCATCATATAAAATACAGAACCTGGAGCTCTTAACAAGATTAGCAACGTCTAAAGACCTGCCTTTATTTTTTGGAGATCCAATGGAGTGGTTGCAGTTTAAACAGGCGTACCAAGAATCTACCCAATTATGCAAATATAGTGACACAGAGAATTTATGGCGGCTACGTAAGTGTCTTCGTGGCGATGCTAAAGAAGCAGTGACTTCACTCTTGATTGGTGGAACTACACCCGATTTAATAATTGACACCTTAGAACTTCGATTTGGCAAACCAGAAACAATTATGAGTAAAATAGTTTTACAGCTTAAAAAACTATGTCCGTTGCCGTTAACTTATCATAATGATATCATTAATTTTGCAATAAAAATAAAGAACTATGTGGCTGCTGCCAAAGCAATGCAACAAAGTGATTATCTTCGCAGCCCGGAGTTAGTATCGATTGTCGTATCTAAGCTTCCAACTTTGCTTGTCGCAAAATGGACCGACTACGTTTATGAACAGCGAGAGTGTAATTTACCGAAGCTAGAATTGCTTAGTGATTTTTTATATGAGGAGGCCACTAAAACAGCTGCATCAGGAGTAAGTCATATTCACGCTCAATATAATTTAAAGAAGCCCGATGAACGTAAACACCGTTCACACTCGTTGTTGTACACAAATAGTAATCAATTACAAAACGCGGAAAAGTGTACATTTTGCCGAAAATGGGCTCATGGTGTCGCAGATTGTTCACGGTTTAAGCGCGCCTTACGCAAAGATCGCTGGCGATTTGTACGCGTAAATAAACTTTGCTTCAAATGTCTTGCCCCCCGCCATACGAATGGTATGTCTTGTATTGGCAGTAATTGCGACATTGACGGCTGCAATCAACCGCATCATCGTTTACTGCACTGGATTAAACCATTGGAAGAAAGCTTAAAAACTGTGGAGCGAAGTGAGGATGAGCATCCCAGCACCAATGAAACAGTGACTCATACGGTGGCATCCCACTGTCACAAGGTGCTTTTGAAAGTGGTGCCGCTCACTCTTCACGGACCGAATGGCAGTTTGCATACGCATGCACTACTGGATGATGGAGCTACCGTGACGGTGATATCCTCTGATATCGCAGATGAGCTCGGATTATACGGTGCAAACGTGATATTGCGCGCGCGCAGCGCATGGAACTCGGGCGAGCTTGTGTGTGAATCTCAAGTAGTGAGTGTTAGTGTTACTAATTCGTATAACGAAATGTTTACTTTCCGTGCGCGTAAAATTAAAGAATTAAATTTACCAACACAAAAAGTGCCGAATATGGACTTTAATAATTATGGATTGTTAAGTGAAGATCTTATGTTATGTAATTGTAACGCTAAGCCAAAATTATTAATAGGTCAGGACAACCATCATTTAATTTCTCCCATTCGTTGTGTTCGTGGTAAGCAGCGTGAGCCGTACATAACTCAAACTGCGCTTGGATGGTGTGTGCACGGACATATGGTAAGTGATGTTAATTGCACTGATCGCTTTGTCTCTTTCATTAATAGTTGCACCGAAAAAGCGGGACAGTCGCAGTGTATCTTTCACTTACACACGGTAGAATCGATTGCTAGCGATCTCTCTCTCGATAACGATAACGGTGAATGCACCTGCGCGCAGTTGCACGATGCGGTTCGTAGATCCTTCGCGTTAGAGTCTATTGGTGTAGGTTCGAAGCCACGCCGCAACCCAGACGAAATACGCGCTTTACAAATTTTAGATGACACTGCAGAATTAGTAAATGGTCAATGGAATGTCGGCTTACCGTGGAAATACGATGAATTACATTTACCCGACTCTTACCCTACCGCTTTTAATCGTCTAAAGTCAATAGAAAGAAAATTTTTGCTCAACAAAGAGTATGCAACTCGTTATTGTGAAAGAATGAGATACTTATTTTCTAATGGTTATGCTAGAGAACTTAATGAGACCGATGAAAACTCTAATAAACGTATAATATGGTATTTGCCGCACTTTGGTGTAGATAATCCAAATAAGAAAAAACTGCGTTTAGTTTATGACGCGGCAGCAAAGTCGAACGGTTATTCTTTAAATGATTTTCTTTTACAAGGCCCTGATTTGTTACAATCGTTATTAGGAATAATGTTACGATTTAGAGAAAACCGCGTAGGTATCATAGGGGACATAAAATATATGTTTTTAAGGATTAATGTACGAAAAGAAGATGTTAATTCTTTGCGTTTTTTGTGGAAAGATATCTATTTAAGCAATGAAAATGAACAATTAGGCTTCGGAAGTAGTAACAAAGGTTCAAAATTACCTATACAACATCCTGTTAAGAAATATGTTATGACGTCATTAATTTTTGGCGCTAACTGCTCCCCATTTATAGCACAATATATTAACCAAAATAAAAACACATTGCGCTTTCAGAATAAAATGCCGGATGCAGTTAATGCAATTAGGAAAAATCAATATATGGACGATTTTATCGATAGTTTACCAGACGTCGCTACTGCTACAAAAATGATAAAAGATGTTTCATATATTAATCAGCAAGGTGGTTTTGTGATGCGTAACTGGTTAAGTAACAAGTCAGATGTTCTTAATGATATGCCAAAAGAGACTTTAAATGACATGGCGATACGGTTTAATGTTGAATCCCAGCCGGAACGAACGCTTGGGCTTTTGTGGTTTCCCGCGAGTGATATGTTCGGGTTCGATCTTTCGTTAAAGCGTATACCGAGTGATATTTTACAACTATCACGAAAACCGACTAAGCGTGAAGTTCTTCGTATTATAATGTCTGTATATGATATTCATGGTTTTTTAGCACCTTTTACGATAAAATCCAAAATTTTAATGCGCGAAATATGGAATGTAGGTATAAAGTGGGATCAGGAAATAACAGATAGTTTATTTGTTTTATTTAAAGATTGGATTTCGCAGTTACAAGAAATGAGTTACGTTCGAATCCCGCGGTGGTATTTCTATAGCAACGATTCTGTCGGTGTGAATGAGAAGAGCGGCCACACCGTAAACGACGATGAGACGTCGTTGCAATTGCATATTTTTTGTGATGCATCTCCATGCGCATACGCATGTGTTGCTTATTGGCGTAAACAAGACAGCAACGGCGTGCAGGTGTCATTCATTGCGAGTAAAAGTCGCGTTGCGCCGTTAAAACCGTTAACTATGCCTAAACTCGAACTTCAAGGCGCGCTATTAGCATGTCGCTTGGCAGAGACTATAAAAAAGGAGCATAGAATTAAATCGTCACGTGTTTTTTATTGGACTGATTCAATGATTGTTATTTATTGGATACGTAACGAGCATAGAAATTACAAAGTTTTTATTGCAAATAGGTTAGGTGAAATTGATGAGTTAAGTAAAATTGATGAGTGGCATTATGTGCCGACAAATTTAAATATAGCGGATTTAGCTACAAAAAATAATGATTACGACTTCAACAAGGACTCCTCTTGGTTAACGGGTCCGTCTTTTCTGTACACGGAAGAAAAGTATTGGCCCCAAGAGTCTGAAAATAACGAAAAGAGCAACAATGAGCTGTTAGATAAAATATATGTAGTAATAAAATCACCAAAGGAGAATTGTAATAGTATTTATGATTTACCTATTCCGGATCCAAACCGTTTCTCCGTGTGGCTGCGCTTGCTTCGCTGCACCGCATCTGTACTATTATTTATAGAAAAATGTAGAAAAACCGGTACTCGGCGTATTAATAATTTGTTAATGAATAGAGCCGAAGTACTTTTGTTACGCTATTCACAATCACAATCATTTCAGACTGAAATTGATTTGCTGAAACAAAATAAAGAAATTAATCGTGATAGTCGTTTACGTTCATTGACACCATTTTTAGATAAAGACGGCTTATTGCGTGTAGGAGGGCGTATAAACGCGGCTGCAAACGTCACTGAAACTATGAAAAACCCGATGATTCTGGATGGTAAACATCGCATAGCAAGGCTGGTGGTTTTGGACTTCCACGTACGTGCGGCTCATTCGTATAATGAACTTGTAATAAACGAGCTACGATAAAAATATTGGGTTGTAAATCTGAGACCTACAGTTCGCTCCGTAGCTTCACAGTGTTTAGTTTGCCGAATACGAAAAGCAGCACCAAGACCGCCTCGCCTCGGGGACTTGCCATCTCAAAGATTGGTTCATCATCAAAGACCTTTTACCGTTTGTGGTGTAGACTTATTCGGTCCGATCGAAGTAACTGTGGGCAGGCAGAGACCCAAAAGATATGGTGTTCTTTTTACATGTTTAACAATACGAGCTGTTCATATTGAAATAGTATCGACGCTTACCGTAGACTCACTTATAATGGCACTTAGGAGGATGGCTGCACGCCGTGGGTGGCCTCATACTGTCATATCTGACAACGGAACTAACATGCGAGGTGCTGATGCTGAACTTCGAAAATCTTTTGAAGAAATTAAGCAGCAGCAAGTTATAGCCGAAGCATTAAACAAAGGAGTTTCCTGGCAGTTTATACCACCAGCCAGTCCTCATATGGGGGGAGCTTGGGAGCGTCTGATTAGAAGTGTGAAAACGGCACTGAAAGTCGTTCTTAGAGAGAGGGCTCCTCGAGAAGAAGTTTTATTAACGCTTCTCGCTGAAGTCGAAAATATAATTAATAGTAGACCGCTTACCCATGTTTCGGTGGACCCTCAAAGTAAAGAGGCATTAACTCCAAATCATTTTTTACTAGGATCTTCGTCGAACTTACCTGTACCTGGGGTCTTTGATGATGGCGACATGTATGTTAGACGACAGTGGCGTATTGCCCAACGGTTGACAGACTTATTTTGGAGCAGATGGGTAAAAGAGTTTTTGCCAGAGCTAATTCCTCGTCGTAAATGGGATAGGGAAGGTCCGCAATTAAAAGTAGGAGATCTTGTAGTAGTAGTCGATCCATCATTATTTCGAAACTGTTGGCCAATAGGTATTATTGAAAAGGTTTATCCAGGTTCAGACGGCAGAGTCAGAGTAGTTGACGTTAGGACTAAGTCAGGAGTGATGAAGCGATCAGCTGCTCGCGTGGCCTTTCTCCAGCTTGATAATGAGTGTCGGCGAACCGACACTTGGGGGGAGGATGTTGACGACGCTCACGTTGCTTCTCGAACACCTGAAATATAAATAATATTAATCAATAAAAAATAAAATATGTAAAAAAAATATACTCATAAAACATTGTTACTTACCTAATGTACTTGCTGTTTTTCTATACTAAATAAGTACGTGTGCATACGGGGACGTTGGCACTTACCGCGATTTTTATCAGTAGGGTGAAGGTATATTTGCAACAACGGTGTTGCACCGCTGAGTACATGATCCCGCGTTTCGAGTTAGTTGCACTAGAACATCATACGAGGTGACACCTATGTCTCCCTCCCCGCGGATGTACACGCGCTCACCAAATTTTTTTTTTTTTGTATATTTTTCTCCCAGACGACACCAGCGGCCTACATCATCAACAGCTTATAAAGAAAAACGAATTTCCGTTATTGGTCTTGCTTTAAAGTCTCTAGTAAGATAAGACACATGATAAGATGACAACTATTTAATAGATGACTGTTGCTAATATCAACTTAAACCAATTCCAATTTAATATTAGTAATCCTAAATACAGTCCAGTATGAACATGCTTAATTGGATAACTAACTACTTACTAGTTTTGTAACTCTAATAGAATGTACAGTAACTAAGTTAAGGTAGGACTCCTCTAAGTGGTAGGAGTCCGTTTGGGTGGGTAATAAAAATACACAAAACAGAAGTGCTCGCATCGCTGCGTTCCGATCTGAAGAGTATATTGAGCCAGTATAACTACATGCTGTGAGACATTCTATAGTCCTCGGGGGTGACAACGCATCTGTAGCATTTTTTTCATGAATTTGCCTGCGTATGTCCCATGGACACCGAACTGCTGTATAGCCACATCCCATCAGGTGGACTGTAAGTAAATTTATAACTTCAGTTTCCTAAAATAATAATTTCAATAAATGTTTATAGGGTTCAGATTCGAAGCGGGATTTCTTAAGAAAAGTTGCCTTATTCGAGATGAGAAAAACGTAATCGAAAAGTCAAGAAATCGTGATGTTCATCGTAATACTGAGGTAATAGTCCTTGTAGTCCTTAAAAAAATAAATAAAATAAAAAATAGTAATCCAGGATATCAAAAATGTACCATTTACGAGTACATAACGCCTTTCATGAATTGTAGTACAATTATTAGATTGATAGCCAAAAGTCTATTACTTGAAAAACTTCACGCGATTATTCTACTAACTTTCTTAGTCGACCTAATACGAGACCGAGTGCGTTGCGATCTCACGTATTCTTCGTATTTGTAAACACTTTAGTTAAAAGAAAAGAGATTTTTAGTTGATTATTATTAAAATGTTAATTTATAGTTCTGTGAATAAAATTTCTACGTAATGAATGTTAAAGGACAAATAAATATATGCAACGATAATTCAAGTATTGTTCTTTTGGAGGTACTTCAGGTACTTATCGTAACCACTAAAGTCCACAGCTGGACATAATCTCCTCCCTTGGGGATATTTGCCATTGCTGGCATGCTTGGTAAGCAAGTTTTCAAGCGCAGTTTTATATTTTTAGTCGATAGTAGGAAGACGCTGCTTCTGATTTGCCTCACTCTGCGGCCTCCTGCGACACCCACGGGAAGATATGTGGTTGTGGATATTCGTACACCGCCACTACCTTCAGGTAATTACATATTATTAATTTAATAAAATAAAATCCTTTGTTATTAATGTTAGCTAAGCAATATGATTAACATAATATTCAATATAATAAATAATAACCTACGAGTAAACAAGACATTAATTGAAATTAAATGATTATGAAAAGCGTAGTTTTATTTTGTTTATTTATATATTCAAAGAAATTATAAAATTCTCAGTTTTAGGAATTTCTACAAAACTTAAAAAAATTCTCGACAAGTCGAGAATTCTCTACTGGGACGCTTCCAAGCTTAATTGGAATTGTATTCCATCCATGTACCGACCATATAGCTCAAGAAACGAAATGCCACACCCACAATATACGAGTTGCGGCAGTGTGGCTCTACCGCGTGTGACATTATTACTTTACTTTTAAATTGACTCGTTAAAAACGCAATGAATACAATATAAACTAAATAAGATCGTAGTTGGAATACGGAAGTACCATTTCACATTTAAAGTGGATACTGAATTTACATCGTATATTTTTACATACACACGCTTATGAAAATAAACTCTCCATTTGAGTCAACGAATAAATTTATTCAGGGATGTAATAATTATTAAAATCTCTTTTCTTCTTAGACTCGAGTTCCTTTTATTCAGTTTCCGGACCTAATTTTGCTTGCAAATTTGACATCCTCAATGAATATACTTAAACGATGAGATAACAAATATTTCAAGTGAAAATAAAAAGGTCGAGTGTGTCTAGTTTATTATTTAGTTATTGTACTTGTAATAGAATAGTTTTAAGCATATGAAAAAAGCAGGATATAGTTAACCGAAATAGCGATCGATCCATCACATTCCTACCATTCAATAGGAAGAAAGACGCAGTAAGAAGAAATACAAAATAGCTACATGTTGCAATGTAGAAACTAAATTCGTTTAGTTAATCCATTCGTTACACTAGGATATTCTAGATTATACAAACACTGGTTCCATCCGTTTCCATTACAGCCTATTAAAATTCACTGCTGTACATAGCCCTCAGGAGTGATCTAGGCTATATTTTTTCAAAAAACCTTGCAGATTTAAACGGATGGGTCGCTCGTAAAAAATTAAATATGAAATACTTTTCTTGGAATAAAAAAATATTAAAATCATGAGTACTGCTGCAACACTTCATTTCAAACTAGGTAGGCGAGTTCATCGATATTTCGTGTCACGCTCGCAATTTGTGTCGTCCGCGGGACAGCTGAGAGCGCAGGCAGCCCTCGAGGGAGGTTCGGTTATCAGATGACATGAATGTGTCGATATATTGCTTAAGGAAATGTATTCAATTTTAAGTATTAACTTGACTATTCCATCAAGTGCTGGTCTTTAATAAAATAATATTTTATGAAAAAGAAAATTTTATAAAAAAGAATATTTTATGCTCATTGGTATCCCGTATACAGTTATTTACTATTGACATACATAACAATATTTTTTTAATATTTGTGAGTGTTTTAATAAAGTTTTTGAAATATTACTACTAAATCTTCTTTATACAATATACTAATCATGCGGTTCCGCTTTCGAAACCTGGATTGAGCCCAAATCCAAGTCGGAGTTGTTATTAAATTACGACGAAGTAAATAATGCTATAGCTAAGTTAGTTAATTGGTTTAATGTTAATAATTTGCCTTTGAATGGAACTAAAACTAAATGTATGAACTCCTAATGTTAAACATGTCAATACTAATGTAATTTTAAATGGGGAGGAACTGAGTCTTGATACCACCATTTTTCTTGGAATCACACTGGACGCAAAGCTTCAATGGCTCCCCCATATATCAAAACTAGCTAGCAGACTTAGTTCTGCAGCATATGTTGTAAAAAAGATTAGAACACTTACCAATGTTGAAACAGCTAGAATAGTTTACTTTAGTTATTTCCATAGCATTATGTCGTATGGTATTTTGCTATGGGGACACGCGACTGACACTGAAATTTTATTTATTTTGCAGAAGAGAGCCATTAGAGCAATTTGTAATATAAACCGAAAGAGTCACTGAGACAAAAATTTAAGGAAATTAATATTTTAACTCTGGCCTCTCAATACATTTATGAAAATGTAATGTACGTACACAAAAATAAAAGTAGTTTTGCGAAAATAAGTGACATTCATTCTGTAAATACTAGGAGCAGACACAAGCTGGTAGTACCAGTTAATCGACTCTACCAAGTCAGTAATTCATTCTTGGGGCGATGTATACGCTTTTACAACAAAATCCCAGAAAATATACAAAATTTGTCATACACAAAGTTCAAAAATGTTATTAAACTAAGTTTGTATAAAAAGGGTTATTATAATATTAAGGAATTTATAGATGATAATAACCCCTGGGAAGGGTGATCACTAACCAAGCTATTTCTAATTTGTCTTGTGTTGTTGATTGTAAACATGATTGTAAGCTATTATTAAAAAAAATAGTCCCGCTGGGTTTCTTCCTGGTTCTTTCCAGGACAGAGGTTTTTTTTGCGAACCAGTGGTAAATTAAAAAAGTGACTTTCAATAAGTATTTTTATAATCTACATTGAATAAAAAAGTTTCTATTTCTATTTCTATGCGTTCCCTTTCGTTACCCGCGTTACGCTCGTAAGATTACACCATCGACTAGACCATATAGAAGAACAGTGTTTGGCTCCAATTTCCCAATTACTAGATTGAGTAAACTTGTTAACAAATTTATAAATAAAATTGATATATTTTTCGACCCACCTAACAAGCTCCGTCGCACCTTAAGTGACCATCTTTTGTAACATTCTATAAATATGTTCTTTCCTTTTCGCTTCTATATATTTTTATTTGTATTTAGTTATAATTTCTTTTAATTTTTAATTCTTTCTTTATCCTAGTAATATATGTAAACAGTGCTAAGAAAGTTATTTGCATGTTGTATCCATCTGTAATTATTTGTACATTTTAGTTCTTATCACTTCATTGTATGTAAATAGCATGTAAGGATTGATACAAATGTTGGTGGATCAATAAAAAAAATATTTTGAGTAGTTTTAATTTCTCAATAAATGTATCAATTAATAAATGTATGAATTAACATGTGTTTTTACTTTAAGTTTTTAACATTAAACTTCGCTACAGTTAGAAATTTACAGGAAATCAATATCAGGTAAATAGGGGGTCTACCGAACACGGAAAAACATGGCAAGGGGTCTACGAGACAAAAAACTTTGGGGAACTCTGCTCTAGCCTATAGATATGCACATCTATCCTCGATTAAGAATCAAAATACAAATGTGTTGGTATCCCTGAGGTCTTTAGTTCCCACCATACGAAACACAAGAGAATTGAGCTGCCATTTCTTGCTGGTATTCTATAAGATCGTGGTCCTTCCACGGTCGAGTCCAATTATTCGTGCAACACCCACAATATACAAGTAACTGCAGTGTGACTCTACCATGCGTGACATTCTTAATTTACTATTAATGTGACTCGGTAAAATGCAATGAATTCATAAAAATTAAATAATGGAGTCTGAAAACGGAACTACCATTTTACATTTAAAGCATGTACATTCTGTATTTGCATCGTATATTTTTACAAACACACAGTTACGAAAATGAATTGTCTGTTTGGGTCAACGAATATATTTATTCAGGGATGTAATAGTTATGAAAATCTCTTTTCTTCTTAGACTCGAGTTCTTTTTTATTCAGTTTCCGGACCTAATTTTGCTTGTAAATTTAACATCCTCTATGAATATACTCGAACGATGAGGTAAAGAGGTAACAAATATTTCAAGTGGAAATAAAAAATCGAGTGTTTTTAGCTTGTTATTTAGATATTGTACTTGTAATAGAATAGTTTTAAGCATATGAAAAAAGCAAGATACAATTAACTGAAATAGCGATCGATCTATCACATTCTTACTATACAATAAGAAGAAAGATGCAGTAAGAAGAAATACAAAATAGCTACGTGTTGCAATGTAGAAACTAAATTCATTTAGTTAATCTATTCGTTACACTTTAGGATGTTGTAGATCATACAAACACTGGATCCGTCCGTTACCGTTACAGCCTATTAAAGTCCACTGCTGTACAGTCCTCTCCCCATAGATTGCCTTATAGGGACGGATGTTTTCCATATTTGCCACGCTCGGCATTCCCACTGTCGCCTCTTACGGCACCCACGGGACTATACGGCACCCACGGGACTATACGGCACCCACGGGACTATACGGCACCCACGGTACTATACGGCACCCACGGGACTATACGGCACCCACGGGACTATACGGCACCCACGGGACTATACGGCACCCACGGGACTATACGGCACCCACGGGACTATACGGCACCCACGGGACTATACGGCACCCACGGGACTATACGGCACCCACGGGACTATACGGCACCCACGGGACTATACGGCACCCACGGGACTATACGGCACCCACGGGACTATACGGCACCCACGGGACTATACGGCACCCACGGGACTATACGGCACCCACGGGACTATACGGCACCCACGGGACTATACGGCACCCACGGGACTATACGGCACCCACGGGACTATACGGCACCCACGGGACTATACGGCACCCACGGGACTATACGGCACCCACGGGACTATACGGCACCCACGGGACTATACGGCACCCACGGGACTATACGGCACCCACGGGACTATACGGCACCCACGGGACTATACGGCACCCACGGGACTATACGGCACCCACGGGACTATACGGCACCCACGGGACTATACGGCACCCACGGGACTATACGGCACCCACGGGACTATACGGCACCCACGGGACTATACGGCACCCACGGGACTATACGGCACCCACGGGACTATACGGCACCCACGGGACTATACGGCACCCACGGGACTATACGGCACCCACGGGACTATACGGCACCCACGGGACTATACGGCACCCACGGGACTATACGGCACCCACGGGACTATACGGCACCCACGGGACTATACGGCACCCACGGGACTATACGGGATAGTGGACATTCTTACACCAGCGCTACACGGTTCCATAAGTTATTTGAGCTGACAACCCCCCGCAGCCCCCCAGCATTGCATCCAAACGCTCAACCACTGTCCTATTGAACTTAAGTTATTTAAGGGCCTATATGACCTCAAATGGCTTAGCAAGATCCTCTGTTATGCCGAAACTACTGCATCATTGTTTTTGAAATAAATATATGGTGAAGTTGAGGATTAATGTTAAGTACTATGTTACGGCGCCTCTACACGTTGGCCACCACAGTGGCGAATGTAGTGGCCAATAGCATTGGCCAACGTGTAGACGGGGTGCTACTACCAACATAATTACATACGTTTAAACGTCTGTCACATTACATACATACACGGCGAAAACTATAAAACTCAAGCTTAGTACTAAACCAACAATGGGCAGATCCTTCCACTATAAGAGGAAATTTCCAGTAAAAGCTGACCTCTTATTGTACGTAATGCATTTACAATTTGAGATCAGCTTATACTGGAGCATGTAGTTTGGTAATTATGTAGCCACGTGTACTAGTAACATATCTGTTACATGTTTAGGTAGGTAGAAAATACGTACTCACAATTTAGCTAAAGCTAAAGATCAAGGTATGTCAGTACACAATAGGTCCATAATTTTTATGTACTTATGTAGTAGGTAGCCCTATAGTAGTTATTTTTTTTAAAAACGTTACCCCCACGCTAGGATTTTCTCTTGTATCGTTGAGGCAGTTTACAAATATAAATTTCACAAAGACATTCATCCAGATCCGGAACAATTGTTTGTAGGTCATACAAATAATTATTCCGTGCGGGATTCGAACCTACGGACTCCAGCTCAGCAACTCATTGCTAAGCCAATGCACTACGGAGTACCGATAATGTAAGGACGGATACGTATTTTAGTTTTATTTCTTTATAGTTAGATATTATAGGTAGGTACTTACCGAACACACTTATATTTTTTTAATACTAACTAAGTGCTTGGCTTCTGCACTACGGGTCGGCAGTTCGATTCCCATATGGAACAAATATTTTATTGGCCTACAGATAGTTGTGAAAAATTGTGTTTGTAATCGCACCGTCTCCGATTCAGGAAAAATCCTGGAGTGGGGCAACGTTATAAAAAACAATTACTACTAATTTTGTTGAATATTGACAAAACAAAAACAAACCTATTTAGGTAACTTTATCTTTTTTTTCATAAAGTTGCACCACACTCGATTTCTCCTGAATCGTAGAAGGTGCGATTACAACCACAAATTTTCACATACAGAAACACCTGCGACTAGCAGCGCAACAACCAATCGCTTAGCCACTGCACCAAACCTGTCATACCTATGCTAAATTTCTACATAATATTGTAATCACTAATACTGTAAGTAGATAGGTCGGTAGATACATACTTCATTAAGTTTATCATACGCTTCTAATTTTTATTACGCTTATTTCCCATTGCGCCAACACTATAAACCAAAGTGTCTATTTTAATATTTTAATTTTACGTCATCCTGTTGCGTAATGTGGTTCTGAGCACAAGTGACACAACCCTTCCCTTCAAAAGCCGGAGCTAGAGTGAATGACGGTATTGGGAGGTTTAAAACGACGATAGTTAAGGTAATTTCTTTTTACGATTAAAGTAATGATAAATAAAAAAAGTAAATAACATAAGCCCTGCTTTATAGTTAGTTCAGTTAGTATGCAAAGTTTCATGATCTAATTTTAATTATTTTTTGAATGCCAACGGTTTATAATTCGGTTTGGAGGTAACTTTGGATTTTTTTTCTATCGAGAAAATTTTATGGAATCGTGTTTTCGTCTAACATAGTACTTAACATTAATCCTCAACTTCACCATATATTTATTTCAAAACAAATGATGCAGTAGTTTCGGCATAACAGAGGATCTTGCTAAGCCATTTGAGGTCATATAGGCCCTTAAGTATAGACTTTTCCAATTTGAAATTTTCTTTCTTACCCACGTAGTCCGAAGAGAGATCAGACTCAGAGCAAACGGCTTTACACGATTTCCGAGAAACAGTATAATAATTTTCTATGTTTTTTCGAATACCACAGATTTAAATAAAACTTAGGTATTTTT
Source organism: Parnassius smintheus behrii (assembly GCA_036936625.1). Taxonomy (NCBI): domain Eukaryota; kingdom Metazoa; phylum Arthropoda; class Insecta; order Lepidoptera; family Papilionidae; genus Parnassius; species Parnassius smintheus. The sequence goes on from JAUPFT010000026.1 coordinate 1,671,159, forward strand.
ACAAATTTGGTCGTGTATATTAACTTATTTTATATTGCCAACGTTTCGAGTACTTTACAGCACCCACGCTCATAGGGGAGAATTGAAATTTTCGACCTCCCAATATCACTGTTAACCTTGGCTACCTTTTTAAACTTTTCACTTTCAAACAAACAAAAAAATATGCAAAAAATAATTTTAAGCACCTCAGTCCCCCGTGATCATGGGTGCCGTAAAGAACTAGAAACGTCGGCAAATAGGAATTTCATCGGTACCGATGGGTTACAACAGAGGCTGCTCGTGTAGTCTAACATTATATTTTACTTATTAAATGTCATTATTTGTATATAATAATTTTGAAAAAACCTTTTTACATCTATTCCATATTTACAATACTATTTATGATTATATATAATGTAATAATTATTTCTAAAACAACTTTTAAGCGATTACCTTATTATCAATGACCTTATAGAGGTTTTTATTCTTAATGGCAATACGGGCTCAAAGACTATATAATTTAGGCCCGAGACATTTTGTGGAATCCTAAAAAGCATGGAAACACCCTTGAAACTCACAGTAAATCACTTAATATTTATTACACCAAACTTAAATTATTCTAAAACTTTAATACGGGCTTATGGTCGTAATTTCAATTCAGAAGCTCAGGGAGTGAGTAAAAATAAACTGCGTATTTTGGCAAGAGTCTTGACTGAACACTGTTGCCTAAAAAAGCACATGTCCTTTCTGGGATTAAGTAACTCAAAAATGTGCCAATTCTGTTCCTTAACGGTAGAAACACCTCTGCACATTCTAATTCCTAACTAATAGTGGACCCTTAAAGCCTAGCAAGGTCTATCAACTCCTTCATTTTAGACATGGGGCTTAGCTGTAAATTAAAGCTATATCACCGATCACAATAGATTTTAAGGGTTGCAGACAGTGGTCTTTCTAGACCTGCATAGCAACTTTTTCGGCAAGAGTTAAAAAAAATTTAAAAATTAACAGCTTGTAAGCGATTACCTTATTGTCAGAGGTTGTTTTTATTCTTATTTTTTTATTATTTCAAACAACATTGTAAATTGCACTAGAAATAGTTTTTTATACGATTAAAGAAATGAACGTATCAATAATAAACTGTTAAGAAACAACCGTACCGGTCTCCCTCAGCAATTGGCAGCAAATTGATTCAGCCAAGCGATTTTCATCGTAGCGGAAAATATCCTATGCATTCCGGAGTGATTCAATAACTGCCCGGGCGAAGCCCCTTATACGTAATTTTATGGCTATTACTCTATATAGGGTTTGTTGTTTAAAATTAAGCGACCATATCCTAATTGCATCGTAAAAATAATTGTTAGTAACGGTTTTTCTCTACTGCGTCTTTCCCAATGGCTTTTCCAGGAAATGTTTTTATTCTGTGCCCAGTAAACCGTGTTCGTTAGGCCTAGTAGAAAGTGATTTGTCGGTAGCCTCGGGGAGTGGAAGATAAGTTAATAGCAGTCGAGTAGGTATCATGGATCCGACCAATAAATAGGTCGGGCTCGTGATATTAGATCGCTAGACGGAACGCAACATTTTGTGTACCGTACCTACTTGATTCTGTTAGACGGCGTATTATGTTTTGGTATAGCTAAATATCAAACCACAAGCCTTGTACTTTTATAATATCATATTCACAGATCACAAAAAATTTAAGCCCTCTTGAATCCGGTTAATCTAGGTAAAGTACATAGATTGCAATAAATTTCCTCGTGGAAAACCTGTTAGAAAACCCAGTTTGAGACTAAAAGTAATTGCAACTTTGTGATAAAAAGTTTTGCGTTAAAAAAGGATTTCATTTTTATCATAAATTCAAAAAAGGTGCATAATATAGGCAAGTAACAATTTGTTTTGTAAACCGACCGCGTTAAACTTAACCGTAACAAATATGGCTAGTAGGTAAACTGCAACGGCTATGTTTCAGGTTGAAAAGTTGTGTACGCTTTTGCAAATTCAGTAATAAGTTTGTGATTCTAGCGTTTTTTAGAGATCATATTTCGGTATGAAATACGAGCATTAAATAAATATTTGTGTTTGAATACAAACTTTACCTCAAATTATTATGGTGCAATTCGTTACGATACTTAATTTATAAGAAATTTAAAAGATTACTTAGATATATTTTCTATATTATCTAGTATTATATAGAAAAAATAATATTTATATCACGGCAACAATGGCTAACACCAATAATAAGGCAATCTTCAAAATTCAATGTTCAGCAGTGGAGCATGGTGAGGTCGCCGTAGAAGTTGCACATATATAGGTGTAACACGGTGGATCTTTCATTTCTTTTTTAATTAAATGTTAATTAAATATATGTGACAAACGAACACATAGTCGACCTAATAGTAAGTGGATGCTGAGACTCTTAGATATTTGTTATCAATTTTTACCCCTGAGGACTAAGATGAAATTCCTCATTTCTAGGAGAAAGGGTTCCCGGCTCTCCAAACTCACCACACGTAACACAGCAGCATTAAGCTGCTATTTTACGCTGGTTTTTTAAGAGAGCGTGGGCTTTTCCCCATCGAGCTGACCCATTTATGGTACAAACATTATATAGCAACAGCTTGGCTCTACCAAGTATAAATTAAATATACCATTTTATTAAATTATACAATATCATATACGTTTAACGATAGCACAATTCATCGTTACCAGGCAAGCTTACGACAGATACCATATTGAATTTACTAAATGTAGCGGTCATTCTTCATACTATATCTGGGGTACATTCATTTGCTTTACGGTCCAGAACACCAATAACATTATATCAAGGCCCGTCGCGGTCGGCCCCTTGCTGTAAATAGAGGTAGTGTAAATCAAGGCCGGCTCCCACTGATTACTGAGTCTTCAATGATGACCGCGTTATTCAAAATTAAGGTAGATTCGTGAAAAGAAGGTCTTAAATCCTTGTATAATGGTGTAGTTTTATTAGTTCATAAGTTAAAGTATGAATTATAGACTATGTTAGTCAGCTCACGACGGGACACCAGGCCTCCTCTCATATCTGAGACGGATATGATGCAATTACGTTAAGTTTGCTTGATTAAAATAATTATAGATCAAGTATCTACACTTCGCTTCCATGATAACATACCTGAACCTAACGAAATATGACAAAACAACCCAAAACCTTTAAATTTAACGTCAGAAAAACCTTTTGTTACCTTTTTATTCAATTCTGTTTTCTTGGTATACTTAATCCGTCCTAAAATATAAGAAGGCTAAGTTTTGACGTAAATTTTGAGTGGCTTGATCTCGCAAGAAAGCATTTTTTCTCACTGCCCCGGATAAAAATTTTCATGACATTAAAAAAAAAGTATTCGCAACAAAGCAATTTTGATTCTTAGAAACAACATTAATTTAATCAACAAAATTATAGATATTACACACTTTTAATGTGAATATCTTGTGCCCCCGACATTTCAAGAATTTTATTTATAATAGATATATACCACATTTGCGCGAAAAGTTATGATATAACCATATCATGATTGTAGAACGAATGTGTCGACTCGATCGAGAATGACAATGCTCTCACAGAATACGTAGGTCACTCAATAAGTTTTGAGATGCTCGAAATTTAAAAATGGAACGCACCCGTGTTATATGTTTCTGAAAATCGAATTTATTTAAAAATAGAACTCCATAAGCCAATTGCGCAATATTAAAAAAAACAAAGTTCTATTAATTTTCCTGCAACGCTTCCCGGGCTTTTCATTTAAAGCAATGGAACTTAACCGTGAACATTTGCACGATATGAACTATTATGATTTTAAATTTGATTTAACCGAACAATTAAGTTTACAACGGTTACAATCAGCATTAGAGAACTCAGTTCCATTACGCGCAAAAATGTTTAGGTGGTTTGCTGAATTCAAAAGGGGTAAAAATTAACCTTAAAGATGACCAAAGAACCGGGGTGCCACAAACACCAGTAACTGAGAGGCAGAAAATGTGTGGACTACTGAAATGTTGGAGCAAAAAGACCCACGACACACATATACGGGCATCGAAAAAATTGTAGGCATTAGTTCGGGGAGAATTCATATCATCCTACAAAAACCCCTCGTTTGGTCTCCGAAAGCGAAAAACAGACTCGTGTGAATTGATGCCATGAAATGCGTCTACGTTTTGTAAACGGGGCATATAGGCGTATTTCAGAAATCGTTACTGGAGACATGGAGCTATCAATATGATCCGGAAAATAAAAGGCAACCATCGGTATGGGTCTACTCAGAATGACAGTTATAGACGAAACAGCAAAAGAGCTCGCAACGTTGGCAACAAACTTAACCGTGAACATTTGCACGATATGAACTATTATGATTTTAAATTTGATTTAACCGAACAATTAAGTTTACAACGGTTACAATCAGCATTAGAGAACTCAGTTCCATTACGCGCAAAAATGTTTAGGTGGTTTGCTGAATTCAAAAGGGGTAAAAATTAACCTTAAAGATGACCAAAGAACCGGGGTGCCACAAACACCAGTAACTGAGAGGCAGAAAATGTGTGGACTACTGAAATGTTGGAGCAAAAAGACCCACGACACACATATACGGGCATCGAAAAAATTGTAGGCATTAGTTCGGGGAGAATTCATACCATCCTACAAAAACCCCTCGTTTGGTCTCCGAAAGCGAAAAACAGACTCGTGTGGATTGATGCCATGAAATGCGTCTACGTTTTGTAAACGGGGCATATAGGCGTATTTCAGAAATCGTTACTGGAGACATGGAGCTATCAATATGATCCGGAAAATAAAAGGCAACCATCGGTATGGGTCTATTCAGAATGACAGTTATAGACGAAACAGCAAAAGAGCTCGCAACGTTGGCAACAAACTGGTGTCTAGTTTTTTTTCGCGGAGCGGACATTTGTCGACGTTAATGCTTGAAAATTGTAGGTCAGTCAACCCTGAATGGTATACTTCAGTTGCAATACCCAAAATTTTTCAAGCAGTGCGGGAGAGTTGACCAAAGACCGGGTTCGGAGAATCATGCTGCATCACCTTAAAGCCCCTTCAGGTACCTTCCTTAGAACAGTGAATATTAATTCTAACAAGAAACATAATACTGTGATATTGCGAAAAATAACACCAGTGCTCAAACTATGGTTGACCATTATTAAAATATAAATTTTTAAGTAATGCAAAAAAAACTAAGGCTAATAAAGAAATAAAGAAGTATTTTTGAATTAAAGTTACTTTACTAGATACTAATTTTATGACTACTAATTTTATGATGTGTCTTTTTCCGTATATACTATACATCTTCCCGGGCTTGAACAATACAGATTAGTAGTTTTTTCTTTGGCAACAGTTTTTTTTTTGGTTTACTAAGCCCAGCATGTAACGTCTAGACACAAGTTACCGAAATAATATTACTCTTTGACACGGGCTATGTGATTTTATTTACTAATTTAATAGCAATGTCAGAGAAATTCTCCCCAGGTTTAAATGGTACCCCTTATTTTGCCGTTTTTTGATCGAAACTAACGAGTTTTTAGTTAATGTCTGCTTCAATAATAACTTGATATTAGACGTTGATGATGTTAATTTTTTAATAAAACGTTTAAGAGCTAAATATAAAAGAACGTCAGTCAAGAAATCACAAAATTAACTTTACATCTGTGCTATATGTATCCCCATTGTCATAAACAATATCACAAGGCTTCACCCAATTTAAGTGTCTAAGGGCATTTTTTTAATCCTCCGCTGCTACTAATTGAATTTAAGCTATGTATAACAAAACTTTTTTATTAAATATTACAAGCCAGTACTTGTCATGATAGTAAGTTTAAGTTAAGAACTCAATTCGAGCCACTTAGGCATCGAAGGAGATAAGAAGACTGCTATCTACGTCATGGAGCATCTCTCCCCGGAAAATAAGAGCTTGCACGCTACTGCGCGAACCAAAGCTCGCGAACTGAAATACAAATTTGTATGGTTGCGTGATGGTAGGATATTCATGCGCAAAATTGAAGAATCAAACTACTTCCATGTAAATAACCTCGACCTTTTGAATCGTTTGTCATAATTACGCTATATCTGCTACTTTTGTTCTAAAAGGCACTTTTACTTGTTACTACTAAAATGTTAGAAGTCTGAGGACAAAAACTATGGAACTGTTATAATGTAGTTTGTTGTAATTTTGACATTATTGTTTTCACAGAGATATGGTTGAATGGCACAATTTTTGATAATAAATTATTTGATGACCGTTACACGGTCTACAGACGTGACCGCGAAAACAGCGGGTTCCATGGTGAAAAAATTGGAGGTGGTGTTCTCATTGCTGTCTCTAAAAGCTTTAAATCGTGCCGTTTGAGTGCGCAGGAGTCAGATTGTGAAGATTTATGGGTTAAAGTGGAAATATATGATAGCTTTAATAAAAACAGACACCTGTACATCTGTGGCGTATATATCCCTCCTCCAGTAAAAATGCATATACTTAAGCATTTTATTAGTAATGTCAATTGCATATTAGAAAACCAGAGTAAAAACACTGTTATACTTGGTGACTTCAATTTGAGTAGCTTATGCTGGACTAAGACTGTTAGTCACACACTCTAACCTGCAACATCCAATAGTTTACTTAATAATATGCTCGTTGATTTCTTGTCTCTTAATAATCTAGTTCAGCACAATTCCTTTTTTATATTATTAAAATACTGTGTTTAATGCAGTTTTTTACACTCAACTAAATCTATAAATTTACAATCGTTTAGTCCTAATATAAGACTACCTCTTCTAGTTTTTTTCGACCTAGTGTTATATGAAATTATGATATAATTAGATAAATTAAAAAGTTCTATATTATGATTATTTAAAAAATGTTCCGTAATGCATACATATTGTGGCTTAAAGGTACTTAATGTTTCTAAATATACATCCAATTCAGCCTTTTTGGTATTTAAACCACAAACATTTTGATGATATATAATAATATAATGTAATGTCTTTATCACATGTTATTGTTTCTGTAAAGTCATCATTAGCTAATTTTATGAGTACGTTATTGTCAATGTTTACCGACGGAAGATTTCCTCCGAATTTATTTTTAGAACAAGCGAAAAAAATATTTAGATATATTTTCAAAAATATTTTTAATTCCTAAATTATTGAGTTTACCAGTTGACTGAGAAAACATGTCAAGAGTTAAATCATAATTTGAGTCAAAACAGTATGCATATTCAAATTTCTGTATGCTATTTTGTAGACTAGAATTGAAAATTTCTACCTTATAGTTATACAAGGGTGCACCACATATATACGTAGGTAATGCTATGATTATATTGGTATGCTTTATTTTTTCTAGCGTGTTTTTATGTTACTTATAAGATTTGTATAGTTATAGGATTTTTTGAAGTCTTCTTCTCCAATCAAAATAACACAGTAGTCATTCATAGTGTAGTCTATTAATTTGCTACGTAGTCCACTCAGTAGCTCAATTATTCCTGAGTGTGGTTTTATAAAATGACAGTATTCGAAATTTTCAGTATTTAGATTCTCTATAACTTGTATCACTTTATTCCTGTTGTTACTGCTTATTACGCAAAGTCTAAAATCCTTATTTTCATGCATAAGTGTAGAATTTAAATCGCTCATCCGTTCTTCTTTATCTAAAATTGTGCTTTGATGGTTTTCATATAGTGGATACCGCCACCGAAGTATGTGGTGTAAGTAAGAGAACAAATGAAAGGAAAAGTAATACGTTATGGTGGGATGATGAGGTACGGGTGGAAGTTGAATCAAAAAAGAAAGCATGGTTAGATTTACTAGCAACCAAAGCTGGTAATTCTTCTGGTATGAATGATGAGATTGAAAAAAAGGCAGAATTTAGACGTCTAAATAAGAGAGTAAAAGAAGTTGTTGAAAGGAAAAAGAAAGAAAGAACGGATAAGAATGATAGAAGGATATCTGATAATTTCCAGGCTAACATAAAAATGTTCTGGAAACTCGTAAGAACTGCCAGGGGAAATACAAAACAGCCTATAATATATGCTATAAGAGACGAGAATGGATGTATTCTGAATGATGAAGTTTCGAATTTAAACAGATGGAAGGAATACTTTGAAAGCGTATTTATGAGTGAAGAGTCGTCTGAATTAAATGAACTAGAAATTCCGAAAGAAGTGGAAAGGGGTATGGAGATAAGTGTAGATGAAATAATGAAAGCAATGAAAAGCATGAAAGCAGGAAAGGCAGCTGGATATGATAGAGTATCACTCGAGATGCTAAGGGCTGGAGAGGGAGTGGTGGCAGGCCTGCTGTACACCTTGTTTAATTTATGTTGGGAATTAAAACGGGTACCGGATGACTGGTGTAAAGCAGTTATAGTACCAATATATAAAGGAAAAGGGTCACAGCAGGACTGCAAAAACTACCGCGGTATGAGCTTGCTTAGTATTGTGGGTAAACTGTATGCTAAGGTGTTAATTGAAAGAGTTATGAAAGAAACTGATGGAAAAATTTGCGATGTGCAAGCGGGTCTTAGAAAGGGAATGGGGTGTACAGATCAAGTCTTTTCCATGCGCATGATTGCGGAGAAGTTTTGGCCAAAAACCAGAAAGTTTTTTGTGCATTCATGGACTTGGAAAAGGCTTATGACAGAGTGGACAGGAATGTGTTATGGCAAACACTGAACTCGTATGGGTTGAGCGATGGTTTGATACAGGTATTAAGGTCTCTTTATAGGGACTCTAGTGCTTGTGTCGGGATCAATGGGGTCTACTCGGACTGGTTTGGCATTCAAAAAGGTGCCAGACAGGGCTGTGTAGCTTCCCCTTGGCTGTTCAACCTATTTATGGACCGGTATTTGCAAACTTTGAAAGATGAAGAATGTGGGTTAAGAATGGGCGAGTTAACCGTCAAATGCCTTTTGTATGCCGATGATCAAGTCATATTTGCGTCATCGGCGGCTGAGTTGCAAATGATGGTTACATTAATGAACTGGGAATTAAAAGAAAGGGGAATGAAAGTGAACACATGTAAGACGAAAGTGATGGTTTTTGAAAGAGAAGAAAGCAAAACGGTATGTGAAATAAGAATAGAGGGAGAGTTAATTGAGCAAGTGGATGAGTTTGTGTATTTGGGATGTGTATTTAGCAGGGATGGTAGATATGATAGGGATATAGAAGGACGAGTAAATGCTGGGAATAGAGTGAATGGGGCACTACACTCTATTATGAAGAACCAGAATGTGTCAAAACAGGCACGTATGGTAATTCATAATGCTATGTTAGTCCCTACTTTAATGTATGGTAGTGAAAGCTGGGTGTGGCAGAAGAAGCACGAAAGTAGAATAAATGCTGTAGAAATGCTGTCTTTAAGGAATATGCTAGGGTTGAATCTGAATGACAGGGTGAGAAATTGCGTGATAAGAGATAAATGTGGTATGCAAGATGATGTTGTGACCAGGATTAAGAAAGGAATGCTGCGGTGGTTTGGTCATGTGGAAAGAATGAATGAGGAAAGAGTGACAAAGCAAATTTATATGGCAGATGTGAACAACCGAGTCGGGAAGGGACGCCCTAGGAAAAAGTTTATCGACCAAATTGGCGATATTTCGAAAATGGGCCACGTTAGAAGTACCCTTAAACGACGAGCATGTATGCGTAGATATATGGATGTAAAAGAGGCGAAAGAGGTATGTCAGGATCGTGCCAAATGGAAGTCCGTAGTCTCTGTCTACCCCTCTGGATGACAGGCGTGAGTGTTTATGTATTATGTTTATGGTTTTCGTGTGTTACATTATTCAATACAGTTTTTTCTTTGGTTCTTGGTGTTGGCTAAAAAGTGTGTAATCTAATTTTGTTTTGTTTCCCTTTTTTGTTTCTTTTTGTTTTTATCTATCTTTGGAGTTGAGCGACATAAATTAGCCAGTCTATCAGTTTTCTTTTCATAGGCTATGATTTGTTTTTTTTTTAAAAACTGTTTTCTATTGATAGATTGTCTATTTCTTTTTCCGCGCTTTCCAACTTCTTTTCTCAGTAAGTGATTTTAGCTCTTAGTTCTCCTAACTCCTCCCTGTTTTTGGGGCTTATTTCAGGGCAACTGCGATTTAATTTACTAGTCTCTATGCAAGAACAATCCTCATCGACAGAGCTCTCCAACTCCAGAGATTCAGTATGTTTTTTGAGGTGTTTGTGTTTTATTTTTACCCACTTTCGGTGATATTGATTATGTCTGTTCATTAGTTTGTTGTGATGTTTTTGGTGTATGTGGATAATTTTCAGACTCTGTGCAAAGTGTAACAGTGTTTGGACGAAAGTGAGAATTATTAACCAAACTTGCTATTGACGTTGATTAGCTATTCATTGTGTGCATCATGTTTACAGGTACAGCCCCTGGTGTCAATGGTGAGATTTTACATTCTCTTAGCAAGAGTGCGCACTTTACGCATTTCCATTTGTTGCTTTTCTTCTCCTTCATTGAGTTAAATATTTTTTCTGTTAAATATTTTTTCTGTTACGTTTGCACAGTTTAAGTGGTGAAACTTTAAACAGTTGAAACATTTAAGAAATTGTTTATCTGTGATTATTTTATCACACTTCACACATTTCCTTACCATTTTGATATAGTTCGTTAAGAGTAACAAAAAGTGTGACTCGGTCGTTTGAACGCAGCACAGGCAGCGACGTTATTTTTACACTGATAATAAATTTATTTAAGTTTGGGAAGATTTAACAATATTAAGTCATTAGTGACCACGACTTATTTAAAAGTTCAAACAGTTGTTAAAGTCGTTATGTTCATGTCCTAAATTGTACTATCACAATCCACACAATAATAATAAATAAATAACGAACGCATAAAGCCAACAAATTGGAATCGAAGCGCTTCCTCTTTGTAACAAATGAAGTCCTGGACAGATTTACATAAAACTAACCAACCAAAACAACACAGAGCTTATTAAGGTATACAGTGATTCTGTATTTTAATCGATCTAAAAACTTGATTTCTCTTTGAAGATACTAAACAAATTATCTCAATTTTGCAATCCTATACTATTAAACGAGCAATTCTTGTATATATATATATATATATATATATATATATATATATATATATATATATATATATATATATATATAATCGGGATCTCGGTAACGGCTCCAACGATTTTCATAAAATTTAGTGTCCAGGGAGTTTCGGGGATAATAAATTGATCTAGCTAGGATTTATTTTTAGAAAATGTCTTTTTGTCTGTGTTTTTAGGCAATGAAAAACTGCTACAATATCGTTAGAATAAAAAAGTAAATCTTAACGGATTGTTAGTGATTATAAATAGCTTAATTGGTATAATGGTCGGTCACAGAATCGTAAAACCCCGGTTCGAGCCCAGACCGACCGACCGACTTTTTGTAACTTTTTTTTTCATGTTCCTTTCTTTTTTGAGAAAATCTATTTTTTCGAGCCCTTTTTTTAGTATTTTTTAAAAACACGAAAATTTAAATTAAAATAATTGCACTCATGATTTTTTATTCAAATAACCAGTTGCGTTTTTTCTGTTATGTCGCTAAGATCAAAAAATATTTTTTATATTTTATCAGTATGTAATTTGTATCTAAATATAATTTCCAAAACACACGAATTAAAAAAATCGAGCGAAAAATACCGAGCAAAGCTCGGTCAACCAGGTACTGTTATTAATATGTTATAAATTTTTGTGACACATCAACCATGATGATAATTTCTGAAATATGTGAAATTACTGGTCTGCAAAATTTGCTGTTAGAAATAATTAAAAAAATGCTTTTAAAATTAGAGTACATATTAGTGAGCGCGGAAATGTAAAAAATTATTCCTTCGATATTTTATTAAAGATCATAAAAATTTATTTGCGGAGTCCGACGTGATAAAATAAAATGACTTCCTGTATTGTAGAGCCGAAACACATGTCGTATTATCGACGGTTTTGGGAGTAGTGGTTCTGGGATTAGTGAGGGAGGGCAGGAAGTGCTCTTAAGTCTATGTAAGACATCATTTTATTTAATACGAGGATTTTAGCAAATTACTTTTAAAATCTTTAATGTAAGGGACTTCCGCAAAGTAACGCCTGATTTTGTTAACAATCTATATTTAGTTCATATATCATTCATTTATTGTGCAGTGATGGTGAAAGAAAATCCACTACCCCATTTCATACTATGGGTGTCGTAAGAAGCGAGATAGAAAAACTGAAACAGAAGATGAGCAGCATATTCCTGATTACAATCAATTATCTACTCTTCCTACGAGGCAATCCCTGGCGGAGACTTATATACAGCAGTGGACTTTGATGATTATTATTTGTGAATTATTCATACATTCATTTATAACAACCTATCAAGTCTACTGCTAAACTTAGGCATCCTCTATAAATTACCACATAGAGGCGCCATGCTTTTCAATTGGGATCCCCACCGTTTTTAATATTTTGAGATGTTATAAGGAAGATGCTCATCTCGCGTTTCATTTTCATGAATCAGGCACAGGACCCACAGCTTTACGTACTTTCCGAGACGTGCGGGTGACAAACTGCCAAATTCTTGACTCCGGGCTGTTACTGAAAATTTCTTGACAGAAAAACCCAATAACTGATTTTTATTCCTACCTGGGATTCAAACACGGTACTACACGATCAGCAGTCGCGTTTACGAACACAAGACCAACGAGGCAGTTAATTTTCATATGTTTTCTAATAATAAAGTTTACTACTGAACTTCTAAAACCTTACTAACTATTCACATATTATTAAGATAGATAAAAAATGCACAGTTTTTCTTCAGTTTTCTTGTTTAAGCTTATTTCTTAACAAATAGCTTACTGCTAGGTAGACTGCAACGGAAACGATGACAGATCGCCGCAGATTTCCAAGCATAATGTACTGCAAACAAGAGTAATGTAGTGCGATGACTGTGTGACATTAAAGAGCAAACGAAAAACTACATTTCAGTGCTTGCACGTTACTGTGTTAGTCGAAAGAATAGAATCTTAGCTGAAAACAATGGAAATCCTTGGTAGTTTGTAAAATATTTAAAAATAAGTATTTTCAATTCAATTAGTTTTGTTTTCATCTAAGAAATTAAATACATTTCTTTAGTTCATTTATGCATGATGTAGTTATTGTACAATTATAGTGTAGTCTGTAGTCTCACTCTGCTTCAAATACGGTCAATCAACGAATTGGAGCCAGATGTCATCGCATCGTCCTGAGTTTTATTAGGAAAAAAAAAACTAGAAATTCTATCAACATTTAATACTTTTTAGGTTACCTGAATTAAAAACAAAGAAAGAGCAAACAATTTTATGCGAAGATTTTGTTTTTTTGATTCAGTGCTGGTTATTTCTGACTGATCAATAAAAATTATTAAAGCATTTTTAATTTTGATAATGATTAAAATTATGATATGAGGAAGTTTTACGTATATAAATGTATAAACATTAAAACTCAGGACAAAAATTTGTTGGCCATAAAAGTTCTTGTTCAAAAATTGGATAGAAACCGTGGTCCAGGGCCAGCATTTAGTCAAACATTTAGCCACTATGCTGCTCTCGGCAGAATGGCACTGCGCTACTCTTAACAGCACTAGGCAAGGCTAGGTAAGCATAGCGCTAGGCTCGGCGGCAGATTGAAGAATTGCAATAAGTGATATCAAACTAAAAATTCTAAGGTAATATAGGAACTGTAATTACTATTAGTAGCGAACCGTATTAACTTTAAAAGAACTTAAAGTTTAAATGATATTGGGAAAAGAAAACCATTTAATAAAAATATTAGCAAGGTTTTTTTTAAACATTTATTAAAAAATTATACAATAAGCTAAAGAAAACCCTTTCTATGATTATGTTTTGAAATGCTTTTTAGCAAACTTATAAAAATACCCCGAAATAAATATGGGGAAAAATACGGGACAATTTCATGTTATATGACAATTTCATATAGCCAGTAATTAGAGATTTATACGCGATTACAGATGTGGATCACGCCTACTAAACTGTAAATCTGTAAATCAAAAAATAAAATCTTAAAACCTTTTTATTTTAGGTACCCTCTATACAGGTAGTGGATGACTTATTTTTATCCGTCTATTCCATCGTGTAGAGTATGGTTGGATAGGTATTTTAAATACATTGGAGGACATATGGACCAATATTTTTTTATCAGGGGTCTGTTTGCGACATATTTAGCTTTAAAGTGGTATTTTTCATTCGAGTCATGTGCCACCTCCCACCCTCTTTGAATTAAAAAGCTGTTTTTAGGTATGTGAAAAGTATATACAGTAGTAGTATATAAAATAAAGTTGAAATGAAGACTATCACAGCAAAGTAGAATTTACAAGTTAACGAGTAATAGTCGACCAACTTATGAAATGCACTTGAATCAGTAAACATTTTTTTACAATACTATAGAAAATGACTTAAAACTAGCTGCATTATAAATTCGTAATGTTTTGAAAACTGTAATAAATATTTTATGAAGAAAACGACTTCCTTGCATTACAACTATTATAGCTTTACTTTTTCATTTCCAGGATACGCAGGAAGGATCTTTGTTACTTACTTCCTACTTTCACTTATTTTTTAGTTAGTAGTTATTGTAGGCCTCATTTAAAGTGTGGCAACATGCAATTTTGTCATTCTTTTGCATGTTTAGGTAACGGCGTACGCGCCGACGCGAGGTTCGTGTCGGTTGCGGTCGGGAATGCTCGGCTCCGTTAAATCTGCTTTCGTGACAGTCCGGGCGCCTTCGGTTTTTACCGGCAGTCTGCATTAAAACGGCCTCAGCGCTAGACCCCACGCTCGCGCCGCCAGAATAATGGTTATTTTAAATCGCGACTAACTTACTCTCGGCTTCCTATCTCAAGCACTCCTTACTTCTAATTAATTGTATTTTCTTATTCATTTCTTTTTATTTTTTTGTTGGCTTCGTGCTTGTAATTATAAACTACCTTTGTAAAAGAAGAATATATACATTTTTAGAAGAGCGAAGACGCTTTTATTTGCCTAGCAACTAAGCTTACAAGTGGTGACCCCGAGAAGAACATAGCGTACAAAGTACATTAAAAATGTGGCAAGATGCTAGCGCAGACGCAGCGAAAAGCAGCACTAGTGACAAGGGAGCGGTACTTTGCCGAGTAGGCATTAAGATGCCGCCATTTTGGCCCGAGAAACCGACGCTTTGGTTTTCACGGTTGGATTGCCAATTCGCATTAGCGAATAATACATCGGATGTCACAAAATATTATCATGTAATATCAGTGTTGGATCCAAAAATTGCTGCGGAAGTCGAAGATCTAATAATTAGACTACCGGCGAACGAGAAATACGACACATTAAAACGTGAGTTGATTGCTAGACTATCTGCTTCAAGAAGCGAGCAAATCAAACAGTTGCTCATGAATGAGGAATTGGGAGATCGCAAGCCAAGCCAGTTTTTGCGGCATATTCGTGGTTTAGCTGGATTAGGGTTCCCAGATGAGATCCTGCGTACCTTATGGTCGAGTCGGCTACCCAGTTTGCTACAAACTATAGTGGCTATGCAAGATAACCTTCCGCTCGACCAACTTGCCCAATTAGCCGATAAAGTAGCTGAGGCCACGCCACAAACGTCAGCACAAGTAGCTACCACATCCACTTTATGCTCATCTCCAGCATTCAAAGACCTAAATCGGAAGATTGATGCGCTGACCAAGAGGCTCGATGAAATGTCGACAGCAAGAAGACGTCGTGACTTCCCAAAAAGGAGGTCGAAATCCAGCAGCCGGCGCCGCAGTCAGTCGAGATATCGTTCTCGTGCTGATGGCCAGCGATACTGCTGGTATCACTTCAACTATGGCGAGAAAGCAGCTAAGTGTATAAAGCCTTGTAATTATCCAAAAAACTAGTTGGGCGGTCGATAGCTGCGACCGCTGATGAGTGTAAGTCGAACGCTAAGCGTTTGTTTGTCACTGACGCTAAAAGTAAAGTGCAGTTTTTAATCGACACATGATCTGACTTGTGTGTTTACGCATTGAGCTTAGTGCGCATGCAGCGACGCAATAAAACTAATTATGAGTTTTTGCTTCAAATAATACAGTAATTGCTACATATGGTTGGTTAAGTTTATGTTTAGATTTAGGTTTAAGGCGCGCATTTTCTTGGCGCTTTGTAATAGCTAATGTGAGCAAGCCGATAATAGGTGTAGACTTTCTATCCTTTTATAACTTACTCGTGGACGTGCGTAATTCGCGATTAATTAATAATTGCACTTCGCTTACATCAGTCGCCTCGATTGCATTTGCTTGCTCGTGCCCGCACATAAAGGTCATTTCAGGCGATTCAGCGTTCCATCGGATACTCCAGGAATATCCTGATATAATGCGGCCGGTCGGAGCTCCTTTGGAGCCGAAAATCAAGCACCATACGCAGCATTATATCAGAACGACCCCAGGCCCACGTGTGTGTTCGCGACCAAGGCGACTAGCACCTGATCGCTTAAAAATCGCGAAGCAGGAGTTTGAAGAAATAGTTCGTACGGGTATAGCGCGTAGGTCGCAGAGCTCATGGTCGTCACCCCTCCATTTAGTGCCAAAAAAAGGCGAAGGTTGGCGACCCTGTGGGGATTACCGTGCACTAAACGCTCGCACGATACCAGATCGATACCCAGTACGCCACATTGCTGACTTTTCGCACAATCTCTTTAATTGCAAAATTTTTACTAGATTAGACTTAGTGCGAGCGTACCATCAGATACCGGTTGCGATAGAGGATGTAGAGAAAACAGCTATTACGACACCCTTCAGACTTTTTGAATTCCCACTAATGAACTTTGGCCTGAGGAATGCCTCGCAAACCTTTCAGTGCTTTATGGACGAGGTCCTCAGGGATCTCGAGTTCTGCTTTGCGTACATCGATGACGTATTGGTTGCTTCCGCTAATGAGATGGAGCACCAGGAACATCTACGTGCGGTATTTCGCGTTTCAGCGAATACGGTATTTTATTAAATACAAATAAGTGTGTATTCGCCGTGCCGCAGGTGGAGTTTCTGGGCTACCTGGTTTCTTCGGAAGGCACTAAGCCGGTTGTTGACAAGGTGAAGGCTAAGGTTCTTGACTTTAAACTACCTGAAACTATCAGGGATCTTAGGCGATTTTTAGGAGCATTAAACTTTTATAGACGCTTTATACAGGATTCTGCCAAGCTTCAGGATCCTCTCCATGCACTACTTAGTGGTCCATCGGTGAAGAGCAAGAGCAACATTAACTGGACTGCTAACCTAGAAAGCGCTTTTAATGCTTGCAAGGCAAGCATTGCTAATGCCGCTCTTCTGGCTCATCCAGATATGTCTGCTCCGTTGGCCATAGTAACTGACGCATCCATCTGCGTCATTGGTTCAGTATTGCAGCAGAAGGTCCTAGGTCATTTGCAACCGTTAGGATTCTTTTCTCGTAAGCTTTCACCAACGCAAGTTAAATACAGTGCATATGATCGTGAACTCTTAGCTATTTACGAGTCAGTAAAATATTTTCGATATATGATAGAATTAAAACCGTTCTTTATAATGACTGATCATAAACCAATTATTTCAGCCTTTAAGAAGTCTCGCGACGCTTGCTCTCCGCGACAATTTAGGTATTTAGATTTTATATCCCAATTTACAACGGATATCCGTCACATTACCGGGAAGGACAATGTTGTTGCGGATGCGTTATCAAGAACGGATGCAATAACATGCTCGCTAGACCCTATTGCCTTAGTAGCTTCTCAGGACACGGACTCAGAACTCAAAAATATTTTACGAACCGGTTCGTCTTCGAATCTTCTGTGACATATCTGGGCCCAGACACAGACCATTCATAACACCTGCATTCCGTAAAATGGTTTTGACAATATTCATGGACTTAGTCATCCAAGTGCTAGGGCCACTATTAAACTGGTGACTGAGAGGTATGTATGGCCGGGCATTAGGAAGGATTGCCGTAGTTGGGCGCGCTCGTGTATCTCATGCCAGAGATCGAAAGTATCGAGACACGTACACGCCCCTATCCAGGATTTTAAGCCTCCTACGGCCCGTTTCTCTCATGTTCACGTAGACTTGATAGGTCCACTTCCCGTCTCTGATGATTACCGATACTGCTTCACAGCTATAGATAGGTTTACCAGGTGGCCAGAGGCAGTGCCGTTAAAGGACATCAGAGCGAAGAGTGTAGCATAAGCTTTTATATCATCGTGGATATCACGTAATAATTCTGTGTTAGTCCCTACTTTAATGTATGGTAGTGAAAGCTGGGTGTGGCAGAAGAAGCACGAAAGTAGAATAAATGCTGCAGAAATGCGGTCTTTAAGGAATATGCTAGGTTTGAATCTGAATGACAGGGTGAGAAATTGCGTGATAAGGGATAAATTTGGTATGCAAGATGATGTTGTGACCAGGATTAAGAAAGGAATGCTTCGGTGGTTTGGTCATGTGGAAAGAATGAATGAGGAAAGAGTGACAAAGCAAATTTATATGGCAGATGTGAACGGCCGAGTCGGGAAGGGACGCCCTAGGAAAAAGTTTATCGACCAAATTGGCGATATTTTGAAAATGGGCCACGTTAGAAGTACCCTTTACCGACGAGCATGTATGCGTAGATATATGGATGTGAAGGAGGCAAAAGAGGTGTGTCAGGATCGTGCCAAATGGAAGTCCGTAGTCTCTGCCTACCCCTCTGGGTGACAGGCGTGAGTGTTTATGTATGTTTATGTATGTATGGATATCACGTTTTGGTTACCCAGAAAAGGTAACCACAGATAGGGGGAAACAGTTTGAATCCCATCTTTTCAGTCAGATATCAGCGCTTATAGGTTCCCGACCTATACAAACTACTGCGTATCATCCTGCTGCCAATGGTCTAGTGGAACGTTTCCATCGACAACTTAAGGCAGCTATTATGTGTCACGCAGACGAGAACTGGACCGAGAAACTTCCACTTGTACTTCTGGGTATTCGTATTGCATGGAAGGACGATTTGTCTGCTTCTACTGCTGAACTAGTTTACGGAGAACCGCTTAAGTTACCCGGCGACTTGTTTGAACCGACGGCTGATTACAGACTGACTGATTACACCGACTTTCTGGATAGGTTGCGTTTACATATGAAAAGGTTACAACCTACAATAGTTACTCGAGACGGTACGCATAAAATCTTCGTTTTTAAAGATTTATCGACTGTTTCACATGTATTTTTACGACAGGACTTTGTACGGAGATCTTTACAACCACCTTACGCCGGTCCGTATAAGGTAATAGAGCGCGGTAAAAAAAAATTCAAAATCGACGTTGCTGGTAGAATAGTCAACGTCTCGATCGACAGGTTGAAACCGGCCTATATCCTGACGGATGAACCAGGTAGTTCTGGTGCGACGTCGACTATGCCTAGAACGCATGGGACTAACGCTGCGAGTGATGGTACAAGAGCACTTTCAACTCCTCCGCAATTTAGGACGTCTCGCTACGGTCGCCGAGTACGATTCCCTGATTTCTATCGACCCTAAAGGTCTCCGGGGGGGGGGGGGGGGGCCTGATGTGGCGACATGCAATTTTGTCATTCTTTTGCATGTTTAGGTAACGGCGTACGCGCCGACGCGAGGTTCGTGTCGGTTGCGGTCGGGAATGCTCGACTCCGTTAAATCTGCTTTCGTGACAGTCCGGGCGCCTTCGGTTTTTACCGGCAGTCTGCATTAATACGGCCTCAGCGCTAGACCCCACGCTCGCGCCGCCAGAATAACGGTTATTTTAAATCGCGACTAACTTATTCTCGGCTTCCTATCTCAAGCACTCCTTACTTCTAATTAATTGTATTTTCTTATTCATTTCTTTTTATCTTTTTGGCTCCGTGCTTGTAATTATAAACTACCTTTGTAAAAGAAGAATATATACATTTTTAGAAGAGCGAAGACGCTTTTATTTGCCTAGCAACTAAGCCCACAATAGTATTCATACAATAATATGAATAATAATAATTACAATTAGTCGACGTCTGTCGAGCTTGTCGCCATCCCGGTGAGTCGCTTAGGCATGTCATCTCCGGTTGTTCGGCGCTTTCTAACTCTGAGTACTTGCACAGGCACAACCTAGTAGCCAGACTTCTCTGAAATACGATCTCGTGGACCGGAAATTTCCGTGTTACAAGTACTAGCCGGAAGCCGTGCTCGAAAATGACCGCGCCAGGCTATATTGGGATTGGGCCATCATCACGGACAGGACTATTCTTGCGAATAAGCCTGATATTGTGCTGATGGATCTGGCACAATCAAGGATATTTTGGTCGATATTACCATTCCGTATGACGAGAACCTCGTAAAAGCCGAAACAGATAAGCAATCAAAATATCTGGACCTGGCTCACGAAGTGACCGACATGTGGGGTGGTCTGCCGACCGAAATTATTCCTGTAGTCGTCTCTGCGAATGGGCTAATCCCAGGAATAGGGCCCTCAAACTGTACGAGGTTGGCTGTACTACTGTGTACGGTTAGACGCTTTCTCGGGCAGTGTATGGGGCAGTGGAGTATGATTTTTGGCATATAGGCGAGCGGATGATTTCTACGTAACCACGGACGTACGTACGGATACGTACATAAGGACCACGTAAGGATAACAAGGGGTATTTTCCAGGACGATTGTTTGGATCCAATTTTGATTTGCATTTCGTTGAATCCTCTCAGTACCTTACTGGAGGCTCCGGGTGGAGATTTTGGATTCGGAAAGGAGGACAAAAGTGACCCACCTTTTGTATATGGATGATCTTAAATTATTCGCCTCCAGTCGCTCCATCTTATGGAATTGCTAAACGTCATTTGTGATTTTAGCAAATCTATTAGAATGGAGCGGAGGAAGTGTGCGGTCTTGAATGTTGAAGGGGGAATGTTAGCTAACTCCGAAAGCATAAACTTATCTATGCCCATTGACATAAGGACCCTTTCCGAGGCTGAAACATACCGATACCTGGCTGCGTCACAAAACATGAGTATTGATAAGGCAGATATAAAACAATCAGTTTGCGATCGGTTTTAAGCACACTTGACCAAATTGCTTAACAGCCTTTTATCGGACGTGAACAAAACACAGACATATAACGGTTCGGTCATGCCTGTCCTCATGTATACCTTTGGCATACTCAGGTGAACTAAGACCGAACTGAACGCTCTGGATAGAAAAGTCCGTACTGTTATGACGTCCCATAGGATGCACCTTCCGAAATCTGTAAAGGCTGTATTTGCCGTAGAAGCATAGTGGGCGTGGCTTTTTAAGCGCGCTCACCATGCATAATTGCGATGTGTGCAGCCTCCGTAATTACGTCCTGATGAAATCCGATGATCTATTGTGTAAGGACGCCGTTTTTTGTGATATAGTGCACCTCTATAATTAATTAAAGAGCAATAGCCGAGCAACATCTGGCGGTACAGAGAATTTCCGACCATATGGACGGAGAAGGAGCTCCATGGGAGGCCCTACATGAGCCTTTGGTAAATACGGTCGCCTCCCTTCACTGGCTACGCCTCGGTGACCTCTTTGGGTAAACCAGGGCGGTCAGCCGACCAAAATTATTCCTGTAGTCGAGCGGGCTAATGCCGGTCAGCCACTCGGGTCATCTGAGACGACTAGGACACCGTAACGGAGCGCTCTGGGTTCAAATACAGAATGCTACTCGATACCACCCGCATCGTCCGCCCGTTTCTTTTCCTTTCCCCTAACCCTCGACCGTTTGGTCTTCCCTGTCGAGGGCTCTCATCTGGTTGGGCTTTTATTTATTTATGTATTATTTATGTTAGTATATTTATTATATATTATATAATTTATTGTTCGACCACTGTGTTGTAAAATTTTAAGTTTATTGAAATTTGAATAAACTGTAGCTAAAACAGTTCTTTTAAATAACTAAAATTTTTATATTTATTTTTAAGAGTAATTTTTTTGATAATGTCGGATATATTTATGTCACATTGTATACAAATATTCGGATCGTTTAAACACTACTGCGGAAGAGCAAGAGAAGCGGTAAAGAATCTTCTTATCTACGATGCTAAACCAAAGACATCATGGAAACAATTGAGCCACGCTACAACTCTTTCCGTTTCCGTAAATTGTAACAAAACTTACTCCCTTAAAAACGAATTAACTCTGAAGATGTAAAAAGTTCTAACTCGACACCTTTTGAAGTCCAGTGTTCATGTTGACATCGCACAAGATTTAACTAAGAGAGCTGTTGTCGTTTGATCGCGGAAGCGTGTGATGGGATGAAAAGCAATATAAATAAAGCAAATCCTACAGAGTGAAAATCGAAGTATAAAAAGTTACAGAAGGAAATTTCTGTCTGTAACGGAACGGAACGGAACGGAACCCGCACTCCCTTCCGAGCTTCTCTTTTTAAATCATTGGCTTAATGCTTTCATAATGTGGCAACAATGTTGTTTAATATCTGAATCTAACTACAGGTTTCGGAAATGCTATCAATGTGAATGATTACTTGGCCCATCTCTTATAAATATAAAATAGTTTGGAAAAATTCAAAAGTGCAGACCTCATGAGCGTTTTTAGTTTTGCGTAAAAATTTCATTTATTTTGTTGAAAAAGAAATATCTATAAATAAATGTTTATAGGCTTGACACGAGAACTTTTTTAACAGTTATTGGAACTGGTAGCTTCTGCAAGGCCTTCGTGTGTAGTAGGGTTGCACTTCCGCCTCGTATTCCGTCTAGATAAATAACATCCTTTCAACTTGTTCTGTGCCTGCGCTACTGTGTTCCAATCAGAAGGCTTTAATGTGCTGGTATATTTACAGGCAACGCAAGACAACGCACCTATAGCCTCTATGTTTGAAGTTGGTTGCAGATATTCATGGGCTGAAGAAGCCATTTAAAAAAAAGGGTGCCAAACTAGCACACAGTCCAAATGATAGTAAGTGGATGGTGTAGCCTATAGACATCTTTAAAACATTTATTCTCACCCCTGACGGCTGAGATGGAATGTCTAATTTCCAGTTTACACGTAAATTTTTGAGACACAGAGCTATGCGAGCATAGAACTTATAGTTTGAACACTCAACTTGGGATTTTTTCTCTCCTTTTGTTGCCAAATATTTACCATTACGTTGCGCAGGTGTACTTCCTGAAGCAAGTTTATTTACAAACTACATGTTTACAAATTTAAGTCGTATGTCGTGTCAAAGAACATCTGACGGCGTAAAAGAACTCACTACTCTACGAGTAGAGTCTCGTATATCATTTCGTAAATGTCGGGAAACTGTAACACGAACAGCACATTTCTTTTAGTTCTAAATGATAACAAATGTAGTTGAGTAAAACGGTAAACATTTTTACATTTGTAATTTTTTTCTTGTCCCCGATTTATTTTCTTAGGTAGTAGAGCCATGCTGCAGCTACAGTGGTATATTTGCAGCACGAATGGGTCGGCTTGACCTAGGGAGGAGCACGCTCTCACAGAATATCAGCGTAAAATAGCAGCTTAACCTGCTGTGTTTCGTATGATAAGTGTGTAAAACCGGAGAAACTTTTTACCGGAAAAGAGGCATTCCATCTTAGTCCTCACGGAAGACAACGCATCTGTTGATACGTGTTTGAGGATTGATATAGATGTCTCTGGGCCGCAGCATCCACTTATCATCAGGTGGATTGTGTGCTCGTTTATCACACTAACGTATCTACATTATTTTGATTTAAAAAAAAATTGGAAATTTTTCTGAATTTTGTGCTTGCGATGTTTTAGGTGGTTTCACAAAATAATAGCTATGTCTAACGTTTTTTGTAATTTTTCATTCTTATTTGTCTTAGTTATGGTAAGATACAATGAACTAAAAGTAAGAAGGAATTCAGAATTTGTTTCATATATCTTCAAGGTGATGAAGGGAAAGATTCTCAATCCAGACGTATTGCAACAAGTGCGTATATGTGTTCCGGACAGATACGTGTGGCAGCGGCGGCGAACGCAGCTGCTAGCTGTGCCGCGCGGCCGCACTAAGCTGGTGACTGAAGCGTCTTTTACGCGCGCCCTCCGTCTCCTCAACCGTATAGCATACCGAACAAATAGATTTATTTTGTTGTACTCTGGGTGGATTCATATCGAGAGCTGTCTTTGAAATAAGCTGTGGTTCTACTGTGACATAGATACACGGTATATATTGGTGTGATTTACGATGTTTGTAGTAGCAATAATTGAAAATTATTGCTATGTAGCTGTAGTTTGTAAAAATAGTTGTCCACATTATCGCATTAGGTGAAAAACCTGTAAAGATAAACTGTAAAAATAATAATTGTAAAAAGATAATTTTAGTAGGACATAAATAAATAAATAAAAAGTAAGAGCCTAGAGCAAGAAATAAAAATGAACATGAACGACGGACAGAAGTATATTCATGATAAAACTTAAAATAATAAAATAAACATGAATATAATAATTAATTAAATTAAGTCCGAACTCAAGCATACTACTGCAAGACTTTAAGATACTTTTAGCTCATTCTGCGTCGATCGGTCTAAAAATTATTTATTAAAAGTTGAAGGTAGCCTTCGTTAACTTTGACATCGGAACGACACCTCAGGCCCCGCTCCCCGTGATCATGGTTGCTAGTAAATCCCCAATACGTCGGGAAAAAAAGTATAAATTAAACGCGATAAAATCCGAATTGGCGATTTATATAGTTTATTAGTATAAGAGCGTGATAAAAAAGATTTCTGTGTACAAATTTATACTCTGAATAATAAATCAGACGTAATATATACATTCATATTTTTACATCTCTATCGCAACCATTATAAAAATAAATTGTAACCAATATATTTTATAGTTTATACGTATGATTGGTGTCTTGATGTAGTTCTTCTGTTATTTAAATTTAAAATATTAGATATTTATAGCAACCTGTAAAAGGCGAAACTTATTATATAGAGGCATAAATATCAAAAAGTCTATGCCCACACTCTTTAAATATTTATTCCACTTTAGTTACATGCACAATTGATTTTAGATTTACCTTCAGATCAATTTTGTATTTTTGTAAGCACCAGGAAATAATGACATCACGGCTTTAAGGCTTAATTTACAGTCGCGCTAGTTTCACTGCAAACCATAATCCACGAACTAAGTTATTATTTGGTTGTTCTCATTGTGGCTTCATTAATGTGATACGATTTATGGATACAGCTATTGAATTGTACAAATGAAAAGTTCTACTAAACATTTGAGAACATCGTGACATTCTTATACAGATTCGATACATACAAAAATAATATCAAAAAAAAATTCAAAATATTATTTAAAACATATCAAAATCGATAGAATAGCTTAAAGTTGTAGGGGAATACACAGACCGGAGTAAGGAACGGTTTTATACTATTTGAAACAGGCACAAGCTAGTAATACGAGTTATTTGACTCCACAGTCAGTAATTCATTCAACTTTTGTTGAATCCATCCATCTATTGCAGACTTTTAAAGTCCAATAGTCTCCATTACACCCTTATATTTGCCATATTTGCCACGCTTGACAGGCAGGTTGGTAACGGTGAATTATTTTGCTAGTTATTAATAGAAAAACACCGCTGCCCATCCTCAGGTTCGTTTCCCTCTATAGCCTCTACCGCTACCTGCAGGACGACAGCGATAGTGGATATTCTTACACCGCCACTACACAGTATTGTAGTTATTTATACGTTACAATTAGTTTTTTTTTAAATTGTGGACAGTTAAATTTATGATTGCTAGAATGAGATCTACCATTATTCCTTACGTCATTTAGCTTGCCGCAATATAGTCAGACAGTATTATTAGTATAACAATCGATGAATAATTATATAGAACGGAGTCAGTGCGTGTGTCCGCAATGACGTCTACTATAGGTGTGCATTTCCGTCACCTTGAAAATCTCACTTTCTTCATGATTTGGGTATGATTGATGTATGATGATGAACGATAACTTAGAGTACAGGAGGCTACTAGGCTATTTAAACACCTTAGTGAGGCCTCTGATGTGGCTCTAAATCGGTATCCTTCTATACAGCTGGTTTTTCTGGGGGACTTTAATGCCTGTTATCAGGACTGACAGTTCCCATGAGAGAAAACTGAACACGCTGGGAGAGAAGCGTGGAATTTTCAGTCATTACTTGGGCTCTCACAGCAGGTAAATCAGGCAACTAGTTTCGAACAACAACTTTCGAAAAAGTAAGATGGTCTGGTTGCCCACTTGAGAAATTCTGACCACGGTCTGATGAAATCTGTGTCGTTATAATCCCCACCTAACTAGGATTTCCAAAGTATGCGGCAAATATGGCGATACGAGTCAGCAGATTGAGATGAGCCGCGGCATTTATGTACATCTGATCCTTGGCGGCAGGTCATCTCCTTGTCTTGAGATCCGTTGAGCTGCGCGGATATCATTACCGATATGATACGTCAAGCGATGGAGTATTTCATTCCCTTTGTTGACGTGACGTGTCTCTATTAGTAGTAAAGCTCAAACCTAAGAGGTGGTGGGCTTGTGTTGCAAAATACCACTCAGCAGCATTAAACTTAGTGCAGAGAAGTGCTAAGAGAATTATTGGTGACCTTGATCTGCTTTAAACCAATTTTATCAGCTAACAACACAAGCGCAGATTAGCCAGCCATTCCATCCTATTGAATATCGACGTATTCAATAAGATGCATTACGGAGAGTGTGCGCAGAAATTAAATGTTTTAGTTCTAGCCTCTCCTTTCAACTGTCGGACAACCAGGTGGTTAGCGGCGGGTTCACCCCTTTTTTGTCGATATTCCACGCATTAGAACCAAAGTGTTTGCTTCGTTTTTTGCTATGCGTAGTGCAAAAGAGTGAAACAATTTTCCGACGTCTGTCTTCGCCTGAATTCAATCTGGACGTCTTTAAGGCAAGGCTGAACAGGCTTTTCTTACGCTAAGACACCGCGATTTGTTTTCTAGCCCTTCATCACTCCTTACCACCAGGTGGAATTGTGACCAAACACTAGTTTTAAATAAATAAATAAAATATTCTCTGTCATATTGTTCACACTCAATCAAAGACGGGTCATGTTGGGCTCGCACTGCTTAAAACCCGATGACACCAAGTAACGGGAACGCTTCCATACATATATGCGGCCCCTTCGGCACCAGTCGCTCCTCGTTGACCCGTCCTCACGGAAGGACAACTTGTTCTCATATTTTTCTCAAGAAAGATGGACAAGATCATATGTAAGAGACACTTTCCTCTGCAGCCTCCAATACCTCTAATACAAACTCGTCCTATACACGGAGGCCATAGGGCCTGAAAAAACGAGAACTCAACGTAGATCTCTAGAGGCTACGGGATCCACTTATTGTCAGGTGAACTGTATGCGCATTTGTCACCTATTTGAGTGAGCTCATGTCCAGCTTTGTACTTTCAAGGTTACAAGGTCAAGCTCAATTGACAACGCTTCTGCTAGAATTGGTTCACGACGATCAAATAGTGGATTTGAACCTATGATATTTAAGTTTTGCAATCCATACTTTTAACCTATTGATTTAGAAATATATTTAATTCAAAACTTGTTAAAAACGACAGCCGTTCGATCTTAGTAGCAATTTACCAAGAAAGTTAACATTTTATTTATTCTAAAATGGCTTGAATGAACCGCATCGTTACCGAGCGAGGGGTTAACTTGAAACAAAATGGGATCTTTTCATTTATAAGATTTTTTCTAAGATATAACAGTAAATTAAAATAGTGGAACCTAAATTGAAAGTATGTTCTGAGTAATATAAGGATAAATCTTTAACTTAAACATTTTTTATAATAGGTACTCACATATGAAATTGGCATTTTGTACGAGAGGAATATAAAGTCAATTTTTTTTTTGTAAAATATATTTAATTAATCATAGTATGCATCGTTGTTATCTATGCACTTTTTCCATCTCACAGGTAGTTAATTGATACCTTTACTAACAAAAAACACGGCGTCGAGAATCAATAAACTGTTTAAAGGCGGTTTGGACTGCCGCATCGGAGTTGAATGTTTTTCCTTGTAAGAAGTTGTCCGAATTCCGTAAAAATGGTAATCTGTTGGAGCAAGGTCCGGGGAGTACGATGCATGTCGCAGACATTCTAATTGTAGCTCATCTTAGTGGTTGTTTGTTGTGCATTGTGTGGTCTTGCATTGTCGTGAAGCAGCAGTGGCCTAGAGCGATTGAACAATCTCGGTTGTTTAGCAGCTAGTTTTTCCTTCATGGTTTGTAGTTGCTGACAAAAGATATCTGCTGTAATCATTTGGCCAGATTTTAGAAATATGTAGTGAACAAAACCCACGCTAGTCCACCAAACACAGACAAGTAACTTTTTCCGAGTCAATTTTCGTCTAGGCCAGGATTTGGCTGGGTCTCCAGGGTTCAGCCATTGCTACGAGCGCTTCCAATTATCATACAGTAGCCACTTTTCATCACAAGTAATGATTCAATTTAAAATCCCTTCATTTTTGTGACGGTTGAGCAAAGTAACATAGCAGTCGACGCGTGTTTGCAAGTTCGATTCACTCAATTCATGAGGTACCCAGTTTTTTTTACTTTCCCGATTTGTTTCAAGTGGATTAATACAGCTTTATCAAGTACCCCGAAACCTGCAGCTATCTCTGAAGTACTTTGTGATGAGTCCGCTTTCACAATAGCCTTTAATTCTTTATTTTCCACTTTGGTCTCAGGCCGTCTACGGGGTTGGTTCTGAAGGTCGAAAGGACAATGTCCAAAATCGCCCTGTGTAATAAAAACATCAGACATACACGATAAGTAATAATTTATTTTATTATATTTGTTGCAAATACTTTTATAACACGGACTAGCTGCATGCGAAAATGAAAACATTACGAAAGTATTCTATTCGACTTATAACGTTATTCGCCGCCATCTTCGCCAAATTTCATGTGGTGTATAAAAATTTCTAGGGACGCCCAACCGCTTTACAATTGATCTTTTGAATTTTTAATGAACATTTGCATATTTTTAATTTGAAAGACATTTTGAATTTATTTCGAATAAAGTGCAAATAAAAACTGTAGTAAAAACAATCAACCACCATTCTTCAATCAATCACCATTTCTTTTTGTTATTCCCTAAAAATATAATTTAAAATATTACTACCTACTATACCTAATGAATGAAGTGAACAAAATCTAATTATTTCATCATGATCAGGTTTTCTAATGATGGTTTAGAAAAGCGTGTGGCTTACTTCTATCTAAACGATCACTTACGAGTTTATGATAATTAATATTTTTATTATAATAATTATGATAAACAATAAATCGATAAACATTATATCGATAAAATTATTCGAGGATAGACATTTACAGAACTAGTATAACACGCCTATGTTGTCAGCACTATTCTAAAAATTAATTTCATGTCTTGATGTTGGTAGAGTAGTTTGGCGCCCTTTCATACATTTACTTTTACTAAGGGAGTTTATATTCTCTTTGTTAAGCAAATGGAATGAAAAGTGTATTTTGTGTAAATTGCGGCTCTGCTAGTGATTTTATGTTGTTGAAAGACGTTACTAAAATTGTTAAATGTACACGAATTTGTTTTTCAGTTTCTCAAAAATCACACCAAATGATAAAAACCATAGTAGTGGTAGTTCTAACACCTCAAAATCTGATACTTTTTGAAATATATCTTTTCTGCAGTTCGTCCGCTATAAAAATAAGATCATATAGGAATTTCCTAATGATCGACAATGCAACACACAATTTTCCGATATTTTTGGTTCCAGGGCGAACAATGTATGGGCGCTGAGCAATGTCCTTTAACAATATTCGCACAATATTAATTGTGATTTCTTTAAACACATTTTTTTAACTAGTTAAGTAGTTAAATGTTAGTAAATATCTTATGTTACAGAGAATACAATACAATTGAATAATTATTATTAAATATAGATTATTACATAATACTTATTGAAAGTCATGCTTTATTTACTACAGATGCCACTGTCCTGGGAAGAACCAGCAAGAAAACCAGCGGGACTTTTTTAAAACATATTTCACTTTACAATAATTTTGTTTGTACACTTAGAGAGCATTATTATTTACACCATAATTATTAATTCATGATTTGTAGATATTAATATATGTAACATTAAAATATAATATATTGAATTATATTAATTTTTCTTATAATTTATTATATTTGTATTTTATATATATATATATATATATATATATATATATATATATATATATATATATATATATATATATATACATATAATAATCGTTAACGCTACCGTGACGTACTATTAGAGTCCACCGCTGAACACAGGCCTCCCCCTATCGATTGCTTCATATGCCGTAGTTGCCACACTCGGCAAGCCATACTTAGCAGATTACTGAGGTGTTAAAGGATGGATTTAATACTGCAATTTTTATTATACTCTTTTTATTATATCTATATCGAGTTGCGTGAATTATTGTAGAATTTAGTGCCTGGCCTAATTTAATCGATCTATGTAGATGTAATTTTTGACGTGTCACAACCCAATGACAAGACAAATGCTCTGAAAAAATATGATGAAAACGTGCATAATTTTATATTTTCGTTATATTATGACACAAACTACCGATTGTTCACAACCACTGAACACTACGTAAAAGTACGCAACTTTGAAGAGAGAATGAAGCGTTTCATGTTTATTGTTCAGTTTAAGCTGTTCTCAATAAAACTACATCGTTTATTCTGTTATCAGTACATTATTTAATTGTTCAAGTTATGAAAAGAAGAAAAATAAGTAAATTATTATAAACAAAAATGAATGTAGGTTATTACTTTTGTAGTGCATAAGTTGAAATCTAAAATGACTAGCTTCAATTTTATTTTAGTATGACGGAAAAGCCAATAACTTTTTCCATTATGATTAAGTGTAGTTATGCTCCTGTATCAACGTTTTGAAACGTCTATGTGATATTCCGGAGTTTCAAATTTTTCGCGGAAAAAATTCTATGTATTGAATTATATTAATATATATATATATATATATATATATATATATATATATATATATATATATATATATATATATATATATATATATATATATATATATAATAAATTTAATATAACGAAAATATAAAATTATGCACGCTTTCATCATATTTTTTCAGAGCATTTGTCTTGTCATTGGGTTGTGACACGTCAAAAATTACATCTAAATAGATCGATTAAAATAGGCCAGGCACTAAATTCTACAATAATTCACGCAACTCGATATAGATATAATAAAAGAGTATATAAGAATAAAGTGAAGTAGTAATACCTCAATAATCTGCCAAGTATGGCTTGCCAAGTATGGCAACTATGGCATATGAAGCAATCGATAGGGTTTCCATTGTTTTATAAAAGATAAAACATTAAATTATCGTTATAGAATACATTCTGAATATTGGGTGCAGGAATTACACCTTTACTGCCTAGAAGACAGGGTAGGTACCATTCTTTGCCCTATTTAAATAAACTGACAGTTGCAGCACTGCACGTAAGAAGTGAAAACTTTTTGCTTCATAAATTTGTAAACGGTGAGCGTCAGTAGCCTAATGGCAGGGCGCGGACCGCAAACTCAAAAAGGTCCTGGGTTCGAATCCACCATTCGACTACTAGCTTGAACCCCTCGTAACACAAGCAAGGTTAAGGGGAATATTAGTAATGTTTATAGCATTGTTAATATTCTTAAAAAAAAAAAACATTATTTTCGGGTTGTTACGAATTATTTTTTAGGAAGTATTTTTGTTAGAAATCATTTTTATCAACATAGTAATAACATTTAAACAAACAAAGTAAATAAATTTTATCAATTGAATTTTCAATATAAATTTCATCAATTTTATGCATCTGAGCGAACGGTCACGCGATTGCATTGCTTTTCCCCATTTCAAAAGTGTCTGACGTGCCTAAAGAAGTTTTCTCTTCAAAAATATAATATAATTATATATAATTTGTAGTTAATATCATAAACAGTCGTTCTTCTTTTTGTTCGAATAAATTCACAGTAGCTCGCTTTATTCAGGATTAGTTGAGGCGAGATAAAAGAAATCTCAATACAACTGGATGAACCTCAACTGTAAATATAGATTACTCTAAGCACGCAGATTTGTTTCAAGTTTGAGATAAAGATCTAAATAGTTTTAGCAACTGAACATTCTTTTAACTTACTACAGAATTATCCACGGGAAATAAGAACAGAAGGAAAATTGGTTTGGTAAGTGGATGTGTTCGTGTATTAAGATGTGTATTTAGCAGGGTTAGTAAAAAATGACAATGATATAGAATGAAGCGTGAATGTGGGATGCAGAGTAAATTGGGTTCTTCACTCTATTGTGGGATGACAGAATGTATCGAAAAGACACATATCGCAAAACCCATTGATGTGTCAGTCCTAACCTTAAGGAGAGTGAATTTAATGTCTTTTATAGGATAGGGAAACAAACAAGCACACAGTCTACCTGATGGTAAGTGGTTGCTGCGGCCCATAGACATCTACATCTATCCTCGATTACAAATCAAAATGCAGATGCGTTTTCAACCGTGAGGACTAAGATCGAATGCCTCATTTCCAGTAAAAAGGATGTCCGGTTCTCTACACTCACCATACGAACACAGCAGCATTAAGCTACTATTTTACGCTGGTATTGTGTGAGAGCGTGGTCCTTCCCCGGTCGAGCCGACCCATTCGTGCTACAACCGTACTATTAATATAACTGCGGCGTGGCTCTATCGCATACTAAACGCCTCTAAATGATACTCTAAATGATAGGGTAAGGAAATGTGTGATAAGAGAAAGGTGTTATCTGGTAGCTTGGACACGTGGAAATAATGAAAGAGAAAAGAGTGAAAAAGCAAATTTATGCTGCAGAAGTAAATGGCAGAGTTAGCAAGGGATCCTAGACTGATGTTTGTCAATTAAATTGGAGATATATTGAAGTTGGGTCAAGTTAAGTGTACCCTTAACCGACGAAAATGTATACCCTTAAACGACGAGCTCGTCGGTATAGTATGGGTAGATATATGGCTGTGAAACAAGGGCCAAATAGGAGTCCATAGTCTCTGCCTACACCCCACCTACACCTTTGGGTGACAAATAAAAGAGCTTATATTACGATGTGTTTTATGAACGGACAATTTTTCGTAACTTCACTTTATGGAGAGTATTTTGTGTGTGGGTACTGGGTAGGGCGAAATCATTTTAAAATCCTGTATCTAATTTTTTTAAATTTTAATTATTTGGTTAATTAAAATATCAAGTTATTTTTGATTTGTAATAAGAACACAGAGACAACCAAAAATGTTTACTAAGGAAGTTTCATTATGAATCGACGGATCCGTGGCCCGGTGGCTTAGCAATCAGCTGATCAGCTCAGGTTTGAATCCCGCACAGAACAAATATTTGTATGGCCTCTAAATAATTGTTACGAGCTTAGATTTTTGTTCTTCTGAAATTTATGTACGAAAATTGTCCCCCGAATACAGCAAAAATCCTATTTTAGGAGGTAACGTTTCTTTTAAGAAAAGGAAGTAAGAATCATTAATTACTATTTTTCTACTCGAAATGTGTACTCTGTATTACTTCCCATGGATGTCGTATGAGGTTATGGAAAACTTTGTCATAATATATACCATCATGTTTCCGCCAGACCTAAAATATCATTCATCAATCCAGGTAAGACACATCATTGTATTGTTATGCGGATAGTTGCGAATTAATTAATGTCTTTATTATAATGGATTTCCGCAAAGTAACGCCTGATTCTATCAATTATCTAAAATATCATTACCGGTGACGGGCAGCAGCGTCCACGGTGCAGACGTCTGTTATTAAAATCGATCGAAAGACGGTAATTAAAATCCAATTTTATTGTATTGTATTGTGTTATAGCGGTAATTAAATCGATTAATGCTCTCATAACGAGAGAGGCAAATCTAAGGCCGTAGACTTCTCCGGAGAGATAGCAAAGTAAAGTAAAGTTACATCCTATATACGTCCCACTGCTGTGCACAGGCCTGCCCTCATTTCTGAGAGGGTTTTAGGGCAAGGAAGTGTCCGCCGCGCTGCCCCAATGCGTGTTGGTGAACTTCACATGTCTTCGAAATATTTTTTTCTCTTATTCTTCAGACATGCAGGTTTCCTCACGATGTTTTTATTCACCACCGAGCACGTGGTAAATCAGAACTTAAAATTGCAATTAACAATTTCATTGTCGCCGGCGGGGATCGAACCCGAGTTACTCGCGTTCTGTTACATTTACGGTAAGCGTTAACCATCTGAGCTACCACTACGGCTCCTCCGGAGATATATTGCAGTAAAAATATTCGGGACATTCATTTGCACATATATATCCGGTAATTTAAGTTGGAATAAGGGATCAAACTAAACCACTTTCAGACATATATAGATATAATTATAGAAATTAATGGTTGGCTAGAATACGCTTGTTTTCGTATATATTAGGCAGATGCCTGACCTATTGAGATTTTCGATTCGTTAAAATCTGTTGTTTTTCTATATGTTCTCTCTTGTGTAAATTTACCATATTAAGGATGATACTATCATTACCTAACATTAACTAAAGAAATCAGCGTCACACAAGAAGCAGAGTCAACATCGTAAAATATAGACGGAGCAAACGTAGCACTAGACGTTTAGAACCTTTAAAGCGCATTCTGGTCACCGCTATAGATAGTTTTACGTCCAGTGTAAATGAGGTGATTAACTCGCAATCTATTTCTGAAGTTTCTCATAATAGAATCATACCGCCATACCGAATTTTGGTTTCGGCAGCGAGTCTCAAGTCTCGAAGTCTGGCCATCTGCGTACGCAAGGAACATGGTGACCGAGTGAATGTGCAAGCACAGGTGCTCTCTCTCTGTTCTCTTACTCGCAACCGTAGCCCAGTGGAACGACAATCCGACACGATACTGAAGAGAAATCAGGCGCAGGACCAAGTTTAGGTGCTTTCTAAGCCACGGTTGTGAAACACCGCTAATTTCTTGACCTCGAGATGCTTCTAAGAATTTGCAGTTACCGTGCCCGTTACATCCTATATAAGTCCACTGCTGAACCTAGGCCTCCTCTATAGATTTCCTCATTTTCCATAGTTTACACGCTTGGCAAGCGGGTTTTAACGTGGTATAGCTATGCTGCAGCTATATTAATTGTATAGCGGTAGCACGAATGGATCGGTTCGACTGGGGAAGGACCACGCTCTCTCAGAATATCGGCGTAAAATAGCAGCTTATTGCAGATATGTTATGTATGGTGATTTTAGAGAACCGGAGATCCTTTTTACTGCAATCGAGGCGTTCCGTCTTAGTCCTGAGGGGTGTGACGCATTTGCATTTTGATTTCTCATAGATTTGGTTGACTGGTAGAGAATGTCTAAAGGCATTAAAGTCCACCAATTGTATATTTTAAGTGCAATAAAGATTTTAGATAAATAAATAAATGTGGATGTCTATGAGTCAGAGCATCCACTTACCATCAGGTGGACTGTGTGCTCGTTTTTCAATCTATGCTATAAAAAACACAGCTTTTATTTGTAGTTTTTATTAGGAAGACGCTGCTTCCCATCTCCATGTTGATTGCCTGATTTGTTTTTCTCTTTCGTCTCTTACGACACCCACGGGATGGTATGGATATTCTGATTTATCAAAATACTAATAGAAGCCATAAGTAATCAAAAGTCACGCTTAAAGCTACCAGATCAATGAAACAATCGCATTAAAATTTTAAATTTAAATAAAATTAAATTTAAATAATGTTTTATCACGTGTTCGGTGACGAAAGACGCAACGTAGCGGAACGGACTCTAGGATTAACGGAGGCTGTAACTTTAATAAAAAATAGATTTTTTTTGAATGGCTCATCACGCGAAAGATTGGAATTTTCGAAATTTACAAACAGTAAATGTAAATCGTTCATCCATAATCCCTTAAAATCAAGTTCTTAATTTCCCGAATATCTCATATATATCTTGTCAAAGCTACCGTACCATGAATCACCGACCGCTTAGCTGCTAAAATGAGCGCGTAAACATTTTACGAGTATTTTGTTCGTGATTTCATTTCAACCAGCAACTTGGTTCACAATTTATTAGCTAAAGTAAATTTAACGTTTTGTGAACAATGTAAAATTTTGCCCAAGTTTCTTTTGCATTTTCTTGGAAATTTGAAATGTGCCTAGTAAACATTATTACTTTGCCGATTAGAAATTTTAGTTTGTAAGTGATACGTATTTTTTATTTTTTTTACAAAGAATATTAACAACGCTATAAACATTACTAATATTCTGCTTAACCACTAAATAAGCCTAAATTGCTTGTGTTACGAGTTGTTCACGCCAGTAGTCGAATGGCGGATTCGAACCCACGACCTTTTTGAGTTCCCGGTCCGCGCCCTGCCATTAGGCTACTGTCGCATCAAATTGGAAAAACAGTTTATAAAAATTTCATCCACACTTCCAGATCTGGGTGTTTCGCGTACCACCACTGTGCGATTTATTAAGTTTTCTTCCTCGCACTAATTTTTGTGTAAACGTTTACCACCGGTGACTTTTACAGGCCTATACTTAGGGTTAGGGACCTTCATGAAACCAGTTCACTCCTCTTTTGAAATTTACCATTTTGAAAATTCCAGTGCCAATTATGACGATAACGGCCAACATTCGAAACATGTGTGAGACTTATAAACTGTCTTAGGGTGTATGTAATAATGGCACTAAATACATTAACAATGCATACATAATATGCATTTATAGTCATTTTATTTTTAGCAAACATAATTCCATTAAGCATTTCGAGCCAGCTAGAAATAACGTAATAACTTCATCATCATTACAGCCTACAATAAGTCCAATGCTGAAAATAGGCCTCCCCAAAGAAACGATAAACAGCATGGCCCTAATCCATCTGCATTCATCGACTTTATGCATCTCTTACTAGTTCGTCACTCCAGGTTACATTAAGAGGGGGGGGGGGGAGGCTATACTTCACTTAACGGTACGAAGCCCCAACTCTAGAACCTTTTCTTCTTATCGGTTTTCGGTTCATCAAGTTATATGGCTAGCCCATTGTCACTATATCTTTGTGATCCATTGTGCTAGGTCGGTAACTCTGGTTCTACTGCGAAGAATATCCCTAAATGAAATAAAATTTAAAAAAAAATATAAAATGGTGTAAACTTTTATAATTTAATATTGAAAACAGAATAAGGAAAATATTGTACTAATATCAAAACATATTAGGGTTCCGTAGTCAACTAGGAACCCTTATAGTTTCGCCATGTCTGTCTGTCCGTCTGTCCGTCCTCGCTTAATCTCTGTGACCGTTAGCACTAGAAAGCTGAAATTTGGTACCAATATGTGTATCAATCACGCCGACAAAGTGGTAAAATAAAAATTGGAAAGAAATGTTTTATTAGGGTAGCCCCCCTATATGTAAAGTGGGAAGTGATTTTTTTTTTTAATTTCAACCCTAACGTGTGATATATTGTTGGAAAGGTATTTAAAAATGTATAGGGGTTTACTAAAATCATTGTTTGATATTGTCAATAATTTCGGATATAATCGCTCCAAAAGTAAAAAACAATGTGTCCCCCCCCTCTAACTTTTGAACCATAAGTTTAGAAAATATGAAAAAAATCTGAAAAGTAGAACTTTATAAGGACTTTCTAGGAAGATCATTTTGAACTTGGATGGAAACAACAGTACCCACTACCGGGAGCAGTTGCAGGAGCGCGGAGCGCTGCTGGAGCGCGAACATAATGGATACCCACCTTTAAACTCATAAGTGGGAACACTTATTGTGACGGACGGGAAACTACGGAACCCTACACTGAGCGTGGCCCGACACGCTCTTGGCCGGTTTTTGTAGGATGTATTTGTTTGTTTTAGTAATCTTTATAGGCTCCTTTTATTATTTTTGACAAGTTCTAACGCCCATGTCGATTAAAATTAAAACAATAACAAATATAAATTGTTACTTAGTTAACAGGGGCGATAGCTCACTTAACAACAACCCAGCGGCTTGAAATCACATCGCTAATTGTTGCCTCCAGGGCTTATTAATGGAAAAAGAGAATATTCAAACGAGGCTTAAATTTGTTTGTAATCTAGAACTTAAATAATAACTACATCAAAACAATGTCAAACGACTTTCATTTACACAATGTCTGTAATAACTCTCAAAATAATTAAGAAAAAGAATTTATTCCGAAGACGTAATAGTCAATTTTGGTGTATTAAATAATACCAAATTGATGAAATATGTCCAGTTATATAATATATAACTGGACGAGAGAATCACGAAATTGCTAGGGACGCTTAGAATAACTGATCCAAGGTGAAGCAAAATATCCTGAGGACTTACAGTCAATGAGAAAAATTCCTCATAAAACATCCCAATTTGAACTCACATAACTATAAGTAAAATAATTAAAAAAGAGAGTAAAAGAATTTAAAAAGCGAGTTGTAAAAAATGAATGAAATTCAAATAAGTTTAATTATTCTAAGTTAAAATTAGTGTCGTCTAGCTCCAATCTATGCTAATCATATTTATAACCATCTTCGTAAGTACTTAAAAATATAATAAAATCCTGCAGAATTTAAAACACAGTCAAAATATTTCTAATTAATATTTTATTATAATTAATATTAATATTCTTACGATACGTGAAGACAAAGAACGAACTTTTATTAGAACATTTTAGATAATTCATTTTTAATAACGCTGAGCATTGTCGAATTGTACCAACCGTAAAATCTAAATATGTAAACGATGCCATAGTAAAATTATTACCACTTCACTGCCTACCATAGTAATTCATTTCTTTTTAATTATTATATCTAATGATATAAGATTTTAATTTTTTTTGAACTAATTTACAATTACCAAGTATCAGTAGTTAAAAGAATTCCTAGAGGTGCAAGGATGCAGCTTGCTAAAGCATTGTCATACACTATTCGAAATTATTTCACTAATAGTGAAATGAGTTTTCATTTTGATAAAACAATAAATAAATCAAATACGTCTCACCTAAAAGAGACATATTTTTAAAATTCAGATTACCCAATGAAATGTCGTTTATCTCGACCTAGTCTTTATTTGTGTTTAAAAAGTAGTAGAGTAGTAATTAGTGGTTGGCGACTTAAAAAATGCATTCACTATTTTATTCTCAGACAACATCCTGGCTTCTCTTAATGTCGAAACTCTTGAAAGCCTTCGTTTAAAGCATCCTTCGGCGAATTCTTCCCAGAATTTGCTGCTAAGGTGCTTTAGAAGCAATTATGTCGTTTTCAAATGGCTCTGCTAGCGGCATTGACGGAATTACACCTCAACATCTTAAAGATCTTGCAAGCGCGTCTGTCGGTGACGCCGGCAGAGTACATCTAAATTACGTAACAAATTTATGTAAATTTATGCTTTATGGTATTGTTAAACCTAATTATAATCCATTCTTAAATGGGGCAAGATTATGTGCCGTCAAAAAAAAGGTAGGCGGCATGCGTTCTATTGCTGTTTGTTCGACATTTCGACGCTTAACTTCAAAATTAGCTTGCAGATGTTCTTGTGAATGTTGACCTAAGGAATGCTTTTAGCTTTATTAGGTCTAAATAGGGTGAACTTGCCGAAAGAAGTTGTTAACTATACCCGCAAAATTTATCGTTACGTTAGGCAATGTTAAGTCAAAATGCTAAACTGTTTTACGAAAACAACTTTATTGATTCCGCTGTTCGTATTCAGCAGAGTGACCCACTATGTTCAGATCTTTTTAACTTAGGAATTCAACTTATTATTTTAAATTTGAAATCCAAGCTGAATATCTGGAACCTGGACGACGGTACGCTTTGAGGTACAGCAGATGACGTCCTCAATTATATTATATTGTTCATATTTAATAGCAATAAATGTGAAATGTTGTGGCGGTATAACCAATAATTTATCTACTTCTAACAGAGACATTTTAATTAAAAATTTCAATCATATTTCTCCAGAAATAAAAACTGTCAGTGCGGAATCGCTATACCTGCAAGGTGCCCCGTTGTTTTTTAAAAGTTTAAACATGTTTTAAAAACATAATTTAATCGGTCTTAAAACTACGTTGAAAAATTGTATATCTTAAACCCCCTTTTGCTCTTAATATTTTACAATATTGTTTTTTTGTACTTTGACTAATATACAAACTCCGTTTAATTCCAGTCTGGAAATGACCGGACATTTTAAAAGATATTGATAATAACATTAAAACAACTGTAGAAAAAAAAAACAGACTGGACTCAAACTACTTTACCTTTAAAATTTGGTGGCATTGGTGTGAAGAACCTTTTTAGCATTGTCTTGCCTCTCTCCCTGGATAGTGTCAGTGACTTATGTAACATAATTTTATTTGTGCTTTGCTGCGGAAGTAGGGCAGACATGGCGAATGCTCTGTCCCGGATTAAATGTTCCACTGGAAGTTAACTAACAAAAACAGTGGAATATTCCTTTGGTATGAGTGCGTGGAAAGGTTTGTTTCATAATTTATATAGTGAACAAAATCAGGCTCGCCTTCTAGCTGTTTCGACTAAGGAATCTAGTGACTGGTTACACGATTTACCATCAAATAATCTTGGCAAATTACTCGATAGGGAAATCTGGAGCATCGCCGTGGGAATCCGACTAGGAGCGGCAATTTGTCAATCTCATCAGTGCCCCCGTGGTAACAGCATCGACGAGTTTAAGCTCTACGAGCTTTCATGTAAGAAAAGTGCTGGTAGGTTTTTACGGCACGGTTTTCAAGCGATGTCATCGAAAAAGCTCATGTCTCTATAAATGTTTCCTCTGTGTCAGATCCTTGTAGAATATATAGAAGACAAGAGACCCGAAGGTTTGAAATTAATCCCTTGGGAGAAAAGTAAACTCTAGTAGGGGATGCTAACTCAGGGGTATTGCGTTTAAAGCCGGGGCGGCATTAGAGGCAGCTGAACTAAGTGGCGCCAATATTAGTCTCCGAATGATGACTACATATTTGTGCCATTTGCTGTAGGTGCGTTTACTTTTCTTAAGAAACTCTATCCGCGTTTTGTCGTCGCTGCTGGTGATAAGAGGGCTGGTTCTATTCCTGCTCAAAGGCTAAGAATAGCCCTTCAGCGAGGAAACGCGGCACGATACCACGGGGAGTAGGGCTGTATGATAATTTAATTATTTTATTTAGTTTTTATTGTAGTTTATGTACACACATATTTGAATAGATTTAAAAAAAGAACATTTATGTACAAAGGCGCTACTTATTCCATGAGGCATATACATATTTTAAAATATTTTCATTAAATTTTTATAATATTGTATATTTTCATTGTCATGTAATTAAATATTATTGTCCAACTATCTCCTTTTCTCTATTTATTAAAAAATAATTAAAATGCACTGGTGATCACTCCTTTAAAGTCTTAAATACTTATAATAAAGGCATGCGACTGTGTCTGCTGAAACACTTATAGATTTAAAAAAATGATGGTAACGTTGCACTGCTGAATTAACAAACAAATGTTTCCAACTCACCTCTATTAAACATTTTTAATCCTGCTCTCTAATAAAAGACAGCCTCGTAATATGTAGGTGGTCAAATTTATTAATATCTAAATAACAATATTTAATATTTTGATTAATTAATAATAGTTTATTTCCAAGAGGTTGTACATCACGATATTTGCATAACATTATTTAATAAAGCTACATTAGTACATATACTTGAAAACATAGCATCTGCAGCCGAATTAGGAGACCTGTGCATCAGCTGTCAGCGCCATATCCCCACCGTTAATTTATCGAAATATTAGGATGCAAGCAAAAGTTAAATAATCAAATTCTATCTAAAAATTTGTACATTCCGTTAATATAACCTAAGTACAATGAAATTAATTGTATCACATATTATGTTTATATACTATGTTACCACTTATTACTAATACCAAGGTACAAACAAAATAATAAATTATACTACTAATGCCGTTCCTCTCTCATAGGATGTGTAATGTATGACTGTAAGAAGTAATTGTGTTATGAGTGTAATGTGTGTGAGCAGTTATGGGAGAGGAGCGTGTAAAATATGTGTCGTGTGTGTGTGTGTGTGTGTGTGTGTGTGTGTGTGTGTGTGTGTGTGTGTGTGTGTGTGTGTGTGTGTGTGTGTGTGTGTGTGTGTGTGTGTGTGTGTGTGGGTGTGTGTGTGTGTGTTTGCACACGTGCGTGTGTGTGTGT
Organism: Parnassius smintheus behrii; assembly: GCA_036936625.1. Taxonomy (NCBI): domain Eukaryota; kingdom Metazoa; phylum Arthropoda; class Insecta; order Lepidoptera; family Papilionidae; genus Parnassius; species Parnassius smintheus. The sequence continues at coordinate 1,713,452 of JAUPFT010000026.1, forward strand.
GTGTGTGTGTGTGTGTCTGGTTATTATGATTTTATACGGGTAGTATTACAGGTGACAGTTATATAAGAATTTATTTTAAGTCTGAATACTAAGCAGGTTTTCAGTTTCATTATAAGTTAATTTTTGTAGGTAATTATGTACAGTTTTTTTACAATTTATTTTATTTAGGTGGTAAATGTCCAATGTTTTATTTAGTTTATTATATAAGTGTGGTCCCAAAAATGCAAAGAATTTTCTTATAAAAGTTTTTTTTAAATTAGTTGTATCTACGGAAAATTTCCTGCGTTTATTTAAGTTCGATCGGTTGTATACTAATAAGTTATGTTGTTTCTGAAAGATCGTTAATATAAACAGTTGTCTTACTGTAAGGACCTGACAGTTATCATAATCAAATTAACCAATGATAAGAATTAATATTTAAGGTGTAATCTTTAAATTTAATTATATATTGGATCAGTGTTGTCTGTATCTAATAAATTATTATTATTATTTATTATTGATTTGCTTACATCTTACCATAGTTGTCTCATTGTTTTGTCTCAAAATATCCGTAGCATCAATGCAAATTTTTCAGGGCATTTAAAACCAAGGTAGTTACTGATCATTTACTATTGACCATAGAATGGTCAAGGCAGTTTGCTCCTCTAGTTGGGTAAGTATGACCAATGAGAAATCCATGACTCGCAAGTAGGTTTAAATAATCATGCGAATTTTGATCCTCATTGTTAGGCTTTAGGTCTATATTTATATCCCCCGTTATAATTAAATTTTTATAAGACTTCTGTGAGGACAATAGCTTATCCAACGAGTCGATAAATTGAGCAATACTTCTCTGAGATGGAGATCTGTATAGGGCAATTTCAAGTGTATCAACATTTGTTTTTATTATTAGACAACTAGCACCATTGAAGCTTGGTTTCTCAACAGTACAAGTAAGTCCATCATTTTTTGTGTTTGAGATTGTGAATGAAATTGTGAATGAGAATGGTAAATATACATAAATATCAATAAAATAAAATAAATAAATAAAAGCTCAACCAGATAGAAGGCCACGGCAGGGGAGACCAAACAGCCGAGGGTTAGGGAAAGGAAAAGAAACCGGCGCGGACAATGCGAGAGGTATCCAGGAGCACCGCCTGCTGCATTTGAGCCCTGAGCGGTCCGTCACTGAGTCCCAGTCGCCTCAGATGACCTGAGAGGCTGACTGGGATTAGCCCATTCGCAGAGACGACTACAGGAATTATTTCTGTCGGTATACCATCCCAAATTTCGGTCACCTCGTGAGCCAGGTCCAGATATTTTGTTTGCTTATCTGTTTCGGCTTTCACGAGATTCACGACATACGGAATGGTAATGTCGACCAAAAATATTCTTGACTGTACCCGGTCCGTCAGCACAATATCAGGCTTATTCGCAAGAATAGTCCTATCTGTGATGATGCTCCGGTCCCAGTAGAGCCTGGCGCGGTCATTTTCGAGCACGGCTTCTGGCAAGTATTACAATACGGCAATTTCTAGCCCATGAGACAGTATTTCAGAGCGAGCTCCTGGTATAGAATTCTGGCTACTAGGTTGTGCCTGTGCAAGTGCTCAGAGTTACAAAGTGCCGAACAACCGGAGATGACATGCCCAAATGACTCACTGGGATGGCTACACGGATAGCTCGACGGATATCGACGGTGCCATCCTTTAGGGTGTATCTCCGATAGTTGCTGGTTTTAATAACCTGATCCTGTATTGCACAGACAAAACCATTGGTTCCACGGAAGAGGTCACCGAAACGTAGCCAGTTGAGGGAGGAGACTGTAGAGCCCTGTAATGTCTCCCGTGAAGCTCCTTCTCCTTCCACACGGTTTCCCGGTCGGAAATGCTTTATACTGCTGGGTCCTGCCATTGCTCGTTAGCTAAGGATAGAGGGGTAAGCCCTTTATCACTAGAAATGACGTCATTATAGAATGTATGGTCCGATCTCGCCTGGAAGTAATGACGGAGGCTGCACACTTCGCGATTGTGCATGGTGAGCATGCTCAAAAAGCCACGCCCACCATGCTTTCGCCGCACGTACAACCTCATAATCGAAGATCTCGGGTGATGCATCCTATGGGACGTCATAGTAGTGCGGACTTTTCTATCCAGGGCGTTAAGATCAGTCTGAGTCCACCTGAGTATGCCAAAGGTATACATGAGGACAGGCATGACCCAACCGTTATATGCGTGTGTCTTATTCACACCGAACAAAAGACTGTTAAGCACTTTGGTTAAACGCCCATAAAACACGTCGCAAACTGACTGTTTCATACCAGCCTCATTGATACCGACGTTCTGTGACATACCCAGGTGTCGGTACGTTTCAGCCTCGGAAAGGGTCCGTAAGTTGATGGGCATAGATAAGTCTATTCCCTCAGAGTTAACAACCTTTCCCCTCTCAACATGGACGACCGCACACCGTCTCCAGCTCCATTCCAATATAATTGCTAAATTCACAAGTGATGTTTAGCAATTCCATAAGATGGGTGCGACTGGAGGCGAATAACTTGAGGTCATCCATATAGAAAAGGTGGATCACTTTTCCTCCTTTCAGAAGCTGAAATCCTCTCCAAGAGCGCTCCAGTAAAGTACTGAGAGGGTTCAAAGAGAGGCATAACCAGATTGGACTCAGACAGTCGCCCTGGAAAATACCCCTTCTTATCCTTATGCGGCTTTCCGCAGCCGTCATCTGCTCGCCCAGATGACAAAGAATTGTACTCCACTACCCCATTTATTGCCTAAAGAAGTCTCTTACTGTACAGTCAATTTAATACAGCTCGAGGATACTTTTTAGCCATGTATGGGACACCGAGTCGAATGCCTTTCTGTAGTCTATCCAGGCGGCGGAGAAGTTCCGACGGTTGCGTTTCACCACTTTGCCAATGACCGCGTTAATGTGGAATGGTTCCTTGGTTTCACGACCACGGCCCCGACATCTATTTTGAGCGCGTGGCATCACCTGGTTTAGCTCCAGGTGACGAGTGATTCTCGCGCTCAAAATGGATGTCAGTATCTTATATATGGTGGGAAGACACGTGATGGGGCGGTACTTGCTCAGGTCTGTGGTATCCTGATCTTTAGGAACCAAGTGAGTGATCCCAGTAGCAAGGAGGCTCGGGAGTGACTTCTGGCCAAGAGCCTCTTGAAACTGTCGGGCGAGCACAGTGTGACACACTACGAACCCCCTTAGCCAGTAATGATGCAGCTCGTCGAGCCCCGGACTTTTCCAATTCGGGGCCCTACGGACCGCCTCGGCCTCGTCTTCCGGCGTTATGATGAAGGGATTCATAGGCGTAACACTCGCACCCTGGCTCGCCACAGCTTCCATCCACTATGTTTTAATACGGACTACAGACCACAAGCCTACAAAGAAGCACACATTAGAGAAGTTTAAGATTATTGTTAATAGAATTTAAGGCTCATTGGCACAGTGGATATGCCGTTGTTTGCGGCACGAATCCCGCACGGAAAAGGTACGGACTATAAATATTTGTTCCTGGATTGTCCAATACCATGTACGCATGTCAAAAGTCTATACAGGAGTAAATCATACTGATTATATATAATGCTGTTGGTTACCGGTCAGTAGGAAGTTTGCTCGGCACATTGATATAGATATTTTGCAGTAGTTTTCAAACCATGCCTATAAATTATTAGCAGAATACACCGCATATAGGGTAATTTCGTATTTGGAGTAAAAGTTTGCATATATGACAGAATACAAGAGTAAAATGTCAGTATAATGCTGCCATGTTTTGTATGGTAAATGATGAGTGGCAAGATAAATACACTCCACTTCGTCCTCAAATGTGATATGGTATCTGAATTTTTGTTTTAAGCTGAAGATAAATGTAGGTGTTTTAACGTGGTAGAGTCATGTGTGTCTGTTTCCCGTGGATTATGTGGGTGTTTGTCAACTTTAATTATATAAAAATATTCTTCTTTTCACTCAATACAACATGAGTACATACATAAAAAGAACATTAATGCTTAATATCTATTAGAGACATATTAATCTTAATCACGATTAGAATAATACATTTCATAAATGAGCAGCATTTCTGTCTAAAATACGAAAAGAAGAAAACTTTCTTTATTTAGAAATGCCATGAATATATATTCTTTATTTAGAAATGAAATGAACTCTATTATCGATATTCTTTATATTTTTCAACATAACGTGTCATCATTTTAGTAATAAATCTGGAAACAAAATGATAGTCGAACTTCAAGCATAAAACTCTCGTAAAATGTTTAGTTTTGTGTCAAGAACGGGCGGATGGCGTCCTATGGTACGGCATCGTTGATGAGTTTTAAACGAACTTTATGAAGTACCAAGTAAATATTTATTACGGAGATGGTTTATACTTATAGGGAAAAGACAGCGTTATTTTTATGATAAGCTTTTATGATTAAGTTTTTAATAATTCAACCATTACAAGCGAGCTATTAGCCCCAAGCGGTAAATGTTTACTGTTGACAACTATTAATATAAATATATAATAAATAGTATATGTATATATATATATATATATATACATTTACGTATATATATATATATATATATATATATATATATATACATATACGTATACACATAATAAAATTTATTTCAGCAAATAGAAATTGGTTTACAGACATTAGTGGCCGGATTCTCCTTTTAAGCAAATAATGCCTGTACCAGGTGAATCCGCTCTTCCATATCAATATCTATATATTATATTATTTACATTATGAAATATGACATTACAAAGAAAACCTTAACGACATCTAGTCATTTCCGTCCACTTACCACCTCTTTTAATAATATATATATATATATATATATATATATATATATATATATATATATATATATATATATATATATATATATATACATATACGTATACACATAATAAAATTTATTTCAGCAAATAGAAATTGGTTTACAGACATTAGTGGCCGGATTCTCCTTTTAAGCAAATAATGCCTGTACCAGGTGAATCCGCTCTTCCATATCAATATCTATATATTATATTATTTACATTATGAAATATGACATTACAAAGAAAACCTTAACGACATCTAGTCATTTCCGTCCACTTACCACCTCTTTTAATAATATATATATATATATATATATATATATATATATATATATATATATATATATGGTCAGAAATTATGGAAATGTTTTCTGCGCTCAAAAAGGAACAAAATGACAAATTCACCGCCCTAATGGATAGGGTTCAGAGTGGTATTAACATGCACACAGAGCAAAATAAGGCTATTTCTAGTTCCATTGACTTTTTAAGCCAAAAATATGATGAATTACTCTCAAGAATAAGTTCTTTAGAACAGGAAAAAGCAGCCAACTGCAAATATATACAGACTCTAGAGAACAAACTGGAGCAGATGGAGCATCATCATCGTAGCTCGAGCATTGAAGTGCGAAATTTACCCAAAAAAAACGGGGAATCGAAAGAAGACCTATTAAATATTATAAAAAAGGTAGGAGCTGCCATCAGTGTACCAATCCAATCGGAAGAGATCCGTGACGTCTACCGCATAAATACTAAGAAAGATAACAACCAGCCCATAGTAGCGGAGTTGTCAACCGTGTTCTTAAAGAATCAAATAGTTAAGTCCGTCAAGGCATACAACAAAAAATATACGAGCTGCAAGTTGAATACCTCAAACTTAAAACTTGATGGTCCACCCAAACCGATTTTCGTGTCTGAGAGTTTAACAATTAAGACGAAGAAACTCTTCTTTTTGTCCAGGGAATTTGCTAAAATTAATTCCTATAAATATTGCTGGACATCAAGAGGTAAAATATATCTTCGGCGGGCGGATGGAGCTCCACTTGTAAAGGTTAATAGCGAGAGCGACCTAGATAACATTAGCATCAAATGACTATATTTATTAATTTGTTTTATTTATTTTCATAAAATATGCATGTTTTATTGTTCTCTATGTTTTATAAGCTTTTGTTGTTTAATATTTATTTTTTCAGCTTTAATTCATATGCGTATATCACTGATACATATTCATATAATTTCGCTGACAACTCAACACATAAAATTACATCATAAATTACTTACACTTAATAATCTAGTGCATAATATTCACACTTACACTTTACACTCAAGAATTATAAATATTAAATACTCCAGTAATATGTTAAAATTTATGGTTTCTATGTCCGGATATCTGATAATATATTGTTTTGAAATATTTACTTTTCAGAAATATGTAAATTATTATTGTACACTGCAACCCATTACTATTTTGTTTCGAAATGGATGATAACTCTTTTATCACAGCCGAAGTTGATACCTCTAATAGGATAGAATGTCTTTCACTAAGTGACCTAAACAGCCTTAAATTTTTAAAATCGGATATAAATAGTAAACACACATTTTCAATTGTTACATTGAATATACGAAGCATTAATTGTAACTTTGATCTATTTATAGCATTTATATCTAGTCTAGACATGTCCATAGATGTTTTTGTTTTGACAGAATGTTGGACTAGTGTTAGTAATCCACCACCGAGTCTCAAAAATTATAACATTTTCTGGACGAAAAAATATTTAAATCAAAATGATGGGGTGGTTGTATATGTCCGAGAAGATATTAAAGCATCCTCTTATGAGCCAACCTTTCACGATGGAAACTGCCTTATAATAAAAATCACGCCAGATTATACAATCATATGCTCATACCGCCCGCCTAGTTTTCGTAATGCTAGTAAATACTTAGAATCCATTGACGCGGTCTTAACTAGTATTTCAACTAAAAATGTAATATTTACTGGGGATATTAACTTAGATATTCTGTCATGTAACTTATCAGCATCCTCACAAGATTATTTAAATATTATGGCTATGCACGGTTTAAAACAAGGTATTGACCGTCCTACTAGAGTCAATACTTGCATTGATCATTTTATGGTCAAAATTTATAACTCTTGGAAAACTATTGTTTTTGAACAGCAAATAACTGATCATTCACCTATAATGCTTTATATAAACAATGCTGGTGTTAGTAAAGATATATTAAAATATGAAAAAATAACCGTTAATTATGAAAGGATCAAAGAAATACTGCTGGAAGAAAACTGGCATGATGTGCTACATATTAGTAACATAAATACAGCCACTGAAATTTTCACGAATAAACTTTATTCATTGGTTAAACAGAACTCGCAAATCAAAACTATTACTAAAAAGCACCAACCTCTCAAACCATGGATAACAAGAGGAGTGGTAAGATCTATAAGAAAAAGAGATAATCTACATATGAAAACTAAAAAGTTACCAGATAATGAAGAACTAAAGGTTAAGTATATAAAATATAGAAACATGTGTAACAAAATTATTAAAAATCTGAAAAGAGAATATTATAGAAATAAATTAATAAAAAATCAAGGAAATACAAAAGGAACGTGGAAGATAATAAAAGAAGTGTGTAATTTAAATGTCGCAAAGAGGCCTTCTAATACTTTACTAAATATAAGCAACCATCCTACACAGTCGCTGAATGAAGTAAATTTATTTTTCACCTCTGTCGGTGAAATACTTGCAAAAGATACCCTACAGAAGATGAATACCTCTGATCGTGAACTTGCGTTATTGATAAATAAAACTAACCCACCAGTTGGGTCTATGTCCCTTACACCAACTGATCCCGTGGAGGTCAGGAACATTGTCCTCGGACTCAAATCGCACAGTGCTCCTGGCTGGGATAATATCACAGCTAAATTACTAAAGACATTTATAATATTCCTCGCTGAACCCATAACACATATATGTAATTTGAGTCTTGAAACAGGCATTTTTCCAGCAGCTTTCAAAAAAGCTATTGTGTGTCCTATTTATAAAGCAGGTGACCCCCATAGTCCTACAAATTATAGACCTATCTCTATTCTTTCAACTCTGTCTAAGGTGTTGGAAAAGTTGGTTAAAAAGAGGCTCATGCGATATCTTGAGTTTAATAATCTACTGAGTGAAAATCAATTTGGATTCAGAGAAGGTAAATCAACCGAAGACGCAGTTCTAACGCTAACTAGAAAAATCTCTACATACCTCGATGGTGGATACAAGTGCATGGGTGTCTTTTTAGACCTCCAAAAGGCTTTCGATACCGTTTCGATTCCGATCCTTTTGGCCAAGTTGGAGAATGTGGGGATCAGGGGGATAGCTCGTGACTGGTTCGCAGATTATCTAGTCGGAAGATCACAACGTGTACGGGTAGAAGGTCATGAGAGTGATAGTGCAGGATGCACCTACGGCGTTCCACAGGGCAGTGTACTAGGGCCTCCTCTCTTCCTCTTATATATAAATGATCTGTGCAAAATTAATTTTCCTAATCTTGACTTGCTCATGTTTGCAGATGATACTGTCTTACTCGTCCATGATAAAAATTGGCAAGAAGTGACAGACCTGGCGGAAGATTGTCTCTCTATAGTGACGCAATGGCTAGAAAATAATCTTTTATCCCTTAATATCAACAAAACGAAGTTCATGTGCTATAGTAAGACAACATCAGGAGGACCTGATGCCGACGTTAGAATTAAAATTCATATATATCCATGCAATCGTAGTAGTCGACCTGACCAGTGTAACTGTTCCTTTTTGTTGCGTGTAGATTCAATAAAGTACCTTGGGGTTGAAATTGATGATAAAATAAATTGGAAAATGCATATAATGTCATTGTCTACAAGATTGAGAAAACTCATCTATGTTTTTAAATCTCTAAGAACAGTTGTTGACAACAAATTAGCATTACAAACCTATAAAGCCCTTGGTGAATGCATTATTAGGTATTGTATCTGTGCTTGGGGCACTGCAGCAAAATCCTACTTGATCACTGCAGAACGTGCACAACGTGCAGTACTGAAAGTGTTATTCTCCTTACCCTTCAGACATCCTACAACAGCTGTCTATGACAAAGCCAATGTTCTTAGTATTAGAAAATTATTTATTTACGAAAGTCTACGCCTTTATCACAAAAAAAATGTTCCTTACTTGCCTAAATCATCTTCGAGGCTTGACCGTTGTCCTATTCCCAAAGTAAAACAAGATTCGCCCAGAAGCAGTTTGATTTTATTGTTCCACACCTTTATAACAGACTGAATAAGGAGTATAATGTAAAAAAGTGCAATAATAATGTTATTAAGAAGTATATTTTTTTATGGCTTAAAAACCTTGATTATGACGATGTAGAAAACATGTTAACTGGTTTTTATTACACACACACACACACACACACACACACACACACACACACACACACACACACACACACGCACACATTAATACAACTACATACATAACAGATATGCGCTAGTGAGTAGCCCGTTCTTTACTAATTTTTGTTTTCTTGATTTAAGTAGTTCTGCTGAATAACTTATAATGTACCTTATCTTATGGCATAAATTAATAATGCAATGTTATGGGAGAAGCCACTGGCTCCTGAAACACAGTTTTACACTAGTTTAGGAGCCTATGGATTCACTGAAATATTTATTGTAATATTTTATGTCAAATAAAGTTTTAAAAAAAAAAAATATATATATATATATATATATATATATATATATATATATATATATATATATATATATATATATATATATATATATATATATATATATATTATTAAAAGATAAGTAAGTAAAGTCTAAGTTTGGCTGTTATGAATATAAATCACTAGTTATATATTAAATTAAAAGCGCACATATTGTTAGAGTACCATATTGCCGATTCATTCAAAGTCATATTCGTTACATTTTTTTATCGAATACGAGTATGGGTGATAAGCCAGCATATAGTCCACCGGATGGTTTGTTGATGCTGTGGCCCACAGACATCTACATTTTTATCCTTGTTTAAGAATCAAAATGCACATGCGTTGGCACCCCTAAGATGGAATGCCTCGTTTCAGTAAAAAGTGTTTCCGCTTCCCAACACTTAACATATGATACACTGCAACATAACGCTGCTGATTTTCACTGGTATCCTGAGAGAGTGTGGACTTACCCCGGTTAAGCCGAGCCAAGCCGAGCCGAGTAATTCGTGCTACAACCAAAATATAGCTACAGCGTGGCTCTACCATGTACAAAATCCAATCCGAGTCCAATATCTGAAAAATACAACGGAAAGTATTTCGGAAATGTAAGTAATATTAATTGGTTTCCATTTTTTAGAGATATTTGATATTTAGACGAATACGAAAGAATGTCACTTATTATTTCATAGCGTTATAGCCTACTTAGAAAACACAGGAGGCTTACAATGCGATTGTTCTTATTGTTTATATTTTAATAGTGAATCGGTTATTATGATTATTGTTCTATTAAATAGGTATACAGGGGTGTAATAAAAATATAAATTTTTAGAAAAATTCCACCCCTTATGTTGGCAAAATAAGGAATGAAGTTTTTGATGTTACTGTTTAACCAGTCATGATATTATATTAATTATAATATAATTAATAATATTCGATATACTTCGTATATCTTAGCTCCGGTTTCTGAATGTGAAATTATTTTATTCCATTTATTTATTTAAAGGCTTTCACTTTTTGTTAAAAGTTTATTTTTTTTTCTTTTAAACTTTTCATATTTATTCTTTATGTTGTTTTCATATTTTGAACGAGTGATGAATAAAATTTTGTGGCATGATTGTTTCATCATCATCCTGTTTCGAAGTCTATTTCCGAACACTATCTTCTCGTTCGCTTTATTCCGTTACTGTTACGGTCTATCAAAAGCCTATGTACTGCTGAACATAAGCCACCTCCACGTGTGACCGGCGGGTTGGCAACCGCAGTTTTTTTTAGATATTTTTAGAAAGACGCTGCTGCTCATCTCCTGCTTTATTTTTCTCTGGCGCCTCTTACGACACCCAGGGGACGATATGAGGTAGGTTCTTAGAACGCCACTGTATGGCTACTTCGATTTATTAATTTATATATTTCAGCCTGTTTATGTCCGATAAGGGTACTCAGAAATTGATCCATCTTCAGTATATGGCCAATGAAAACTAATGCATAGTATTGGGACCTGTAAAAGGGTCTTTAACCCTATAACACTGTTCACCAGAACCAAATTTATCTTGCAAGAATATTTTAAAGCGTCAACATAGATCCCAGAGTGAATAAAATTATTATTCTACTGAAAGTAATTTGCAACCATGCTACAAAATTTTTGCTGCGATTACTATCAAAGCGAGGAGGAATGTTAGATATATATATATATATATATATATATATATATATATATATATATATATATATATATATATATATAGCGGCAGCAGACAGTGTTTCTATATAAACGTTTATTACTTCTTAACACTTAAGAGAGATAAATAACATACGGAAGATGTTATATTACATTTTTATAAGTATTTACAATATGGGTGACAAACGAATACATAGTCTACCTCATAGTAAGTAAATGCTGCGACCCATAGCCATCTTCATCTATCTAGACTTTTTTACTTGATAAGAGGCATTCCATCTCAGTCCTTAGGCGTAACAACGCATCTGCATTTTAGTTCTTAATCGAGAAATGATCGATGCGATGATGAGATGAAATGACTAGATGTCTATGGGCCACAGTGTCCACTTACCACCTTTTGTCTTTTGTCACCGTAATTCTATATAAAAAGGACCTTAATAATATTAGGCTAGTAAATAAAAAGGCATATTTTATTGTTTTGGTGTACACCTGCAGGCATAGACACAAAATTAAATGTACCGTAACTACTGACTATCTTACATAGCTCATCTTAAACATTTACTCATTTTTGAGGCAGAGCACCAATAACACTAAAAAATCACGTCCCTTGCGGTCGCCCGCCTGTAGTGAGTCGAAATAACGAACTTAATTTAAGTGTTATTCGTGATTTATTAATTTAGACTGTAATGTTGGAAGGTGTCTATGAGAAGAAGACATGATGCTTCTTCTATGTCTTTAATTTGATTATTTACTTTATTCTAAACTTAACACATTTATACACACTTATAAATAGTTGGGGTGGTATACCTCTCACAGACAACAAAAATAATATAGTACATTTTTTTTTCATTAATAAATATAAAACTTAAGCCTATTAAGAATATAAATTACAAAAGTGCAATTTATCAAAGGTTCAGTCAAGTAGTCGGTACGAAGCGTTTTAATCATTAAATGACTGTTTTTTTTTTTAATAAAACTGGTATAACAAACGAACAATTCACCCGGCGGTAAATGGCTTACGCATGCCATAGACACATGCGTCCATCTGAAAATAAATCAAGCTTGTCCAAAATGTGTGAATGATACCTTGTCTAAAATGTGTAAGTGATACCAAGTTACGTAGTAGTAAATTTTCTTATTATTTACTTGCTTATATATGAATATTGTGAAGTAAAAATAATAGAAATAGCCTATTTCTACTGGGAACCAGTTTTTTTAATTTATAAGAGAAAAAGAGCCCGAATTAGCACACCTCACTGTGCCTCAAAATAATTAAAATCTTTAGAGCTTTAATGGTGTCGATAGAAAACGACAAAGTGAATACTTAAGTCCTAAAATAGATATTTTTGTCTTGTTTTGCTACTCGTATATGCCTGACATATGAGGGAAATTCGAAGACCTGTAAAGTACGCTTACCCGCACTGTGAAAAGTAGAACTTTTCTCCTCTACGGCCCGTAATCTGAAGTGTTCACCTGTATGATCGGGTGTTCACCTGTGTGTTCACCTGCATGATAGGTGAACACTATTGAACATTTTTTATTTTGATATTTTGTTTTCTCTCTTTAGTTTGGTATTTACGTAAAGTAACCAATGGTTATTATAAAATATTTATTAAGGTGGTTTACTCCTTGCTAAAATATTTATTGAATCGTAACGAAGACCATATAATAGGAAGTTATTTTCGGATCGTAGTCCTTGCACGTGCAATTCCCTGGCTGTCCAACTTGTCACTAGCACCTCCACTTACACTGTGGAGTTGAATATATTTCTACCGTAATTCAATTTCGTCCTCATTTTTTAATTTGTAATAAGTAATAAGAAATAATAAATTAATAAAAAAGAGGATTTATTTCAACGTCTAAAACAATTAAATGCGAGAAGAAATAAGAAGGTCTTTAATAGGTTTACTTTATGACCTATCTATCAAACTGTTACTTAATGACGCTATCAAATTCCCGAATCATAAACAATATATATAGAACATCTCCGAACTATGTCACGGAGTGTTGGCCGCTCCCCGGGCAGAACACCTTGACCGGCAGGAGATCTCCTCTTTTCCTCCACGGCCACAGTTTTTTTTTGGTGACATGACGTGATAAGAACTAAGATGTTTCTTAGGCGTGCTAAACATTTACCATCGCCTTATTCCCAACGCAGCTCAACTTCAAGCACCGCTGAATGACGTTTTCAGTGGCTCAAAAATCAAAGGGTCTCATCCGATAGACATAACTCCGCAATCACTTCGAGCATTCGAAGACTGTAAGGAATCACTATCTCAAGCAACTCTTCTTGCTCACCCCGACCCAGCTGAACAACTAGCAATAGTGACAGACGCATTTCAAACTGCCATAAGCGCCGTCCTTCAACAACGGAAAGGTAAGGATTGACAACCACTTGCTTTCTACTCTCATACGCTCAGCAACGCACAGAGAATGTACAGCCCCTACGACAGAGAGCTGTTGGCTGTTTACGAAGCCATCAAGTACTTCCGTCAGATGGTTCAGGCCAGAATATTTACAATATTCACATACCATTAGCCTCTCTTCTTTGCTTTCTTATAAAGCAAAGACAAATGCACTCCTAGACAGTTCAGACACCTCGACTACATTGATCAGTTTACAATAGACCTGAGATACCTACCTGGTAAGGTTAACTTAGTAGCTGACGCACTTTCTAGAGGAGATCACTACAGCTGTGGACTACGATGATCTTGCACGAGCTCAGGAGAAATATCATGAACTGCACAATTTACTCCTTCATGGCTCTGCCCTGCATCTGAAAAGGATCAACACTTTAAACGGTAATTTACCTGTCTATTACGACACTTCTGTGCAACCGCCACGCCTTAGATTACTCCACAGTAATTAAATACTTTACTTAGATAATTCCACAGTAAATAAAAACGAAAACAAGTTTTTGAGACACTGCACAGCTTACACCATCCAGGAAGATCAGCTACTGTGCGATTGGTCTCACAAAGATACGTATGGTCAGGGATACGCAAAGATTGTAGAGAGTGGTCAAGACAATGCTTGTCATGCTAAAAGAGCAAAATAACCCGTCACACCATATCTCCACCTTCATCCTTCCTCACTCCTTCGTCGAGATTTTTCCATATCCACCTCAACATCGTAGGGCCCCTTACTCTGACTTCTGGTTAAAGATATTGCCTTACCGTCATCGACCGATTCACGCGATGGCCTGAGACATACCCCACGGTGGACTAAAGCAGCTGCGTAGGTTTCCGCCGTGATACTTGCGCAGCTGCTCTAGTGTCCGGGTTGGTTAACCCGATTCGGCTGTCCTGCACTGGTGACTACAGACCGCGGACGCCAGTTCGAGAGTCATATCTTCAAGGCTCTCACCAAGTTGGTTGGTGCATGTTACCTGCGCACAACCGCCTATTACCCAGCTGCAAACGGCATCATCGAGCGACTTCATCGGCAACTCAAGGCGGCAATCATGTGCCACACATCATCACAGTGGACGGAAGCCCTTCCTCTGGTTCTCTTGGGCATCCGCTACTCGTGGAAAGAAGATCTACAAGCTACGCCTGCAGAATTGGTATATGGTAAAACTCTCAGCTTACCAGGCCAATACCTATCTCCAGTAGACGACTACACCACGGCAGACATCACAGAGTACGTAACACGTTTACGATCCTGCATGGCGAAACTCACTCCCAAGCAAACAGCATGGCACACCAGCACTACAATCCCATTCTATATACCACGTGACCTCCACACATCCTCGCACGTCTTTCTACGCCGAGATCACGTCAGTAACCCACTCGAACCACCCTACGATGGACCCTTCAAAGTTAGTACTTTCCTGTCTAGTGACAGGCAAGCCAAATACTTCACCATAGAAGTAAGGGGAAAGAAAAACATCGTTTCTGTGGACAGACTTAAACCAGCTTACATGGCCAAAGAAACAAAAGAACCGGAACCCAAAGTCCCTACGAAACCAGCCATCAACAAGGAGAAAATCACGCGTAGTGGCCGAAGAGTAAGATTTACGGATTACTATGGACCGTAGTCGGTCTACGGTCTGGCCAGGGGAAATATGTGGCGTAACTCGCTTCACTTAGACCAACGCAAATCCGCTACAGGCATGAAGATTAAGCCACACGCTTATATCACGCTGCTATCAGGGAACAATATGAGTCATCGAATAGATAAGACCCCGCGCCTTCATCGGAGCGCGAGAATGTGCGCGTTCATTCCGCCTGCAACCGGCATAGCAACAGGACGCGACGCGCTACTTATATCAATTAACTTACATTGTTCTCGTAGTTAATTTCATCCCGTTAATTTGTTTGTAGTAAAAGTTGTTTGTTATGTGGCGGCGCTGTCGTCGCGCTGCAAGCGAAACACACCGAAGCCTAAATCACGCAATCAAAATTCCGAATCATAAACAGTATATATAGAACATCTCCGAACTATCACGCGGAGTGTTGGCCGCTCCCCGGGCAGAACACCTTGGCCGGCAGGAGATCTCCCCTTTTCCTCAACGGCCACAGTGGTGACCCCGACGTGATCTGAACACGCAACAAACAACCTTCGAAAACTTCAAGCTTCATCATCGTCATAGAATACCCCACAAAATTCGCTCTCGAGCAGATATCGTTTACAGTCTTCATATCCTGCAAGCCATCTAGCTTCACAAGGTTCATCGCCGCACTGGAATAATAATGATTTTTGTTCCTTCAAGGTTCTCTCTGCGCTTATACAGTGTTCGGCATGGCTCTGAGCCTTACTGCTCGTCTCTGCTTCACGGCACTCTCACAGATTACTTGCCTTCTTCTCGACTCACCGCAGACTACAAGACAATCACCTGGCACTTGCACATTCTTCGGCAACGAGGCTGCACTATCGACCTCCGGTCTGAGCAGGGGGGTGATGTGGCGGCGCTGTCGTCACGACGCAAGCGAAGCACACCGAAGCCTAAATCGCGCTATCAAAATTCCGAATCATAAACAGTATATATAGAACATCTCCGAACTATCACACAGAGTGTTGGTCGCTCCCCGGGCAGAACACCTTGTCCGGTAGGAGATCTCCCCTTTTCCTCCACGGCCACAGTTACATAGAAATAACATTACTTCAGAGTCAGTTAATAATTTTTTTAAACTTTTAGTAAATTAATGAATTAAACAATTCTATAGTTTTTGTAGTGTCCACGTTACAAGATGCCTATTTGCGCTGCGCGAGATAACCTGAAATCTTAAGCAGGCTCTTTGTTCCGACCTACTCCAGATGGTAACAGGTTCTGGCTCACTTGGCGACAAATTTCAAATTGTCGCTATTTGATTTGACAAGTTACGTGAAGGTTGACGAAAAGGCGAATTCAAAAGAATTCTTATGTGAAAACTACTCCGTACTCTTTAGTTGAATGTTAAAAAGTTTTTATCCTTTCAAAATAACTGTTCGACTTAGTGAAGTGAGTTACAATGTTTTATTTAGTTACAAGTACAAAGACTCGCGTTTTTTACTTTTACCACTGATTTTGAAAAAATACCTCTTCTTATTGTAACGATCCCCCCCCCCCTCTATTGTATATAAAATAAAAATTTTATAATAATCAATATATCCCCTTTTCAATAACATTATATATATGTGACCAGGATAAATATGTTTTGATCTTTCTAAATGATCTTTCAAAAGGTTTATTAATAGGCCGTTTTTAATATTTTGGCGTGATCGTCTTAGTTAGGACCCTTATTTACGTTGTGTTTGTTGAGTAACTTAGTTCTTTTAGGTGTCGTTTGGAAGAATGAATATTCACTAGAGCAATTGAAAGCTGTTGGTAGTGCCTTATAAGCTAAGTGAACCCCGTTCACGAAGACAGGGCTCGAAAAAGGTTAAGAACATAAAACGTCCCTATTCCACTTGTATCAGGTTTACATTATTAATTTATTATTATTTATCCCTTCCCGCTTGGAAAAGGCTCACAATATATTTATACAAAAATACCCGATACAAGGGTTTCGCTCTCCTACATTTATTTAAAAAAAAAATGTAGTGGAGGTACACGGCCCCACACACGCCGTGCACGGTGAGCGCCAACCATTTTGATGCACTCCCCCCGAAGGGAACGCTAATTCGGGAACTGGACCGTAGTCCACAGCAAAATAACTGGCGAACCAGTAAAAGAGGCTTGGCCCCTTGTTAGTGCGTAAGCACAAACATCGACCGAAGTCGCGCATGTCAATGCGTGTAAACGCCATACAGAATACGAACGAATCCAGCCACAGTGAATGTACGTCACACGGTTTAGGCAAATAGGCACACTGGCTGTAAACCCTCCGTGAGCGCCACCACCTGCCAGACCGCCGCTCCTGCAGACGTGATGTAAGTGTATGGCATCACCACCAATTGCATGATCAGCACGGCTACTAGCCGCAGAGCGTGTCATGAGACTACTGCTCACCTCAAGGGAATGGGGTCCCACGTTGTGCAGCTTTCGCATATATACCCGCATGAAGTCGACACATATGCTCCACCAACCAATACAACGGCAGATATAGCCAAAAGGCAGTTATAAGATAAGAGTAATAATTCGCCATCAGAAAGGGTTTGTGTCACTGACGTTGAGTAAATGCATTTTCGATCATGTTTGTCTCACCCACCAACAAGTTGCCTTCAATCATTCAAAGGTGGGAAAGTTACAGAGAGATAATATTATGTTGTTATATAAAACATCGTGGAGGGCAGACAGTCTGCAGCCCCGCAATGAAGGGACCCGACTTGGGCAAAGCTACTTAGGTGTGAGTCAAACCAAGACGCAGAGAGCGCCATTGAGAATAGCGTCCCACCAAACAACCATCGCAGAGAAGTAATGCTGCAGAACGCAACAAGCATCAATACGACTATCGTCGGGCTTACACCATTCCAAGGTCCCCCATACATCCCAGCAGACATCACCACCCGTATACCTCCATCGACCAGAACCACAGAGAGCGTCGAATCAGGCGCAGCACACCCGTAGATCCATCACAAGACGCAATACCGCCAGTAGCAGTAAGCATCAATGCAACTATCATACGGATGGCGCCCCCCTCACAACACACCCAACATGATCCCTATCGACTTTGGTAACAAAGTTGGTATTGTTGTTATATTAAAAATATCACCAACGTATCATAGTAGCACGCTACTAAGACGCCAATGAACAAAACTCCACGTATCATAGCGCTAATGCACTAAGACATGAAGCTGAGTATGCCTGTTACACTTAAAAGTGCTACCAAACACACTCAACATCCCCATCCGAAAGATAGACGACGCATCGCTATGCGCTACGACGCCGCCCACAAACGGTATGGGTGTGCGATGTCCACGGGAAAGCCGTATTGCTACAACAAACCCGCTTACCACCGACACTAAGATGTTAATTGTATACCTCCATCGACCAGAACAACAGGAATGCGTGGAATCAGGCGCAACACACCCGCAGATCCATCACAAGACGCAATACCGCATGTAGCAGTAAGCATCAATGCAACTATCATACGGGCGGCGCACCCTCACAACACACCCACATGACTCCTATCGACTTTGGCAACAAAGTTAGTATTGTTGTTATATAAAAAATATCACTAACGTATCATAGTAGCACGCTACTAAGACGTCAATGAACAAAACTCCACGTATCATAGCGCTAATGCACTAAGACATGAAGTTGAGTATGCCCGTTACACTTAAAAGTGCTACCAAACACACTCATCATCCCAATCCGAAATATAGACGACGCTTCGCTATGCGCTACTACGCCGCCCACAAACGGTATGGGTGTGCGATGTCCACGGGAAAGCCGTATTGCTACAACAAACCCGCTTACCACCGACACTAAGATGTTAATTGTATACCTCCATCGACCAGAACCACAAGAGAGCGTCGAATCAGGCGCAGCACACACGCCACCATAATATTCCTTTTCAAGTCCCTAATAAGGACTAGTCATTTTGCTACAGTACTAGGAGCAGTCAGTCACCCGACCACCCCATACAATGCTTATGCATCAAGGAGACCTCCTATAATATTGCTTTTGTATCTATCATAGACCTTACTTTCATAAGTCATGTATATATAGGATTCGAACCCATGACCCTACTATTGTAATGCATATTAAGCATAGAGACCTTCTATAGTATTGCTTTTGAATCATAGACCTTACTTTCATAAGTCATTCATATATAGGATTCGAACCCACGACCCTACTATTGTAATTCATATTAATCACAGAGACCTCCTATAATATTGCTTTTGAATCATAGACCTTACTTTCATAAGTCATTCATATATAAGGTTCGAACCCACGACCCTACTATTGTAATGCATATTAATCACAGAGACCTTCTATAGTATTGCTTTTGAATCATAGACCTTACTTTCATAAGTCATTCATATATAGGGTTCGAACCCACGACCCTACTATTGTAATGCAAATTCATCATGGAGACCTTCTATAGTATTGCTTTTGTATCATTGAGTTTAATATCATAAGTCCCTAATATAGGACTAGTCATTGTGCTACAGTACTTCAGGCAGTCGGGCTCCCGACCACCCCATATATATGTAGAACTGCAGGTATGTATCTCCGGCACCTCATCCATACAAGACGTCTATACGTGAACACCTTCCATAACTTAGGAAAATTTTCTTTAATACATGAACTCCTTCAACAACTTAGAAAATTTCATCTATACGTGAACTCCTTCCACAACTTAGAAAAATTTTCTTTTATACACGAACACCTCCCATGACTTAAACAATTTTTAACAAATTTTCTAATTATCTTATAAACGTTATTTAACTTAATTTTATAATATTTTTTGACTTGTATTTCTATTATTTATTTTATTTTAAATATTTTTACAAGTTTTTTATAATAAATTTACTTATTACGAGAAACAATAATTTTGCCTTTAATTTGCTATGTTATTGGGATAATGTCTGAAATATATTAACTTTATGTTTATTAATTTAACTTTATTGCTTAATATATATGTTTTAAAACTATTTTTGACGCACCTTTATATTGAATTTAATTATTAATAATAATATTGAGCCGTCACATTATGTAAATATGAAACAATTAAAACAAGCGTGGTTGTGATTACATCATACCCAGATGTCATCAGTTGTATAGTTTTGGTAGTATAATAAATATTATTAAAGAGTTTTTGCTTAATTAATAATGTTTTTTGATAGAGTAGTCCCGTGTATTTCCCTAAAAGAGAATCTATTCCTTTTGTCTCATGGTTGTTGTTAGATATGACTGTGGAAAAATATTAAAAAGAGACATGGTTTCCGATAGATTATTGTCCTTTTTTTAAGAGAATAGGAGAAAAAGGAGAATGTGAAGACAACCATTACTTATTTATTTTCCTATTTTATCCATAACTAGTACTTTAGCTATTCATTACACATGTATGTCATTTCTTTCACGTACACGGCTTGCGTTTATACATGATCAAGAAAATTATCAATATCATTTAATTCACTTCTTTACATTTCAGCTCATGTAATTCATTATTTAATTGTACCATACTTTCACATACACGGCTCGCGTACATACATGATTAAGATAGTCGACAATATTCCTATCCAATTCATAATAAATTTTCATTTCTCTCATTAAAATACATTAAAACTTATTCCGCATTTAATCGAAAAATCTTAAAAAATTAATCGGCTATTAGGTTTTCCAAACTCTCAGCTGATCAGACTGATTGTATGTGGATATACTAACCTCCGATAATTTTCTTTATCTTACTCTCGCAACTATACATTATCAATATTTTCATTTATAATTATATATTCCGTAACTTAACCATACATTTAATCACATCTTTTACTTTGTATCATAAAATAATCTCGTATAATATTGAGTTACAGTATCAGTCAGGGAATAGGTTCACAGTATGGGAACAACAAACTTTTAATCAATTAGTTGTGTAAAACATTATACATGTATTGAGTTTCAAAATCGTATTATCCGAAGAAAATACTTTCATAATCTACTCAAATTACTACTGTTTTCCAAGAAAATAATAAATTATAATAGTTAAAAGCTTATCATTTAAATATTCAAACAATATAAAACCGAAAATAAATTTGATTTTCGGTTTTATATTGTTTGAATATTTACATTACATTTCACATTAAGATAAACAAAACAAAGAAGTCAATGTTAAGCAACGTAATCATTATAATTAATATAGCAACACACAGATCAAAATACACATTGTAATCCTAACACCGCAAATATTTGGAGACAAGTTTGTTTTAAATTCCAAAGTACGTATAAGGCATCGTTTGTAATTACATCGGCCTAGGATGACACGGTGTGATTCACGCCTAATTTCAGATAACTTTTACAATATTTTATAATATGAATGCAAGTAAAATGTACCTTAAAAGGATAGTTTTAAACATTTCCTTAATTTACACAGAAGTTTAGAAATAGTTACATTGTTAATATTTATGTTAATTTTACACACATCACAAAATGCATTAACTTTTAAAAAAATACTTTTGCTATAAAAATGCTTTTTAAAAAAAATCACTATAACAGCTATGAACTTCACACAACGATAGATTAGTTTATTTAAACATTATAAGGAACAATTTTTAATATTTTAGGTAGGTTATTATATAAATTAATGATATAATGCTTTAAGAAAAGAAAAAAAAAACAATAATAGCAAATCGGTTATAAGTCTTTTCAAAATTGTGTACATTTAAATAAAATTTACTACATAAAAAACACAACCGGAATGATAATTATAAACAATTGTAAATGTAAATACGTAAAAATGTAATCTTCATATTATCTCATTCATGTTTTGCAGGACACAGTAATAAAAATAATGTAAAACTATAACCGAATAAAATTGAATATAAAATCAAGTACTAGATTATTGATTAATTTATAATTATTGCATTGTGCTTATTTTTTCAGTAATAAAAAAAAACAATTAAATCGTGAATTATCTGATAAATACTTTCAATTTAATCATATTTTAAATACAGAAAATTTTATGCATAACGTTTTTTTAAAGCAAAAACAACATTAAAAATCTCAAATTATTAAAGTTTTAAATGGAGTTAAAAATCACACAAGTGCGAATTTACCTCTCAAATTCTTCTTTATTCTTTCCGGCTCAATTTTCACATCCTTCTGGGTGATGCCCGCCAGAATACAACTACTTCTTTCCCTTTTCAATCGTGGAACGAATATCTTTCATGTTATTGATATTTGGTTTGTGATTGCATATCCAATGGGCTTTCCACCTGTCACTTGTTTCACAAATTTCCATTTATACCTATATTTTTGGGCTAAGCGTGGTCCGAGTGCCTTGACGTAATGTATGTAATGTCCTCCAGACCGAATTTCAGTCACGGCGACTTATTTATTTTTGTCAAATCCGGTATTGCATCCATTCCGTATATAATTTTTTTAACTACATTATTTAATTAAGTTTTTTTTCTTCCCACCTTTTAACTTGGCCCGGCGGTGAGCATGCATTGTTGCAGCGCACCGCCTGGTAGGGTCGCCATGTAATATAGGAAAGGTGTTAATGAAGGAGACGTGTGGTTGGTACTAAAACTTTAATTAGACTGCCTCATTATTCTACCTTAACACTAAAGTATATGAACGTGGGAGCACTACACTACACCGTCTTAGTCCTCACGGATGACAACGCATCTACATTTTGTTTTGTAATCGAGGATAGATGTAGATGTCTGTGGGCCGCACCAAACACAGCAAAATCAGGTGGACCTGTGTGTTCGTTTGTCACCCGATTCTATATAAAAATATTCTGTGAAAATTTTTACAGGATTTGAAAAAACGTACACAACTTTTGAACCTGAAACATAGTGCTGCGGTTAATCCACTAGCCCTAGCCATATTTGTTACGGTTAAGTTTAATGCGGTCGGTTTACCAGAACAAATTGTTACTACCTTGCATAATACGTTGTATTTCTGATAAAAATGAATTCTTTTTTTTTAACGCAATGCGTTTTGTCACAAAGTTGCAATTAATTTTAGTCACAAACTAGGTTTTTGAAAAGGTTTTTAGTGATTTCAGTTTTTTAGTGATGTTTTCTACTCTGTGAATATGACAATATAAAATGATAAGGCTCGTGAGTTGATATTCAGCTATATCAAAATATAATACACTGTCAACAGAATCAAGTAGGTAGGTATACAAAATGTTGCGTTCCGTCTAGCAATCTAATATCACGAGCCCGTCCTATTGGTCGGATTCATGATACCTCCTCCATTGCAATTAACTTGTCTTCCGTTGCCCGAGGCTACCGACAAATCACTTTTTACTCGACCTAGTGGACACAATTTACTGGTCACAGAGTAAAAACCTCTTCTGGAAAAGACATTAAATGGATACAGTAGAGAAATCCATAACTAACAATTATTTTTACTAGTCAGGATAGGGTGGCTTAATTTTGAACGTCTAACCCTATATAGAGTAATAGCCATAAAATTATGTATAAGGGGCTTCGCCCGGACAGTTATTGAATCACTCCGAAATGCAAAGGATATTTTGCGATTCTATGAAAATCGCTTGGCTGAATCAATTTGCTGCCAATTACTTAGGGAGACTGGTACAGCTGTTTCTTTAGAGTTTATTGTTGATACGTTCGTTACTGTAATTTTATGAAAAATCTTTTATTGTATTAATTTGACAATATAGTTTGAAAAAATATGAAAATAAGAATAAAAACAACTTTTTACAATAACATAAACGCTTACAAACTGTTTTGATTTATTCTGTGCAAGCAGCTATGCAGTCTAGAAAAACCAGTATCACTGCGACTTGTAAGATCTATTGTGGTCTGCGCCACAGCTAAGCCTTACGTCTTCAACTAATTGAAAGAGTTGTTTAGCTGTGAACAATTTCACTTTATCTGGGTTAAGTAAATATTTTTCCAGATTGCGCATTAAGGGTCCACAATCAGTTAGGATAAACAGAGGTGTTTCGTCCGTTAAGGAACAGAATCTGCACATTCTTGAGTTGCTTAGTCCCAGGGCGGACATGTGCTTTGGAAACAAAGCACATGTCCGTCCTGAAAACAGTGTCCAGTGAAGGCTCTTGCAAGAATACGCAGTTTCTTTTTACTCACTCCAAGGGATTTTGGACCGAATTTACGATCATAAGCCTAGATTAAAATTTTATATTGTAGGATATTTTCAAGATGTAAAAAAGTATTTTTAAGAATTATTGTTACACAAATAATGATTTCCAATAGGTAAAATATAATGTTAAACTACACGAGCAGCCTATGTTTGATCCCCATCGGCACTAATGAAATTGCTAATTACGTTATAAATTTAAACTTATAAGTTTAGCCTGATTTGTAAACTATTTACAACATAATGAAATATTACGTATGTTGTGGCTTCGGAACAGTCCCGATATAACATCCTTTTCCTAAGTGTTTCCTATCCTCCCGCCTCCCCCGTATACGCACTGCTCAGAATGGTGCGCCACCTAGTCGTCGAGAAAACAAGAAGCAAGATGGCCGCGCACGCATAAAACGTGTTCGTTACCGCTCGTTTAAAAGTAACCAATAAATAAGTTGTAAGACTATCGTGCAATTGCTCGTGTCCATATACATTCGAAGTGCAGTGTGGTATCTGTGTATACACGAGAACTTCAGCTTAAATATACAGACTTCACCATAACCACGAGGAGTGCTCCAGTCTTGTGAGTATCCTTACCTTATCTACCCAGTTCTAAAGCTATCTTCGTTTACTTCCCGGTTGGTATCATCGGGTTAGCCAGCCCTTGGTCTGGTTGTTCTCTGGTTCCCAAAACCACCCACAAAACACATTGCGAAACATTCAAGCCGTAACATAATTTCTGGTCCATACGATCCGGGTACCTATGGATTTCTATTTTATACAGTCCGCTCCTCATAAAGATAATATCAAGTTCAATTTCTAAGGAAAACTTTGATATTTAATCTATTTTTCTTATAATTGAAAGTAACAAATTCATTTCAATTATAATCCTGCTAGACTTGAATGCTCGGGAAGTGTTTCGTAATGCTCAGACTTTGTAGACTTATCTTATTTGGTTGCGTTATAATTGCTAAGTTTATTCCGATTATATTCGAATGTGCATTGATAGTCTTACGCTTTGAAAATTATTATAATTTGAGGGTATTTTATAATTATTGCTAGAAAAAATTACTAAATCAGTTTATGGAAATGATCAATTTGGTCTTAGAATAATAGCACTTAAGTATGAATGCTTGTATATCTATGAATGTTGGGTCGTTTGTTAATTGTTATCTAATTCAAATGGTTAAAAAACGTTAACATTAAATTCAGTATAAGATCTTGAAAATATCCTACAATATAAAATTTTAATCTAGGCTTATGATCGTAAATTCGGTCCAAAATCCCTTGGAGTGAGTAAAAAGAAACTGCGTATTCTTGCAAGAGCCTTCACTGGACACTGTTTTCAGGACGGACATGTGCTTTGTTTCCAAAGCACATGTCCGCCCTGGGACTAAGCAACTCAAGAATGTGCAGATTCTGTTCCTTAACGGACGAAACACCTCTGTTTATCCTAACTGATTGTGGACCCTTAATGCGCAATCTGGAAAAATATTTACTTAACCCAGATAAAGTGAAATTGTTCACAGCTAAACAACTCTTTCAATTAGTTGAAGACGTAAGGCTTAGCTGTGGCGCAGACCACAATAGATCTTACAAGTCGCAGTGATACTGGTTTTTCTAGACTGCATAGCTGCTTGCACAGAATAAATCAAAACAGTTTGTAAGCGTTTATGTTATTGTAAAAAGTTGTTTTTATTCTTATTTTCATATTTTTTCAAACTATATTGTCAAATTAATACAATAAAAGATTTTTCATAAAATTACAGTAACGAACGTATCAACAATAAACTCTAAAGAAACAGCTGTACCAGTCTCCCTAAGTAATTGGCAGCAAATTGATTCAGCCAAGCGATTTTCATAGAATCGCAAAATATCCTTTGCATTTCGGAGTGATTCAATAACTGTCCGGGCGAAGCCCCTTATACATAATTTTATGGCTATTACTCTATATAGGGTTAGACGTTCAAAATTAAGCCACCCTATCCTGACTAGTAAAAATAATTGTTAGTTATGGATTTCTCTACTGTATCCATTTAATGTCTTTTCCAGAAGAGGTTTTTACTCTGTGACCAGTAAATTGTGTCCACTAGGTCGAGTAAAAAGTGATTTGTCGGTAGCCTCGGGCAACGGAAGACAAGTTAATTGCAATGGAGGAGGTATCATGAATCCGACCAATAGGACGGGCTCGTGATATTAGATTGCTAGACGGAACGCAACATTTTGTATACCTACCTACTTGATTCTGTTGACAGTGTATTATATTTTGATATAGCTGAATATCAACTCACGAGCCTTATCATTTTATATTGTCATATTCACAGAGTAGAAAACATCACTAAAAAACTGAAATCACTAAAAACCTTTTCAAAAACCTAGTTTGTGACTAAAATTAATTGCAACTTTGTGACAAAACGCATTGCGTTAAAAAAAAAGAATTCATTTTTATCAGAAATACAACGTATTATGCAAGGTAGTAACAATTTGTTCTGGTAAACCGACCGCATTAAACTTAACCGTAATGAACTTATTAAGCGTTATCAAAATAAGCGCATTTTAGCAGTGGCGTATTTAGATCAAATAAATAACTATCCTTATTTAAAAACTCCTAATTTCAATGATTTACAAACATATACTAATATTCTTTGTGAGTCAGTCAATGCCCTTAAGGCCTTAGAGCTAGAAGACTTAGGCGATTTTATTTTATTTAACGCAGCGTTTCGCGCACTGGACTCCGATACGCGCCACCGCTTCGAATCTGAAAATAAATCGAAAATTCCTTCTTTTCAAAGTCTTACGCAGTTTCTTCAAAACTATGTAAAAGTTTTAGAAATAAATGCTAGTGTTGACATTAGGGCGCGATCTTCTCAATTTTTAGGCGGTAAACAGATCAAAAATGTTTCACCGCGGGCACCGAACCTGAAACGTTCCGTGCTCACTACTCAGTCTAAGCCTACTAGTTCGAAGCAGCTGGTTTCACTAGAGTGCTATTATTGTGGCGCAGCACACAGTATCTATAAGTGCCCCACTTTTCAATCTTTGGACACCAGTGCTAGAATAAATATTGTCAAACAAAATAATTTATGCATTAACTGTTTACGAAAACATTCTCTTGATAAATGCGTCTCAAAAATGAGATGTTTTATCTGTAGTGGTAATCATCACACTCTGGTACACATCGACAACCAAGTTCGATCACCGACCGCGGTGACCACCGGTTCGAGTAGTGCCCACACTAACACGAGTGCGTTCGTGGGAGAGGCTCGTGGCCCGTGCGTGGTGCTGCTCGGGACGTGCATGGTGCGTGTGCAGGACTCTAGTGGCACGTTCCATCAAGTTAGAGCGCTCATCGATAGCGGCGCTTAGGACTGCTTCATCACCATGAAATGCGCAAAGAGACTTGGTTTTCAATTACGTCGATGCACCACAACTGTGGCTGGACTTGGACAACAGTCTGTGTGTCAAGTCAAGGGAGTGACTCAATGCTCTATACGCCCGTGTGATTCGAATGACCCACAATTTGATATTAATCCTATAGTCCTCGATAGCATTACTTCTAAAATGCCAACCACTGATATTCCTCTAGCGGTTCGAGACTGTTATAAACATTTAGTATTAGCGGACCGTGACTTTGACAAACCGTCTGATGTTGATTTATTGCTAGGTGCTGAAGTATTTCATCACATCTATGACGGCCGTGTCATTCAACCAGAGCCCGGCTATCCTGCTGCTTTACATAGCGTCTTTGGGTGGGTTCTCTCTGGACCCACCAATGTGGAGAGTCCGGTAAAATCGGTTGGCACTTCGTTAATTACTTCAACCAATTCATTGGAGAAGATGATGAAACGATTTTGGGAAGTCGAGGAACCGCCTCATCAACATATACCTGCTCCAGAGGATGAGGAGGTCGAACGCCTGTATTCCACTCAAACTTATAGGGAATCAGACGGTCGATATGTAGTCCCTATCTTATTGACGAAGTCGTCTGTCAATATGGGAGGCTCATATAATAGTTCTTTGTCGCAGTTTATAAATCTTGAGAAAAAACTTTGCCGACAACCAGATCTTAAATCACTTTATAACGATTTTATGCGTGATTATGAGCAGCTTAATCATATGCAATCAGTGGGAAAGGATATTACCCCTGGTAGATATTTCATTCCTCACCATTGTGTGATTCGTCCAGAAAGCACAACGACCAAACTTCGCGTTGTATTCAATGCGAGTCACAAGACGACTAATGGACTATCTTTAAATGATATTGTTTACACTGGACCGAAGTTACAGGCTGATTTGGTTGACATTATTACTGGATTTCGGGTCCATAATATAGTTTTTACATGTGACATATCTAAGATGTACAGGCAAATCTTGATAAGGCCTGAGGATCGAGTGTGGCAACACGTACTATGGCGTGAATCCCCTTCCTTGCCTGTTCAAGAATTTGAACTTCGTACGGTCACATACGGAGTCAAAAGCTCGCCGTACTTAGCGATACGAACATTACATCAGTTAGCTGCAGATCACGGTGATCAGTTTCCTCATGCAGCTGAAGCTCTTCGGCATCATACTTACATGGACGATATTACTACAGGTGCTTCCTCAGTCAAAGCAGCCTCTCAGCTTAAAGAAGATTTAATCAATCTTCTTAATTGTGCTCAGCTAGATTTGCGTAAGTGGAGCAGTAACAGCCCTTTATTTCTTCGATCGTTACCCATGGAACATTGTCAGTGTCCGAAGACATTTTCTGATGATAGTTCAATAACGCTTAAGGTTTTAGGAGTTCAATGGGATCCTGCGGAAGACTATTTCACTTACTCCGTCCTCCTGTGAACGTGGAGTTTACGAAACGTTCAATCCTGTCCCACGTTGCTCGTATTTATGATCCGTTGGGTTGGCTTTCACCTTTTATTCTTTTAGCCAAACTACTTCTTCAAAACTTATGGCGTATTGGATTGTCTTGGGATGAAATCATACCCGCCAATCTGTGTGACGATTGGGTTTCATTTGTGTCTGACTTGTCTAATATAAAATCGATAAAAATCCCTCGCAAAACCGTGATTGATTTAACAGCTACACACCAGCTGATTGGGTTTTGCGATGGATCAACCAAAGCATATGGGTGCTGTGTCTATCTCCGATCAAGTATCGATGATCAAAACCAAGTTTCTCTTTTGATTTCTAAATCTAAAGTAGCTCCGATTAAGCCTCTAACAGTTAATCGTTTGGAGTTGTGCGGTGCGCTCTTGTTATCACGTACTCTCAAACACATGCAAACTTTACTTATTTCGAAAATAAATATATCTCATGCTAATAAAACTAAGGTTCTGGTATTTGAAAAGGACGAAGAGAGAACGAAATGTGAAATATGGGTAAATCAGGAATGTCTAGAACAGGTAAATGAAATTGTATACTTGGGGAGTGCTTTCAGCCGGGATGGAAGATGTGATTTAGATGTGGATAGGCGTGTCGCTGCCGGAAACAAAGTCAATGGTGCCCTGAATGCATTAATAAAAAGGCAAGGCGTGGTGAAGAGTGCACGCCTTGCAATACATAACGCAGTGTTGGTACCGACTTTGTTATATGGCAGCGAAACCTGGGTATGCCAGAAGAAGCATAAAAGCAAGTTGAATGCAGTGGAGATGCGATCTCTTCGTAAAATGTGTGGCGTTACCATAGCCGACCGAAAGCGAAACGAAGAGATTCGCAATATGGCAGGATTGAAAGATGACCTTATCACAAAAATTGATAGGGGCGTACTCCAATGGTTTGGACACGTTGAACGAATGAGTGAAGACCGAATGGTGAAGAAAATATATAGAGCGAAAGTAAATATTAAAAGGTGTCGAGGTAGACCGAGACTAACTTTCGAAGACCATGTGAGCAAATTGCTCGAAGAGGGAAGGGTCAAGAGTACTCGGATACCTAGACGTGCATGTATGAAGAAGTTAATGAACCTGAAAGAAGCGAAAGAGGTATGTAAGGATCGTGACACTTGGCGATCTGTTCTCTCTGGCTACCCCGTTAGGGATTGTGCGTGACGATAAGTAAGTAAGTAAGTAAGTAAGTAAATATATCTCATATTGTAGCCTACACTGATAGCTCAACTGTATTAGCTTGGATCAATACAGAGCCATACAAATTGAAACCTTTTGTTGCGCATCGAGTAGTTAAAATAACTGACGCAGTTGAACCTTCTACCTGGAGGCATGTCTCGACTCAGGACAATCCTGCTGACTTTCCTAGCCGAGGTCTCTCGTGTGTAAAATTGGTCAATTGTAAGCGATGGTGGTCAGGACCAGATTGGATGCTTAGTAGTCCAGATCACTGGCCAGCTCAAATTCGGTGTAAGCCCCAGGATAAGTTGCCAGAGTTGAGAACACGCACTCTGATTGCTCAATCTCGAGAATCTGATAAAGACATTATGAAGGTGTTATTAAATCGGTATTCATCCTTATCGCGACTACAGCGAATATTGGCATGGGTCTTTCGCTTCATTTCTAATTCGCGCAAAGAACCAAGCCAACGCGAGAAAGGTCACTTGACTACGAATGAGGTAAAGTGCTCTCTACTTAGCCTTATTAAATATGTCCGATGGGGCAGCTTCAATCAAGAGATGTCTAAATTAAAATCGCAGAAGCCTCTACCTAAATACTTACATAAGTTATCTCCGTTTATTGATAACCTAGGACTCATGCGAGTGGGTGGACGACTTACCAATTTCAACTTACCTGAGCACACAAAACATCCATATTTGTTACCGAAACAATCTATTTTATCTCAATTAATTATTAACTATTATCATAAACGGTATTTGCACTGTGGACCTCGCACGTTACAATCACTAATTGTTCGCAAGTTCTGGATTTTAGGAATTAGAAATCTTATTCGTTCTGTTTTAACAAAGTGTGTGACTTGCTTTCGGGTTAAACCTATACCCTATCAGCCGTCTATGGGCAACCTGCCACCTTGTAGATCTCAACAAGGTTACTGTTTTCAACAGGTAGGGATTGATTTTGGCGGTCCTTTTCTTATAAAAGAAAACAGACGACGTAACGCCCGGGTCAGTAAGGCTTACATATGCTTGTTCATTTGTTTATCTGTAAAAGCAGTTCATTTAGAACTCGTATCTGAACTGTCTACAGAAGCGTTTCTAGCCGCCCTAGACAGATTCGTGTCTCGACGTGGAATATGTCAACATATTGTGACAGATTGTGGCACTAACTTAGTAGGCGCTAAACGATATCTTGAGGAAATGGTTAAATTATTGATAGATAAAAAACAGGATATTTCTGATCAATTAACGTCTCGTGGAATCTCGTGGAAATTAAATCCACCTTCAGCACCTCACTTTGGAGGCATTTTTGAAAGTGGTATAAAATCTACTAAATATTATCTCAAGAGGGTCATAGGCTCACAAGTCCTGACGTTTGAAGAACTAACTACAGTTTTAACTAAAGTTGAAGCGATGCTGAACTCAAGACCGATTTGTCAGTTATCGTCTGATCCTGGCGAAGTTGATGTTCTCACGGCCGGTCATTTTATTATAGGACGTCCTTTAGTAGCTCTACCAGAACCGTCCGTTGAAGATATGAATCCTAGAACACGCTGGCAGTTACTTCAAAAGCTTTCTCAAAGTTTTTGGCGTATTTAGCAAAGTGATTATTTACATACGCTTCAACAAAAGGTTAAGTGGTTTAAGGATGATCACAAACATCCTAATATTGGTCAACTCGTTTCAATCATTGAACCTAATCTATCACCTAACGAATGGCGCCTAGGTCGAGTAGTCCAAATCCACCCCGGAAAGGACAATATTATCCGGGTTGTGACCTTAAAGACCAAAAAAGGCCTACTTACAAGACCAGTAGTCAAAGTCTGCCCTCTTCCTCTTGATTGAATCTTATTTTTATTATTTTATAAAGCTAGATTGTAAGTTCTAATTTTAAAATTAAATTAACTAAGTTTGATTTTCCTTTGTAGTTTAGTTAAGGTTATCAATGCACAACTTAGCTCAGATATCTATTTAGTTTATATTAATTTATATTCTATGAGCAACTGGGGACCTGGAAAGCTGCCGGGTCGATGGTTGTCTTGTGAAATCCCTAGGTGATTTCAGGTGGGAGGGAATGTTGTGGCTTCGGAACAGTCCCGATATAACATCCTTTTCCTAAGTGTTTCCTATCCTCCCGCCTCCCCCGTATACGCACTGCTCAGAATGGTGCGCCACCTAGTCGTCGAGAAAACAAGAAGCAAGATGGCCGCGCACGCATAAAACGTGTTCGTTACCGCTCGTTTAAAATAACCAATAAATAAGTTGTAAGACTATCGTGCAATTGCTCGTGTCCATATACATTCGAAGTGCAGTGTGGTATCTGTGTATACACGAGAACTTCAGCCTAAATATACAGACTTCACCATAACCACGAGGAGTGCTCCAGTCTTGTGAGTATCCTTACCTTATCTACCCAGTTCTAAAGCTATCTTCGTTTACTTCCCGGTTGGGATCATCGGGTTAGCCAGCCCTTGGTCTGGTTGTTCTCTGGTTCCCAAAACCACCCACGAAACACATTGCGAAACATTCAAGCCGTAACAACGTATATTCTTATTTTCTTTATCAAACCTTATGGAAATATCAATGAAAATTAAAGCCTCATTTACAAACCCTTAAACCATTGTGGTTTCGAGATGCTTTTTTACTTATGCTTTTGTATTCAACCGCGAAATGATAAATAAATAAAATTGTAAGCGCTGATTTACGTTGTGCCAGACGGTGAAGGAAGGCATTAAGAGGAAACCTACATATTTGGGGAATAAAATAACTCCAAGACACGTGAAGTCCGCACAAACGCAATAAACTAATTGTGCTACAATCATTTAAGAAATAAGAGTACGCCCAGTTGTGAGACATATAATTAGGATCTTACTTTACATTGTTTTATATTTACTCTTTCAAATCAAATTACAAAAGTTTGCTCAACTTTTAGTCGGAATAATTAAAAGATTATAGAATTTTTATTAGATTTTGGAGTTATATAAAAAGTAGCATGTAAAAGATAATGCAAAAAAATCATAGCATTTTTTTATTCATAAGATTATAAATTTAATTTTAAATAAAATGTCCATTCTTTATTGAATTAAGTAGTTCAGGCTTTCCTTTGTATGTTGACCCGATACGTATTAAATTAAAAAATCAACTTTTTTTATGAAGACATATTTTAGTTTTTCTTTGTCTTTATTGCCCCGAAAAAATAAGAGTTGGGAATGACAGCACCATAAAATACCATCTAAAGCGATGAGATGCTCTGAGAGGGGATGGTAAAAATATGATAAAAATAGGTCATTCAATAAAAATTTAAATAATGAACTGACAATCCTTGGTAAACCAGGTATCTAGCGGATTTCCAGTCCACCTGGCGATAAGCGGCTGCTGCAGTCCAAAGACAGCCAACTTCAAACAAAAGGGCTTCAGGCGTCTCGACTGGGTTGTAGGGTAATGTAAAGGTTATAGGGAGCTATAATAATCACAGACTGGGAGGCATTCCAATTTGGCCCTGGACTGACTGGACTGAACGACACTTTTGCCTTCTTAGTTTGAAGTGGTTTGCAGGTATACATACTTGTGTTGCGGAGGATACTCACTGACTGGGACTTTAAGTTTATTTGTCACCTCAGTATTGAAAAACTCAAAAAAATAAAAACGATTTTCCGGCCTCTTTCCGACACCAGATGCTCGTTTGTTTCTTGGCATACTGTACTGAGTAATCTTTGGTGGTAGTTTGATAATGTAGATTATGCTGATGATAATGTACATTACGTTGTTACATTTTTCAGGTATTGGCACTAGATTGATATATTAAAAACAATTTTTTAGTAATTTATGGAGGAGTCGTGGTCCAAAATATCTTAACTATTTATTATAATTGAGTTTTTATTTAGATACTATTTAATTTCCGTCTTCAAGTTTTTTTTTGTTTTTACGTGGTAAAGTAAGACTGCAGTGTGGCGGCGCCGCAAGCGAAATACACTGAAGCCTAAATCACGCTATCAATATTCCGAATCATAAACAGTATATATAGAACATTTCCGAACTATCTCAAGGCTTACGCCCTCCTTTCTGCCAAGGAGGGTCGCGTCCGTCTACGGCTTAAAGATCTCTCGTCAGATCGAAAAGCCAAACCCAAAAGGTGGAGTTTAGTGGGTAAAAGTCTCCACATAACCACGCAGCCGGCTGAGTAGTATGCTATGAGCATTCTCCACCTCCCCTCCCCGTTACCGGAGGGTTGCCCTTAATTGCTTCGGGCGCAAAAAAAGAACTATCTCACGGAGTGTTGGCCGCTCCCCGGGCGGAACACCTTGCCCTGCGGGAGATCTCCCCTTTTCCTTCCACGGGCACAGTGGTGACCCCGACGTAATCTGAACACGCAACTAACTACCTTCGGAAACTTCAAGCTTCATCATCGTCATAAAATACCTTACCCATTCGCTCCCGAGCAGATATCGTCTGCAGTCTTCATATCCTACAAGACATCTAGCTTTACAAGGTTTATCGCAGCACTCTGTGCTATACAGTGTTCGACACGGCTCTGAGCCTTACTGCTCGCCTCTTCTTCACGGCACTTTCGCAGATTACTTGCCTTCTTCTCGACTCACCGCAGACTATAAGGCAATCTCCCAGCATTTGCACATTTGTCGGCAACGAGGCTGCACTATCAACCTCCGGTCTGAGCAGGGGGGGTGGGTGATGTGGCGGCGCTGTCATCGCGCCGCAAGCGAAACACACTGAATC
The DNA here is from genome assembly GCA_036936625.1 of Parnassius smintheus behrii. Lineage (NCBI taxonomy): Eukaryota > Metazoa > Arthropoda > Insecta > Lepidoptera > Papilionidae > Parnassius > Parnassius smintheus. Next base: position 1,748,658 of record JAUPFT010000026.1, read on the forward strand.
CTAAATCACGCTATCACAATTCCGAATCATAAACAATATATATAGAACATCTCCGACTATCTCACGAAGTGTTGGCCGCTCCTCGGGCAGAACACCTTGCCCGGCGGTAGATCTCCCCTTTTTCTACTTCGGCCACAGCAGATATATTATGGTTGTAGCACGTATAAGTCGGACTTGGAAGGACCACCCTTCCACAGATGACCAGCGTAAAAAAGCAGCTTTATACCGCTGTGTTTCTTATGGTGAGTGTAAAGAACCGGTGACCCTTTATACTGGATATGAGAGATTCCATCTTAGTAGTGATAACGTATCTGCATTTTGATTCTTAATCTTGAATAAATGTAGATATATCTATGGTCACATATTCTATAAAAAGGTACTTTGTAACCTCTTAGTACTAAGATGGAACGCCTGACAAACTTAAACTATACTCTATGTATTGTTCAGAACACAGCAGTGTAAGTAATGCTAGTCGACATCAACTAATTTTGCCGCTAGGAAAAATAAACGAGGAAAATAACTAATTACTAAGGTTGGACGTTACACAACAGTAAAGCGGTGACTCTACATCGTATAGTCTTGTGAGTGCCGTAAGAGGTGGTAGAGGGAATAGAAACAGGAAACAGACAGCAAAATCTTCTTGGCAACAACTCAAAATAATTAAAAAAACTGTAATAACTGTGGACAATATGTCCCTATGTGTATGTTTATGATAGATTATCTATGAGGGCGGCCTACGTTCAGTATTGGAATTTTGAAATTTTCTTTTTTTTAGTACTAGAAGTGCTATTAAAATTAGGTACTAATATTCCTTTCAATCACTATTGGTAAACTGAAAATGTTTGTGTTAGGAGCATTTAACGACGGTAGTCGAATGGCTGATTTGATCCCACAACCTTTTGAGTTCGCGGTCCCCATCTTGCCATTAGGCCACTGCCGCTTAAATCAATGGGCTTTAATGATGATGAATATTAAGTAAGAATAGTCGGTTAAACATTTTACATTTTTCTATGAACGCAGTAGACGTAGAACGCAGCATGAAGCTATAGATATAATCGAAAATGTATAATTCAGATATCTCTTTAAAAGAGGAAATTTTTCGACGGATGAACGTATTGCAGAAAATTAATTGGAGTTCAGAGCTAAAGAAAAAGTAGTTTGAAAAATACAATGCAATAAAATACTATTTCATTTTTGATTAACCCGACTTATAATCTGATTTAACTATATTTACAACGTATTATAATTGAACGTACCAGTGCAAGCTTTATATTGTATCCTATAATTTAAGTCAGCAATTCTTGTAGGAATATGCAATTGATATCTCGGTAACGGTTCAAACGATTTGGATGACTCATTCGTCCAGTTTCTTATCATCTTATAAGTGAAAATATTTTTTTTAATCACAATTAATAATAATTAGTTTTCTACGTCTCAGGGGACCGAAAAAATTCATCGGATGATCATAACCTATCCCATAGCAGCTGTAAGGTTTAAGTTTTAGATTTAAGATGAGTTGTATTGATAGGTTGTTGTATAAATATGGTGGTACTTAAATAGATTGTGAAACACGACGTAACGAATATGTTCTAAACATTTTAAAACTGCAGTGAAGAGATAAATAATCCAGAAAAATAATTATTTACGTATGTACGTTAAACATAATATGTCAATTTTAAGAAGTTGACACTCGCGTAAAATGAAGACAAGTTTCCTAGTTAATTTATTTGCTTACGCATGTATCATAAATCAATCTGGTTTAATATTAAATTAAATATTAGAATATCCGCTACACCATATACATATAATATATATCCTGTGGGTGTCGTAAGATTCGACAGAGGGAAATTAAAACAGGAGATGGAGATGACAGTATAAAAAAGCGAGTGCCAACCTGCCTGAAAAGCGTGCCCACCATAGTTATATGGGAGAGTTCAGCTGTAAACTTTTTTAGGCTGTAGTGAATGGATGGATGTGTTACAATTAAGTAGAAGCATGATATGTCTTAAAATTACATTACATTGATTTTGAGTAAAACTGGCAATAAGCATCATGTAACAATTACACTCATATTCAGACGGACGTGCGAAACGAACACGTCGCTTTAAGCTTTTATCACTTAAATGTTTAATAGAATTCGATCCAATCTCGTGTGGACACCGCTTTATTATACACGTTACTGGTCAGGTGCTGCACGGTACACGAATGCAAAATATATTTGTGCATCTTTTAAGTTGAGTGAGTGATGGTGGTGTACTAGAATACGTTGCCTCATTTCGTCCCTAAAAATAAACCAGATGTGGTAGAGCCATTCTGAGGCTATATTATGGTTGCAGAACCAATTGGTTGCTCCATACGGGGGAGGGGGTGAGACTTCGCTATCACATAATACAAGCATAAAATAGCTGCTGAGTTTCATATAGTGAGTACAAACAACCGAAGATCATATTTACTGGAAATTAGGTATTTCACCACAGCCCTCAAGGGTGATAACCCTTCTGAATTTTGATTCCTAATCAAGGACAGATAAAGATGTCTATAGACTGAAGTGTCCACTTACCATTAGGTGTACTGTGTGATTCTTTAAAAAAGACTTATGGCGAGTTGCAGCATCTAAAGTGTGAGATATCTCACACATTGCGGTTGTCACTCTATCTGCCAAGTGTGGAAACTTTTGCAAATCTTTACACAGCGGGTGAGGCCCAATTTAAAAAAGAGAACAATTAACTAGATGAAAGGACTTCTATTCTGCTTAGGGATTTGTCTGGTGCTAGGTTAGGGTTCACCCTATTACTTATTTTTGCCACCAAGTAGCAGTGGGCGCACTGCTTTGTTCCGGTCTGAAGAGTAAAGAGAGCTGAGATACTCGTAATCAAAAGTAATGAGTTATTCCATCTTAGTCCTCAGAAGTGACAACGCATTTATAGCCTTTTTTTTGTTTGACAGGTATCCATAGGCACTTGCTATATGGTGGACTATAATTTCGTATTACCATTCAATGTTATATTAAACAAAATATTAGGGAATATATTACTACGTAATCGAATAGGTTTGACTAAAATAAAATTAGTTGTTTATCTTTATGGTGTTGATATATGCAACTTGTGTACCGACTTATCAGGATCAACAGATATCGCAGATTGTTATTTTGTTTGGAGTAGATAAACACCATTTAATGTTTTCAAGTTGTTCGTTGTGATTTTATTGATGTTAAATAAAGTACCAGCTGGAGACTTAATTTGTTTTGTAACAGTAATAACCAAAGCCTTGATTTAATGTAAAGCATAAGAGTTAATTTTACAATTTTCTTCTTTAAAACACAAAAACTGCAAAGCATTCAGCCTATTTAAGAAATCAATGTAAGATAGTGGTGACGGGATTAGTGCACGCAATTGGGGGAGGGCGGGAGGTGCTCTTCAAATTAGGTAAGACACATTATTTAATTGAGCGGATGGTTGCAAAGTAACTATTAATATCTTTATTGAAATCAATGTAACGCGAAATGAAATATTGGAAGATGCTAGTCAAAGAAAACGAAATAGTTGAAGTACCAGTTAAAACCATTTTTAATATTCAGCATGTCCTATAACTTTCTGTATCGCTTGGAGTGTGTCTCACAGCGCCTAATAGCGTTAATGACAAACAATTGCAGTTTCCATTTTAAATTACGTTGAGTGTATGGAACATCAATCTATCTATATAACACAAAAATGTTTCTACATAATATGTCCGTTATAGACTTTGATACCATCCAACCGATTTTGATGAAAATTTTTGTGTGTATTTGAATGGGTCTCTAGATAGTTTATATTAACATTTGGATCCGGTAGGTGGCGCTGGCGTCGAGATCCAGAAATCACCCTTTTGACCGGGGCGGATATTTTTGTTACATAAATGAGTTAGTTCCCCGTGATGTAACATTTAGATTTTAAATTTAATTATTTTTAAGGTCTCTGATTAACCTTAACAAAACGAAAATGGATGAATATTATATTATATTATCGTACTCTGTATCAAGTTTCTTGGTGCATAGGTCACATGCATCCAGCAACTACCTGAACTCCTCCATAGGTCATTACTCCACATCTTAATTAACAACTACTTTAGCTCCTGAAAAGAGGTAGACCTTACACTTTGATGCTAAGTGCGAAACATTTTCTCAGTTAGTAAATTTATTATTTATATTGTTCAGCCTAATGTTAGTCCAGTACTACTATAGTTTGCTGACCATTGGGATTCGTTACACTAGTTGTTTTAATTATTTATTTGTTTAATCTTTATTCTTAACACCTTAATAAATGGACAAAAAAGAGCGGACTAATTACCATAAGCATTCTCTGCCAGTCATCCCGTGGAATAATGGAATATTAAATGATGTTACTTAACCGATAAATTCAATCATTAATATTCTTGCGGTAGCTCTCTACATAATCACTGAATGAGTTTGCGTTTTCTCATACGTTATTGTCAAAGACTACTTCCCATTGCCTTAGTCCATCTTAACAACATGCACTGGTGGTATAATTTTTGTTTTTCGGTTTTGAGAAGAGCTGAACGAGAAGGCATGTTATGATTTTGCGAAGGTTACGATAATATTTGTATTTGTTGACAGACCTCTTGGCCGATGTATGGTTTCACTTCAAACGAACTGATTACAAGATTGTCTTTATGTCTGTCTGTCTGTCTGTCTGCCCGGGATAATCTTCAGAATGGTTGAACTGATTGTAAAGAAGCTTCACGAACAAGTTGAGAGCAATATCAGGAGTGATCTAGGCTATATTTTTTCAAAGACTTTGCAGATTTAAACGGGCGAGTCGCTAGTAAAAATAAAACATGGAATATTTTCCTTGAAATAGAAACAAATATTAAAATCATTAATACTGCTGCAACACTTCATTTCAAACTAGGTTTTGCTGCGAGTTCATAGGTATTTCATGTCACGCTCGCAATTTGTGCCGTACGCGGGACAGCTGAAAGCGCAGGCAGCCCTCGAGGGAGGTTTGGATATTAGATGACATGTATGTGTCGATATATTGCAAATCAAATGCTAGGCTTTTTATTATATTTCCGAATATTTTAAGCAATTTTTGGCTCTTTATTGACAAGATCGTTAGTATCCCGTATACATTTATTTACTGTTGGCATACATAATAACACTTTCTTATATTTGTACGGGTTTTAATAAAGTTTTTGAAATATTATTAAAAAACTCTACTAACTACAATATACTGATCATGTGGTTCCGTATTCGGAAACTTTATTGAGCCTAAATCCGAGTCGGAGTTGTTGGCGATGTTTCTTCTCTGTTCCTCAGAAAGCGTGTCTTTTCGAACTATGTGAGTGACAAAATAGAGAGTACACTTGTGCTTGTGCATACATTTGAGTACTTAAATTCTATCCTGCGCAAATGGCTATTCTCCGTCTAGACTGGCCGCTAAGATCGAAATTTGATCTGGAGGACATTATTGTTATCATTTTATATTTACCAGGCGGATAAGTAATCTCAGAGTCGAAATTTAACGTAGGTAATATTTCTTCTGTAGAAATTTGAAAAGATTTTGCTAAATCTAAACTCATGCCAGCCTATTGTGTATATATTTTAAGTTTGTATTTGATGATACGCGAGAATGTATATAGCTGTATAATCAATAAGTCTAATAGTTAATATAGTGTATATAAATCAATAAGGGAAAGTCACAGAGATAATAATAACAATAATAAATCATTTTTATTTTCTCTTCACAAAGGTATATAATTTCACATTATTTCTCAAATAATACGATTGTAGATAATTTTGACCTTTGTGAGAGACTGGTGTCCATACTAGGGTAATCCCTGTGTTATAGATCACAAGGCCCTCACTCTAACGGATAGTACGTATTACATTTTCAAAAATACTACAAGAGAAATACAAAATAGGAAATATTTCAACAAGGAAAGATTCTATATGTTTTTTTTAAGTTATTTCTATATGTATAATAGTGTGAATGTGTGCGCGCGTGTGTGTGTGTGTGTGTGTGTGTGTGTGTGTGTGTATGTGTGTGTGTGTGCGTATGTGTGTGTCTGTGTGTGTACACTCATTTGTGTAGGGTTATGTGTTTTTAGGATAATACTCTCAGTAAATTTTCAGCAGCCATATAATCGATATTTAGCAACCACTTCTGTAATTTTTGCTTACATGCATGTTTTGGTAGAGAGTAAATTGACTAAAGTTTATTTAATTTATTATAAAGGTAACTTCCCAGGAAGCAAAAATGCTTATGCGAAAATTTTGTCTTTAGAAGCTTACTGGGACAAACTACATATTTCCTTCTTTTGTCATTATTATAGGAGGACTCATACTGTATAAGAGAATGTTGTAGCAGCGTAGTGTGCAATATAAACAGTTTACGAACAGATAAGACATTACAATGTTGATAAAGGTCAGTTGTGGGACAACGGAATGGAAGAGAATTGCTAACTTTTAATAGTGCCCTCTGAGCCCTTTCTAATTGCAATATGGTCGTTTTAGGTGCTCCTCCCCAGATGGTCATGCAATATGTCAACAATGATTGGCACAGTGCAAAATATACCATTTTTCTTACATTAAAATCTGCAACACGACGTAGATTTTTAAAAATATAAATTAACTTACGTATTCGTGTACTTAAGAGGCCAATATGAAGGTGAAAGTTTAGGGTGTTATCTATCATAACGCCAAGATATTTTATGCAATTCGTTCTAGACAGGGTAGGACAGGAGCAAGGGCTTTCAATTTGGGAGCAGCAGTGAGCTGTAATGTGAAAGTATTCTAACTCAGATACATTGATGTTTTGGGTAGTATATGCTATGTATTTAGTTTTATCGACATTTAATGTAAGTTTATATTCTTTTAGCCATTCAGTTATTAAATCGAACCCATTTTGTGCGAAGTTAAATACCTCAGACCATGTATCTGCCTGGAAAAGAAGAGCCGTGTCATCCGCAAAGGCAATGATCCTCCCATTACGAATTTTTAGATTACATAGTGTATTAATATACGTAATAAATAGCGTGGGACTAAGCACACTACCCTGTGGTATACCATATGATATGGGAAGGTCATCACTGTAGCAACCACTAATCTTTACCCTCTGATATCGATCCGTTAAGTAGTCAGAGAAAAGTTTCAGCTGTGTATTTTTATTCCAAGATCTTCTAACCTATTCATCAAGAGCGGGATGTAAACTGTATCAAACGCTTTAGCAAGATCAAGGAATATAACAACTACTTTCTTTTTACGATCAAGGTTTGTAACAACGAAATCTGTTAGTTCATGAACTGCATCCTGAGTTGAACGTTTTGGTCGAAAACCATATTGGCAATGCGATAACAGATCATGTTTCTCTAAGTAATTAGTCAAACGCTTGTTGATCACTTTTTTAAGAATTTTTGACATAGTGGGAAGAATGGAAATGGGTCTATAGTTATTGACACAGCCCACATCACCGCTCTTGTAAAAAGGGTGAATTTCAGCTAGTTTGAAACACTTGGGGAATTTACTAGTTTTAACGGAAAGGTTACATATTATTGTGTATTTATGGGGATTTCACCACTAAAACACAATTTGCATTCATACCTTTATATTTATTGACAACTGTCAGATGTTAGCAATGGGAGGAACTAGTAAATGTCTATACCTTTTTAGAAATAAAGTAGAAATAGTATCTCTACCTACATTACAATCAGATTTCATATTTAAAATAATTGTCTCTATTTCATGTTCGTCCGTGTCAATAAGTACCATGGAGTGTTGATATATGTTTGTAGGAAAATTGCTACGAGTGTTTTTATTAACGTGGTGTTTTTCCGCCAAAGTTTTACCTATATTTACAAAAAATGAATTAACATAATTAACTGAAGTTTTAGGGTCAGATTTGTTTAATAATATATCGGCATTATTTTTTAATTTATTCATATTTGTGACTGCTTTAATTGTGTTCCAAAGTTTTTTTTACTGCTTGTTTTAACTGCTGTTGTTAATTCTGCTTTTTCATATTCTTTTTTAAGTTTTTTAAGTAGTTCATTACAATAATTACGGTAACGTTTGTATGTAGTAACGATTACGTCATCATGCGGATATTTTTTACATTTTTGGTGTAATTTGTCGCGATTTCTTAAGCATCTCAAAATACCTGGGGTAATCCAGGGCTTTTTAATAATTTTGCGATTAGAAACTTTAATTGTTTTAGTATGGATTTTTAAAGCATTACTTAGGGATTCTAATAGGAATGTAGCTGCTGAGTCAACAACTACCATAGAATAAATACTTTTAAAGTCTAAAGTGAGAAGGTAACTATCTAGTAAAGTAAAGTAAAGTTACAGCCTATATACGTCCCACTGCTGGGCTCAGGCCTCCCCTCATTTATGAGAGGGTTTAGGGCAAGGAAGTGTCCACCGCGCTGCCCAAATGCGTGTTGACGAACTTTACATGTCTTCGAAATATATTTTTTTTCTTATTCCTCAGACATGCAGGTTTCCTCACGATGTATTCCTTTACCGCCGAGCACGTGGTAAATCAGCACTTAAAATTGCAATTAACAATTTCATTGGTGCCGGCGGGGATCGAACCCGGGTTACTCGCGTTCTGTTATATTTACAGCGAGCTACCACTACCCACTGAGCTACCACGGCTATCACACACTATCTAAATTATCGTAATTTACACGTTATCTAATTTTTGGCGGCAAACTACGTGTATCTAGAGTAGTCTCTAATAGAAATATAAGAGTATCATGATCAGTAATGGAAGTCTCCGCAACTTAGCAGGTTGACCGAAGTTTTGTTTTCAATATGACGTGATCTAGACACGATTTGCCATGGGTAGGGAAGGTATGGGCAGGTAACATACCTTTAGATGCCAGACTATTTAAGTAATATGGAGAGTAGGAGTCCTTACTATGTATGTATAACAATATCTATATTCATATCGCCAATTACAATTATGGTTTTATAATGTGAATACTGATCAAGCGTACTGCTAAGCGATTCAATAAAATTTGTAGGATCCTTAAATCCAGCTGATCTATAAATTACAAGGACTATGGTATCCTTACCTATTTTAGAAGAATACCATAACAATCTGATATTGATAGCTCCTGCTAGGTTATATTCAAAGATTTTTTGAAATACACCACTACACCCACATTTTGGGTGGTGTTATTAAGAGTTTTACAACAGTTATAGCCATCCATTATCGGAATATAGTGAGTGGACGGCAACCAACATTCTGTAAGAAGAATTAAGTCCCATTCTAAAGCTGACCTATGTATTAGAACATTAAGTTCATCTATGTTGCGAGTTATGCTTCTAATGTTTTAATGCATTATTTTTAACTTATGTTTTTGACCAGATATTAACCTAGACAAATTATCCAGGTCGTAAAGTAGTGATGAGTTTGATATAGTAAATTGGTCAATATCATCGCTTAAGTTTTTTGTGTTATAGCCTTTTAATTACATTAGTAAATGAGTACAAAAAGTTAAATTGTAAGCAATAAATATGTAGAGCAACCACTACAAGTAATAGCCCATATCTAAGTATTTGTAATTCATTTAAAGACGTAACATAGTGTACTATTAACTTATATTCTTTAACTAACAGTATAAAATAATCACTTAGTAATACTGTTAATTTTAAAGCTATAGTTAATGGATCGTATATACAATATAACTATTAAGAGTGTGTGTTTACTATTAATGAGTGAGTGATTAAGTTGTGTTGTGTTTGAATGTATTATGTAAATGAGTGGAATAAGTATGAGATGAGTATACTGAGCAGTTAAAAGTGATTTACATTTTATAAACGGCAAGTATAGGTAAATATTATTTGAAAATATTAAATTAGTTTTGATTAAAAATATAACTATTAAGAGTGTATGTTTAATATTAATGAATGAGTGGTTGAGTTGTGTTGTGTTCGAGTGTATTATGTAAATAAGTGAAATGTGTATGAGGTGAGTATGCTGAACACTTAAAAGTGATTTACATTTTATGCGCGGCAAAAGTAGATAAATATTATTTTAAAATATTAAATTAGTTTTGAATAAAAATATAACAATTAAGAGTGAGTGTTTACTATTAATGAGTGTATGATTGAGTTGTGTTCTGTTTGAATGTATTATGTAAATAAGTGAAATAAGTATTAGGTGAGTATACTGAACAGTTAAAAGCAAGTTACATCTTATACACGGCAAGAATAGGTAAACATTATTTAAAAATATTAAATTAGTTTTGAATAACAATAGAACTAAAACTAATAGAGACATTATCACACTTATTACTAGTCACTTTTGTAAGTTTGATAATTTCTTTAATTCCTCTTCATTATCTATTTTTAGCGCTTGTTTTCCCTCATTCTGATGCATATAGATTTTTCCATAGGATGTCAAACAATATTTATATCCATTTTCTTTGGCAAATTTTTTAGATAGGTAAAAAAGATTTCTTGCATATGGAGTATGGTACTCAGAGATGTATATAGGCTTTGCGGGGCCAGTGAGACCAATGAGTGACGTATTGAGAGAAGTTCCGTTATTACTTTTACTGAATCTACGAGCGTTTTTTATTAATTTTTCTTTTGCAAGGGTTGATGTGAATTCAGCACCTATCGCCGAAGCGTGGGTGGTTTTATTTGTTGTGCGATATACGTTTTTTAAATCACTGGGCTGTACTAACACATCCAACGTTTGTGCGGTTTTCTGAACAATGCTGCATAGCTCCTCTTTGATCTCGCAGTCATTTAGGGGAATGTTTTTAATTCAACTTTAGTCGAATGCAAAAGGTGTTCTAAGTGCGAGATTTTATCTTCAAGTTTGCGGATGTAGGCACGATCTTCTTTTCTCTCGGCTAATAGCGCCTGGAACTTATCATTTAAATCATCGTACTGACGTGATATAAAGTTCAGCGAATCCATGATTCCAGAATTTTGAGAGATTGCTTCCTTAATGCTGGACTCCAAGGATGATATTTTTTGTTGATTTTGCGAGGCGGCGGTTGATAACATCTCTTTCATTTCTCTCATGAAGTGATTTAACTCTAAGTTATCATATTTTCGCCTAGTAGTAATAAAAGTGTCTTCGAAATTAGATAAGTTTGTCTCTAAGATTGACTGTTCTGTTTTTGGTGTAGGAGTGACTTCTAGCGTAGAACTACTAGTTTTATTTGTGAGAGGAGTCTTCGGTGGTGTACGTTTTAGCGGCATAATTCAATTTTTGTAAAGCAAAAGTTGAGTAAAGCTTGAATCAATTAGGCGTATGCATAAAAGAATAGCGAGTAGGCCTAAATGCAAGCGCAGTTTAACTTTCCGTCGGCAACTTGATGAGAAAGATGGATGACTATTAAGTTGAGATGTGCGATGCAAAGTTGACACGCCTCCGCAAGCAGTGCTCCAGCGCAAGAAGGCGTCGCTAACGGAAGCCAATGACAGCGCAATAATTAGCAACGGAAGCGCAAACAAGTATGTTTATTTCACTCACCCGGCACTTTCTAGTATATCAACACCTCCACAAGATTTCTGTGGTCCTATTATTTAGCGTAAAATTAAATAAATTTAAATTTTAATTAAATTTTGTTTAATAACTAAAAATGAAACTGACGGACGGACGGACACTGAACGGAGTCCAAGAGGGGAGAGGATCAAAGAATAACTTCTCAGTCCAAAGTCCGTTTTGTCGGTTAACGTACGTGCACTAGCACAATGTCGTTTTATAGTCCAGACAGACGTCTTAGGTCAATTTACAGTAGATTCAGCTCACGTATCTAATGTTGATTACCCGATAATACTTTTACCTGTTCGAGGAAATATATCGTGTTTGTAATTAAATGAGCGACAGTTGAATCTTATTTACTCGTACTTTCTTACTCCGAATACAAGACAAAGATATATCAAAATGTATATAAGAGTATGTACATTTGTATGAAGAAGCATTTTTTTAAAGAGTAATGTTGAAAAACCAACACACATTCTACCTGATGGAAAGTGGACGCTGTGGCGAATAGACATCTTCATTTTTATATTCGATTAAGAATCAAAAAATAGTTCCGTCTTAGTCCTCAGGACTAATAACGTATCTGCACCCATATTAAGTTGAAAAAGGTAATTTTTCACGCTTTATGGGTGCGACTGGCGGATGTTTGGTCGGCCCTATTTTGTAGCTAAAATTTAAACTGGAAGAATTAGCCAGACTATTTTCTCCTCCTTAGCGTTATTTGCTTAGAGTATAGTAATTTAAGTTCATAGTAATGGAAGAAGTCATGTGAGTAGGAGTGGGGCATTAATGGTGTGTTACTTTACTTTTATTATTATTTATTACACTCGTTAATTAACGTGTGTTACCGATACGATACATCTTATTAAAGTCCATTGCTGAACAAGGCTTCCCCCATAGATTCCCTCATGTATACCTGTCATAGTTGCTACGCTAGGCAAGTGGGTTGGCAACCCCAGTTTTTTATTTTTACTTTATGTAGTAGGGAGTAACAACGATAAAGTATTATTTGCTTATGAAAGTTACTTGAGATCCAAACTGAAACAACAATTAGTATAATATTGCTACGTATTGAATTATGACCTTTCTAAATTAGTAAATTGGTTTATCGTAAGCGTTTTGCTTTGCAATTATAAATGTATAAAGTTAATAGCACCTAATTTTAAACACCCAAATACTAATGTAATTTTGGTTATTTTATACTATCGCGGTCACCTAGTTTTTTGGCTCTAGAAAATCAAAAAATCTTCCGATTTTGATGATTTTTTTAAATCTTCGTCTTTGCGGCAGATTTATGGAAAAAAAATATGGAAAATATCTCACCTCAAGATTTCATATAGTTTTATCACTTTAAATGTGATTATAAACGCACTTTTTCGAATAAAATCGTTCATAACTACGTAAGTTACTAACGTTGATTAGCGACAGTAGCCTAATGGCGGGACCGCGAACTCGAAAAGGTCGTGAGTTCGAATCCACCATTCAACTACTGGCGTGAACCGTGAACCACTCGTAACACAAGCAATTTAAGCTCATCTGACAGTGGTTAAAGGGGAATATTAGTAATGTTTATAGCATTTTAATATTCTTTTTTATTTAAAAAAAACATAATTATAATAATAACTTTTTGCAAAGCGTTAAACAAAGTTTGTATATATTTTTTTAACTTACACCAAAAAACAAATATTTAAAAAAAAGGCATTGTAAAATGTTTATAAATTTTTTATCTCACTTTAAGTTTTGACTGTATGTAATCATAAAAGCTCTAGAAAATCGAAAAATCATCCGATTTCGATGAGTTTTTTTAAAATCTTCATTTCTACGGAAAAGACTAAAATGAAAAGAATTAACTATGTATTATATTCAATAATAAATCCATAACTTATATTATCCTAGAAAAAACCTTTAAACAAAATAAAAAAATTATGCAATATTTGACAGTGATTGCTATATCTTATTTATAAGAATTTTTTTTTTGAAAAAAATTACATAACCCTAGAGTGGTCGCGCGGATGACATTAGTCATCCATGCTGACTAAATGGCCGGGAATTCTTGATTTTTATATGGCAACACATCGCCGGCGCCCAGTTTAGTATTGCTTATAGTACGCTGCGTGACGTCAGTAACTGCCGTGCACTTGCGTTTGTCGGTTGAGTCAGGATAAGTGCGAATTCGTAGGTGGAGGACACATGTCATCCGCGCGACCGCTTACGTAAGTATTTTGTGACGACCATTTTATACCCTTTTTAACGTTTTGTAATTGTTATGATATATTTATAGCATTTTTTATAGTAAATAATATTTATTTAATAAAATTAGTAATTTCTTATAGCTATTTTGCTAAAAAAATTGTTTTTATTTTTATTTTAGAACTAAAAATGGCAAACCGAGATCAGCAAATCGAGTTATGGTTATTGGAGGAAGAGGAGGACATTTTAGAGGGTACTCCATGTTCTGATGACGAAGAGTCGGATCACCTAGAAGTCCAGAGCGAAAATACGGACTCAGAAGAAGATGGTGACCATGATTTAGGTGAATTTGAGTTGAACCAAACATTTGCTAGTTCCGCAAGCCCCGCACACGTTTTCACGGATGAGGACGAGGTACCACTTTCAAATTTATTTTACCAAGGTGTTGACAATACTAGATGGCTGAAAGAACAAGTTCGTTCTTGACGTTTGATGCGCCAACACAACATAGTACGTATACAATCAGGTCCTCGAGAAATAGCGAAAACGAAGGCTACTTCTCTAGATTGTTTGTCTCTCTTTCTTGATGATGAAATTGTAGCTATGATAACGGATTCCACAAATAAACGTATACTAATTGAGCAAAATAAATATTCAAGGGATAGAGATGCGAAAATAACTGATGAGTTAGAAATAAAAGGACTATTGGGCATTTTATATCTCTGTGGGAGTGTAAAATCTGGAAGGGAAAATATCTTGCAGTTGTTTGACGCTAAGAAAGGGACCGGAATGGAAGCTGTTTATCTTACAATGAATGTACAAAGGTTCAAGTTTTTGATGAGAAACCTTCGTTTCGATGATCCTACAACGAGAGCGCAAAGGATAATGTTTGACAAGTTGGCACCTATTCGTGATTTATTTCAGAAAATTGTCAAAAATTTTCAAAAACATTATACACCAAGTTCTGAACTGACTTTAGACGAACAATTGATAGCGTTCAGAGGCAAGTGCCGATTTCGGCAATACATTCCCAACAAGCCAGCGAAATATGGGATCAAAATATTTGCCCTGGTCGATTGTGAACGTCCATACACATAAAATTTGGAAATATATGGAGGCAGTAACCCCGGTCCCTTCGAAGTAAGAAATAATCGGTTTGACGTAGTTCTGAGAGTCACTGAACCTATTCATGGTGAAAATAGAAACGTAACAATGGACAACTGGTTTACTTCTCTCGAAGCAGCTAAGAAGCTTTTTGAAAATAAAACCACAATCGTTGGTACAATTAGAAAGGATAAAAGAGAGGTACCGAAGGCATTCCGAACAACTACAAACAGAACTGAATTTTCGTCTTTGTTTGGTTTTCATGAAAACACTACCTTAGTTTCATATGTGCCAAAAAAGAATAAGGTTGTATTACTTTTGTCAACTGTACATAATGATGGTTGTATTGACGAGAGTTCTGGTGATAAAGGTAAACCAGATATTATTACATATTATAATCGAACAAAGAATGGGGTAGACTTAGTGGACAAAATGTGTTCCTTATATGATGTGGCTAGAAACTCACGGCGATGGCCGCTGACGGTTTTTTTTAATTTGATGAATATTAGTGCCATAAATGCTTTATGCGTATACAAAGCAAACAATGGACTAATAAAAGTATTTCGTCGAGAGTTTCTTTCTGATATTGCGTTGGGTATGATGAAACCTTTGGCTAGTAGAAGAATGAGTACTGATTGTATACCGAAGATCCTCAAGCTTAAAATAAGCGATTTTTTGGGTATTCCATTGGACGAACAACCAAAAAAAGTGGCGAGTTCTCCTCGTGGAGGCGCGCGTGGTCGCTGCTTTTTGTGTGGAAGAAAACGTAATAAAACCACCCATATATCTTGCCAATTATGTGGGAAATTTACTTGTCCCGACCATTGCAAGTATATGTGCAATAGTTGTTATGAACATCATACCTAAGAATATTTTTAGTCCCTCATAATTATAGCTAATATCAAAAGTTGATCTCAGAAGCAAAGAAATTATAGTTACTCGTTCGTAAGTTCCTAATTTTAATTGAAACCCTTCTTTTTATTTTTTTTCAGTTTTATTATGTAGGTGATATTATGTCTGTTACTTTCAATAAAAATATGCACCCAAAATATTGGTATTATTATTATAAATTATCATTGGCAAATGGATGACACACGTCATCCGCGCGACCTCTTATGATACATTTATATGCGCGACCGCTCTAGGGATAATAATGTTTATTTATTAATTTTTTAGCGACGCGAGCTCGGTAATTTGGGCATCCCGACTCGGAAAGGCTAGGTTAGAAGGAGATGGTGGGGTCGAGTGAGCGAGTGAAGCGAAGGAATAGACCCCGCCATCTCCTTCATGGTTATTTTTTTATAAACCACACTGAAGTGGGACCCCGCGAAGCGGGGCTCCGTCGACCGTGCTTCACTCGACTGCGCTTCGGGAGAGAGTTGGGGGAGGGAAGCATCACGCCACTCAACGTCTAAAGAGCGAGCGAGGCGAGCGAATAGGTCCCGCCACCTCTTTCTAACCAGAAGACCTTCGTTTTTTGTGTAGATTATGAAAAAAAACCAACTTCATTCGATAATTTTTAAAAAGTATATGATGCACGTGAATGTGTGCATTTTCATTTTTGTTATTCTTGTATTTTTTTCATAAATCCACCGTAATGATAAAGATTTGAAAATTACCGAAATCGGATGATTTTTCGATTTTCTAGAGCCAAAAAACCAGATAGGTAATGCTGTGATCGCTACTGATCCATTTTTATTATAAGTATAATTTCTTACAGAACAGAATACGCAAGCTGTGTTTCTTCCTGGTTCTTACCAGGATAGAGGTATTTTTAAAATCAGTTAATTTATCGTTAACCTTAAAAATAACTTTGAATAAATATTATTTGTTAATTTCTTTTTCTATCGCTTAATTCGAACCTTTCGGTATTCGATAAAAATATGTAATAATTTCAACTTATGGATTAGTGTGCAGTGTTTGCAACACACGCATACAGTCATAACATAGTGCTTAGGAGTGAATGTGTTTCTCTGGTAGTAATCGAGGTTGTCTTCTTTTTGACATTTTACTCTTGGTTCGTTGTATTTTGTAAATATATCAGCGTGTATAATATTACGAGCTAAGGGTTCGTGACAATAAAAACTGCTACTTTAGTCACTTTATTTTGCTCCGAAAGCTTCGCTCGTATCGCCGATTCAATACTGCCCGATCGTGGCTTTCAACGGCTTTATATAGGCTTTTTCCACCGAAACATCCAGAATATTCCAGCAAATACCAGCCCCGACCAACCAAGTGCAGAAAGTTTGAGTATGGGGCTTTCTAGAAAGCTTAGTTCTTCCATTCGATACTAGATGGCGCTAGTGCCATCAACTGTGGCGCGCAGTACTGCCCCCTCCTAAGACATGCTCATCCCGAGCATTATCGGCCCCACAATAACGTGCCAGTCGATCCACATGGATGATCTTAGGAGTACCTCTTGCAGGTTTCTGAAACAGCTCCGCAACGTCAAAGGGCTGTCCTCTCCCATGGTGCACCAACATTGTACAATTTCAACGCACTTCTACTACTATTCTGAGGTCCCTTCACAGCCGCACAACTTGTACTTTTGTGACACCAATCCTCGACATCGTCGCGATAAGGGACCCAGTATAACCGTTCTCGGATTTTCAGTAGAGTTCGTTTAACTCCTAGATGGCCTCCTGAACAACCATTATGGTACACCTGTGGAACATTCGGCAATTTAGCTTTAAGGACAACCATATGAAAAAGACAGCTGTCTCCTCGACCATTTTCCCATTTACGACACAGGACTCCATCCTGAATTAGCAAGCTGTCCCATTGGGTCCAATAGCTTTTCGTGGTCAAACTCATCACTGAGACGTCGCTCCACTTGGGTTTGGGGCACTGGCCTTCATCCAATCCAGAATAGGATTGATGTCCGAATCTTCCTGCTGTGCATGTCGTAGGCTATCCATCCATTCGATGCTGAGGTGGTCTGTCCTGAGAATCCTCACAGATACCACTCCCTTACCCTCTTGCCTAGTACTATTCTTGCAATCATCAGCGTCTGTGTTACCATGCCATTTCCCGCTGCATTGTTCGATAGTAAAGTCGTATTTCTGCCGCTGCTGGGCTGTGCTGTTAGCCGCACTACCCTTTCGAGATCGATCATCTTCACTTTTTACAGATCGCTTAGGGCAGCTGGGTCGAAGATGGCCCCTTTCCCTACAGCCGTAGTACCTTGGCCTGTAACTGTTTTATTGCAGTTGCGAACTGTAGGTGCTGCAACCTCCCTAACGTGAGGAGAACGATGATCCTGCCGCTGCTGGGCGGTCCCGTTAGCCACACTTCCCCCTCGAGATCGATCACCTTCCCTTTCTACAGTTCGTTTAGGGCAACTGGATCGAAGATGGCGCCTTTATCCACCACCATAGGGCCATAGGGCAGCCGAGGGCTGAATCCATTATTGCGGTCGCAAACTGTAGCTGCTGCAACCTCACTGACGCGATGAGAACGATGATCCTGCCGCACGGCTTCCACCTCCAGTGCATGGGCCAAGGCTTCCTTAAGCGTCACGTGGTGCCCGAGCCTCACAGCAGCTCTGACTTCAAGATCGCGGATGCCGTCGATGAATGTCTGCACCAGGTTCCTTTCAATGAGCGCAGGTACAGACCGGTCACTTTATAATTTCCTTGCAGATTACTTTGATATAAATTAGTACTTTATACGTGATACGTTAATAAACAAACAGACAGACAGACAATTCTAAAAATGAGAAAAATAATATATTCAGTTATTTATAATCCTTATCAATCAATTTTGTTACAAATATATAAAATGTATAGACTTGCAAATTACATTTTATTATATGTATAGATAGATAGCAAATGCATTCATATAAGTTTAATGATTTATGTACTTAAATTTCAAATAAATTTTGAATTTTAATTAAAAATGTCAGCGTATAAAATACGAACAAATAAAAATATCAATTTTCAACTGGATGATTTTTTACCGTCTGGAAAAATAGGGTGTAACAGGTGAACGGAATAGAAGCCTATAGCACTAATATTTTTACATTTGTTTTTATTTTACATTAAAATATTATGAAATTGATCATAGTACTTGATTGAATAACTTTTTCAACAATTCAATTTTTATCTAAGCCTCTTGTACTTGTTTATTACTAGAAGGTTCATTATTACATGTAAGACAGTTGGGTGATACGATACTGCTATGTATGCTACATAGCAGTATCGTAAGAGGTAACAGAGGGCAGTGAGACAGAAAATCTTCTAGATATCAACTAAAAATAAAAATGAGAACTGAAAAGAATCAGACGTTGCCTTGATAATGATGTATAAATATTTTAGTTTAAATATTATTAGAATAAGGTATAATAAAAAAATGAAGATGCGTTGTCACCCCTTAACTAGAAAGTTGGCTCGTTTCCAGTTAAAAGAGTTTCCGGTTCTATACACTCACTATACGAGACCGAGCATCATTGAGCTGCTATATTACGCTGGTATTCCGTCAGGCGGTGTTGCTTCCCAGGTACAAGCCGATCCATTCGTACTAAAACCATAATATAACTGCAGCTTGGCCCTATACGAAAATTATTTAGTTATTTTTTACATCTAAATTATTTACTTCTTATGTTTGCGCGAATACTATATACTGAATATAACTTATTTTACGGAACTTTACGAATAAAATCCGTAGCTTGTTTTATTTAATGTGTACCTAGTATGCCCGTAAATAATATAAGAAAAATAAAAATATAAATTTCTTTGCAACTTTCCGCTAAACATATAAAATGATGTGTCTTACCTGGATTGAAGCGCACCTCCCGCCCTCCCTCAATTGCATACACTAACTCCGTCACCACTAGACCAAGCACCACTACTCTCAACACCACTATTCCAGGCAAGACACACCATCGGCGATAATACGACACGTGTTTCGCCTCTACACGAGGCATCCTCAGGTAATATAGACTCTACGGCGGCTGACCGCTAAGTGACTTGACCGCTAAGTCACTTATTAAGTCTCGTATTATCGTCGATGGTGTGTCTTGCCTGGAATAGTGGTGTTGAGAGTAGTGGTGCTTGGTCTAGTGGTGACGGAGTTAGTGTATGCAATTGAGGGAGGGCGGGAGGTGCGCTTCAATCCAGGTAAGACACATCATTTTATATGTTTAGCGGAAAGTTGCAAAGAAATTTATATTTTTATTTTTTATTATAATGGATTTCCGCAAAGTAACGCCTGATTCTATCAATTATAATAATATAAGAAATCAAAATTTGTTTTACCTTAATGATTTCTTATATTTACGCGAACACTACACATGATCAAAACTACTTTTACGGATTTTATCGCGTTTATTTTTACTTTTTATTTTTAATTCCCGACGTTTCGGGCGCTTTCCAGCACCCATGGTCACGGGGGACTGAGATGACTGTCGTCGCGATGTCATTGTTAAACCCGGAGTACCTGCAGCTTTTTTAATTATTGTTTATGGTCCGATCTATGCAAAATGAACTGACTATGTCTTGAGGTCTTGCAGTGGTACGCTTGGGTTTAGTTTTAATTTTATTGATTATAGGATCCCAAGCAGGTGGTAGTACCCAGCCTCCTTCTCTATTGAAATTAGGATGTTTTTTAATTTCAATAGCCTCACGTATCATCCTTGGTAGGAATCGGTGTTCTTTCGCGAGGATTTGTGGTCTATCAAATCTGATGTAATGGTTGGGGCCGTCTAGGATATGATCACAAACTGCAGACTTCCCGGAACGTTGATGCTTCACATCAGCTATATGTTCTTTTACACGGGTCCTAATTGATCTTTTGGTTTGTCCTATATAAGAGAGACCACATTCACAATCAAGCTTGTACACTCCTGCATCTTGTAGAGGAATATGACACTTGACGGATGGTAGGAACTGACTAATCTTCTTCGGCGGCTTGTAGAATGTTCTAATAGAAGCTCGCTTCAAGATATAGCCAATCTTGTCTGTGACACCTCTGACATATGGTAGTACAGCAGGCACACGCTCGACTGTGGCCGGCTTCACTCGGTCACTGTGACGTAGGCGCGGGACCCGAAGCTTGTTGTCGTGCAGAACTTGCTTGACGTGCTGAAGCTCGGCGGCCAGGTGTTTGCTGTCACAGATCCCTCGTGCTCTCTGTAACAAAGATTTGCCCACGGTAGCTAACTGTGAAGGATGGTGGTGAGATTAACCGTTTAAATATCGGTTTGTATGGGTCTTTTTCCTATACACAGTGTGACCAATGGTGTTATTAGGATTTCGGATGACTAACACATCTAGGAAAGGTAAGGAATTATTTGCCTCTAACTCCATAGTAAATTGAATTTTAGAGTTTATGGAATTAAGATGTTCTAAAAAAGCAGTTACTTTGTCTGATGTCTACAACTTATCAAAACAAACACTGGACGACGCCACAATAAAAGTTTTAGAAAAAGGTATTAATTTCGCAATAACACCGCGAAAAATACCGTATGAGGACATTATCTTTATTGTTGAGGACTGTCTGTATAAAAATAATATTGGTAATGAAGATTTAGAGGCCATACGTCAAGACATCTCGTCTATGTTACTTATGTTAAAAGTAGTTTTATTTATGTTGTTTTACCTTTTCAATGAAGTACACATATTGTTATTGTAACTATTTCTCGTTCACACTATTATAGAAAATGTTCTCACCACAAAATGGAACCTAAAGTGAGTTACAAATTGAATTTCGATGTGTCGGATACAAAGGCGACCTTTTTCACTTTTTGGTATTACGATCTTTTAGGAAATGATTTCTACAACAGTTTGTGATATATACCTCACCTATATTTACATAAATAACATAAACACTCACGCCTGTTACCCAGAGGGGTAGGCAGAGACTACAGACTTCCTCTATACGATCCTGACACACCTCTCTCGACTCCTCCACATCCATATACCTACGCATACATGCTCGTCGGTTAAGGGTACTCCTAATTTGGCCCATTTTCAATATATTGCCAATTTCGTCTAGGAGGATGATACCGACTCCGTGGCATGTTAGCTCGGTCTCGTCTACACCAGACCAGTACGCGTTGTACATGCCGTAGTGACATCCTTTCCCTTCCGCTCCATCTTATTTACGCATAACATATCTATTCCTCTACCGTACACCATATAGCAAATCATTCATTGCTTCACATACATTCAGCGTAGCCAGACGGGCTTCTGCAATCCACTTTTCACCCCTCCGGGAGACAAAACGTGACGGGTGGGGAACCTCGTCGCCGGTTTTCCTCCCGGAGATTCTTCGCACCCCTGCCCCATTAAAGGGGCACCGGGAACTCGGGGCTATTTTTTTTCTCTGGTACCTCATGGTGCAAAAATATGGAGTGTTATATTTTAACGCCGCTACCACACGACGAGTAGCCAAGTCTTTTTTGACTTTCTTTTGAGTTTTTGAGTCTTGATTGATTTGGGCCATCGCATGAAAACACAATGTGTCTTACAAGTAATACATATTATATTAAATTCGATTGCTTATGGCGATTGCCAAGTCAATCTATTTATTTAAAACTTAAAAGATTTTTAATATTAATATAGTCACAATAAGGTGTTGTTATGTCGTCTAATTACGTAATAACTTAAGACAAAAGGACCCTTAAGTAGGGACTGAATAAATTAACCGACTTGGTGCAAAAATGGATCTCACAACCTTTTACGATAGAAGAACTGAGTTGCGAGGGTTTTTTTACAAGTTATGTTTTTGATGGCATCTCATTTCTTTTTGCAGATAGTCCTACTTTTTTTCACGACAAAGTACGTATCTACACCTTTTATTCCATTATATTATACATATACATACATATCATATATATGTCCATAATATTCAAAAACCGTGTGTTACAAAGTAGGTATACCTAAAAGTTAAATTTATGGTCAGTGTAGAGAACCAGATACCATTATTCTAGAAACAAGGCATTCCATCTTAGTTCTCAGGGGTTACAGCGTATCTGCACTTTGATTCTTAATTGAAGGTAGGTGTAGATGTCGGTAGGCGACAACATCCACTTACCATCAAGTGGACTGTGTGTTCGTTTATCAACGTTATTCCATATAAAATGGTAAAATTTCCACCAGAAGAAACATTAGAAAGTCAGGCGAATATTGCGTAATTCTGCATAATGATGTGTCAGTCATTATGCAGAATTTAAGATTTTTTAAAAATTTTATAAGCGATGAACATCCTCCGCAAACAGGCCTAGGAACCCTGGAATCCTGTGTAAATTTTTACAAAAAAAACGCTATGTAAAAATATATTAATATATTAAAAATTTAAATATATTAAGTTATCATAATATAATACGACACATAGCTCGAAGAATTTATATCTGATGGGGTAAAAGGTTCTTTAGAAGCCAACGCGTTCTGGCACACTCAGTGGTCGGAACACCATACTAGATAGAGAAACGACCTGATGAAACTCGCAGGTAGGCCGACAGATGCAAGTGGCTCAGGGCCGGAATTTGTGCCAATCTATGGGGGAGGCCCATATTCAACAGTGGGTTTGTAATGAGCTGTAATTATAGTAATAGTAAAACATAAATTTATCTCTCTCTTAATACAATATACAACTTACAGTATTCATTTGTAAGCCTTACAAATTCACAAATTAGGGCTGATAGAGAGAAAAGGTTTTATTTACTTTCGTTTTAGGCGATGATCCGAATCTGTCGCTTGTTTGGACAGTTTCAATAAACCGGCCGCGAACTTTTGTTGATGTTAATAAGAACAAAATGCTATGTAGTTCATACGGCTGTTTGTGTTCAAAGTTTTAGCACAAAGTTGTTTTCACATATATGTTTTGTATCCAAAATAGTAATAACAAAGTTTTCTTTTCAACTGAGTTAAAAAAGTAAAGGTTTTATAATCGACGCAGATTTTTCTATGTATGTTCACGGGCTTTTTGGAAACGGCTGTAGCGATTAATGATTCTTCTTTTATCAAATATCTTATACTTTAGACACGGTCTCATATACAATTTAAGAAAATTTTAAACTTAAATTTGGAAAAATTGCTGGTGAATTTCTTAATAAACTTTTTAGTCGTTATTGAAAACAGTGCTTTTGATAAAAAGTAAACGCTAAATAACTAACACGAATAAAATAAATTCACATCCTGTAATGGAGAAATATTTAATAATATGGTTATTATTCATTTATTTATACAAAAGAATAAGGGTGACAAACAAGCAAACAGTCCACCTGATGGTAAGTTGGTGCTGTCGCCCATAATTTACATTTATCCTCGATTAAGAAGCAAAATGCAGACACGTTATCACACCTGAGAACTAAGATGGTATGCCTCATTTCCAGTAAAAAGGGTCTTTGGACGAAATATGTTTTATTGTACACAAATAAATAAGAGAAAAATGAATAAAAAATAAAAAAGGTACAAATCGCTTGTAAGCGATAAGTCCGCCAACTTATCGCTTACAAGCAATCTGTACCAGGCAACAACAAAGCAGGGGATATAATGACCTGTGAGAAGGGTAAGGGTGTACGCAAGATAATTGAAAATATATACAACATACATTTAATTATATATTCAATAAAATATACATAATATAATAAGTAAATACACTGATTTATGAATCGAAATCTAAATCAAAACTTTTAATAGTTTTAATTGTTGGAGACGCCAGTAACTTAAGGTATTTTCGATAAAGATTTAGTGGACTGTAATTTTGGTGCATACGGCAAAGGGGAAAATAAATAGGTGGGATAGCACGCACTGACCTGATGAGGGCTGCCTTGCCTTCCTCCTGGAGTGTCTGCTATACAGCAAGCTCGCCACGTGGTTCGGCGCACACGCACTCTCGGTTAACAGTTTCGTGAAGTCCCACACTCTCGACCTTTGCCCTTACGGGGGCGTCTCACACTTTTATGAGTTACAAAGACACAATGTCTGATGCGGTGAGTATTAAAGATAAACAGGAGATCTCAATGTTCGTCCTGCGCGGTTTGCGGTTAATATATATAAGACGCGACGGGTGGCCGTGCGCTGCGGATGGCGTAATATCACTTAGTATAATGACGCGCGCCGAGATCCTCTTTTTCACCTCGGCGGCAGCGCGTGCGGTAGGAAAGGGAAGGAAGGAAGGAAACAAAAAATATGCACTAGTCATGTTGATAAAGTAGATATAACTTAGGACGAACTCAATGCGATATGTAATGTAATGTTGATAAAGTAGATTATTAACTGGCGTTACCATTTCCTCCCGCCCTTAAAGGGTCACCTTTAAAAGACAACCGTAATATATAAAGTAAAAGGAAAACAAATAAATAAGCGGTATATAAAGTGAGAGGATGCGCTCAATGCGCATGTCTCATCTACTAACCTTACTTGGTAAGCGAGAAAATGTATACATAAATATAATATTGCGGTTTAATACTTTTTTAATATATATAAATATAAACTTAATTCCTAATTTAGATAAATAATTATAATCAAAATAATCGTGATTTATTGTCTTGGGAGAGGGCAAATACGAGCAACAGGACGGAGATATGTTCCCTTAGTAGTTCTCACGGTCACTACTCGAACTACGCCATCCTTCGAAGGATGAACAGACTCGACAATCGCTAATGGCCAAGCAAGGGGCGGTTCATTATCATTTATCACAATTACAACCATGCCTGGTACGATAGCCGTAGACGGGGTGTTCCACTTCTGACGAACTTGTAATCCGTGAAGGTATTCCGTCCTCCACCGGTCCCAAAACGACTGAACTAATTTATCCAGTAAAGAATGCCTGTATAACAGACTGGTAGAGTCAGATTTGACTTTGGGTGCGGGTAATGACAATAAAGGTGCGGTATTCAAAAAATGACCCGGAGTAAGAGCTGAAGGCTCTGCAGGATCAGAACTTAATACTGTCAAGGGCCGCGAGTTTAGCAAGCACTCAATTTGCGCAAGAACAGTATTAAGCTCTTCGTATGAAAGTAACTGATGTCCGATAACTCGGAACAGATACGTTTTTACGACTTTGATCATACTCTCCCAGGCGCCTCCAAAATGAGGAGAGTTGGGACAGATGAACTTCCATGTTATACGATTCTCAGCACACTCTTGCTCAAGCTTTGGGCGGTATTCAACGTTTAGAAATTTATAGAGATCGCGAAGATACGAAGCGGCACCTTTAAAATTCGTTCCATTATCCGAATATAAAAACTGAATCGGCCCTCGTCTAGAGAGGAAACGTTTAAGCGCAGCGAGGAAACTAGAACTACTAAGATCTGTAGCGATTTCTATATGTACAGCTCGAGTCGTGAGGCATGTGAAAACACATAAGTACGCCTTCTCGCTGCGTACACCACGACGACGTACAGGAGTGTATGCGATAGGACCGGCATAATCGCAGCCCGTGTGTGTAAATGCCTTAATAGCTTGTCTTACACAACTATGGGGAAGATCAGCCATCAAAGGGTAAGTTGGACGGGGTCTAAGCCGGAAACATATATTGCACTTGTAGACTCTGCTTCTCACAGTGCGGCGTGCGGAAAGTATCCAAAATTTTTGACGGAGCAATGACAATAACAATTCAGGCCCAGCGTGTAAATTTTTAATATGATAATAGTCAATGATCATGTTCACTACATGATCACTGCGCGGGAGTATAATTGGATGTTTTTGTGTGTAATCTAATGCGGAGTTCGAAAGACGACCACCAATGCGGATTAAACCATTCTCAATAAAAGGCCTTAAACGATTGAAAGCGGTCGAGCAAGGTTTCTTACCTTCAATATTTAAATATTCCACTGCAAAATGCTGTTTTTGCAGGGCGCGGAGGATTATAACCTCAGAGAAACTGAGATCATCAGCAGTCACTACAGTAGTGCTGCGGCGGGGCAATAATTTAGCAAACTTACACACGTACGCAATTATACGTAGAAGTTTACTCCAAGAAGAGATGCGGAGTGCGAGCTCATAAATCGCAGAATTACAGACGGATGTGCACACAGTGTGCGACAAAATCTTCTTCTCAGGCATGTTTGCAATAACCTCATTGTCTAAAGTACGAAGAGGCCATTGAGATGGATCTAACGAAGTCCACTGAGGCCCATGGAGCCACAGGGGGTTTGAAACTAATTTATTTGGCGTAACACCACGTGAAAGTATGTCAGCGGGATTCTCAGTACCTGCGACATGATAAAAGTTATCAGCGCGAATATTGTCGGTAATCTGAACAACGCGGTTTGCAACAAAGGTCTGCCACTTGTGTGGCGAACTCTTTATCCAGTACAGAGCTACTTTTGAATCTACAAAGGCATAGACTGATATTGCAAGGTCAAGAGAATAATTGTCGAGTACTCTGCGAAGCAATTTTGAGAGTAAAACCGCTCCACAAAGCTCAAGGCGTGCAATAGATAGTGGTTTCGTCGGTGCGACTTTAGTCTTTGCACAAATCAACTGAACGGTGTTACCATTGACGCTCTTTACATGTATGTAGACTACGGCACCGTATGCGTGTTCGCTGGCGTCGGAAAACCCCAGGAGTGACGCAGTACAGTTTTTGGATACACCAACATGTCGCGGGATACGTAAATCATTAAGAGCTGGTAATTCAGCACAGAATTGCCTCCACATCTTAATAATTGGCGGTGGTGGTATGTCGTCCCAATCTAAATTAAGTTGCCAAAGCTGTTTTATTAACAATTTGGCGTACGCGACTGTGGGAGCAACGAAACCCATTATGTCCCACAGGCGAGCGACAGTAGATAAGATGGCGCGCTTAGTGCACGTCACATCAGCGGGAACAGATATCTTAAAATAAAAGGCGTCACTATCGGTAGACCAATGCAAGCCTAGTATTTTATGTGGCATTGATTTATCGAACTCTACTTCTCCTGTAATTTTATGGGAAGTAGGGAGGTCATCTAAAACAGATCGACGGTTGCTATGCCATTTTATCAGGTCCCATTGGGCACCCTTGAATAAGTCTATCAGCTGCCGAGAGGTCTCACTGGCCTCGGATTCACTGGGCATAGAGAACGCGATGTCGTCCATATATAGCGAAGTAAATGCGATACGACTCGCAAGCGGATACTTTGCGCCGTCGTCATCAATGAGCTGTCTTACCGTGCGCAATGCATGGTATGGACTCGAAGTTAAACCGAAGGACACGCGATTGAAGTGGTATAACACAAGTGGGTCTTGTGGACGGAAGCGGTATAGGAAGCATTGGTAACGACGATCAGAATCGCGAACAACTATTTGCAGAAATTGTTGGCGACAGTCGGCTGTCATAGCGATTGGATGTAAGCGGAAAGTTAAAATTATATTGAACAAGTCGCCTTGCAAATTTGGTCCTGAATGCAGAATATCATTTAATGATCGCTCAGTGCTAGTCTTACTGCTAGCGTCCAGGACGATGCGCAGACGCGTTCACTTCTTATCTTCGCGTAAGACTCCATGATGCGGTATGACATATATTGGAGTGGGTTCATGAGAGTCATACGGCGGTGCGGGGGATATATAATTTTTAGCTAAGTATTCCTTTATGACGTCATCATATGCTAACCTTAATGTAGGCGAGGCTTGAAGTTTCCTCTCCAAGCACATGAATCGTCGTCGAGAGGTTTCATAAAAATCTCCGAGAGAGTAAACGTCATCTTTAAATGGCAGGCCAACAATATATCTACCAGTAAAAGGATCGCGGGATGTCGTAGATTTATAAAACTCTTCACATTCAATGTCTGAAGGACACTGAATGGGCGGTGCGGAGGGTGGCTGTTCAAGCTCCCAAAATCGTTGCACTAATTTGTCAACGATAAGAGACTCTAGAACTGAGCAGCACGTTAAAGAATGATTTACCTGAAGTGTCGGCACTGAGCCCATAATAACGTAACCAAATACCGTATTCAAAGCCGAGGGCCCGGACAAGTCGTTAGACGAATAAATTACGTCTGGACATAGTAAGTGCGGTAAAAGGGATGCGCCTATCAAAACATCAATTTTATTAGGCATGCTATAACATTCATCAGCGAGTCTTATGCCATGGAAGTGTGATAAGACAGATGTGTCTACCACAGCGGTGGGCAAAAGGTCGGTGATTTGATCAACAACTAGCGTTGAAATATTGAAGTTAATATTCGAGTCGAATCGTGAGAAAATTTTAATATCAATCGATTTCGATTTTACAATTTTTTCAACTCCACCGAATCCCTTTACTACAGTACATTCGGTATCGTGTTGTTGAACGCCTAAACGATGACAGCACTCTTTAGTCATAAAATGGCTTTGAGCCGCGGAGTCTAATAATATACGAATAATTTGTTTCTCTCCCTTAGCATCGTAAGCAAATACTTGAGCGGTTGATAATAAAACAGTTCTCTGCGAACGACTTGCGCGCGCGGGAGGCGGTGAACGTTGAGAAACATTCTTGAACGAAGTACACAGCGCGACGTCTGAACGCGCACCTGCGGTGAGGGGTGGCGAGTGTGCGGGCGCGGGGGTTGTAGACTTCAGTGTAACTGGCTGAAGCGGTGGAGAACGCGCCAGCGCAGGGGAAGCATTATCGCTTCTGCGGTGGAAGTGCAACAATGTGTGATGTATAAATTTACAAACTCGACAACTATAATTTGAAGAGCAACTAGACACTCGATGACTTAAACTGAGACAATTCACACATGCATTGTTACTCTTTACGCATTTAAATCGTTCCTGCGGCGTCATTTTATTAAAGTCTGCACACTTAAATAGGTGTTGATGCACAATATTATCGCACAGACACTTTGAGCAACTAGTCGTCGTGCTTACGTACGCCTGATACTTCGGCGACGAAGTATTATTACAGCGACGATTATTACCGTTACCTCGTCGATTGTTTGGTGCGCTATTAGAATTTGTACTAGAATCGGTGCGTTGCAAAACTTTAGAGCGGGTCTTAATAAAATTTACTAAATCATCAAAGGTAGGTACCATCGAGTTATGACTATATTCGAAAGAGCGAATGGTATCCGGGTCCAGCTTCTTAAGCGCGATATGAAGAACAATTAAGTCCGCGAGATTATCTAACTTTAAGTTTTGTAAAGCGCGCACTGCACTTATAAAGTTATTAGTAAATAAATCAAAATTATTTGCGGTGGCCGATTGCAATGGCTTAAATTCGAACATCTGATTAATATATGTAGATGCTAGCATACGCTGGTCTTCATATTTGTCAACGAGTGCTTGCAATAAAATTTTATAATTTTCAGCGCAAGGAGTTATACCTGAGCATACAGATAGGGCTTTGCCCGTTAGTTTACCTAGCAAATAGTATAACTTTTCAGCGTCGGTAAGCGATGTGTTGTCATGGACGGTTGATTTAAAGCTAGCATAAAATAAAGGCCATGAGCGAATGTCACCCGAAAATGGCATAAGTTCGATAGGCGGAAGTGTGAATCTGGCTTTAGATGGTGTACTAGTACTTTGTAAATTAGATTGCGAATATTGTAAATAAAGCCTATTTATTCTACCGCAAAGAGACTCAAACGCAATGAGGCTGTTATAATCAGGTTTAGCAATATGGTTTTTTTTTTTTTTTTTTTTTTATAGAATAGGGTGACAAACGAGCACACAGTCCACCTGATGGTAAGTGGTTGCTGCGGCCCATAAACATCTACATCTATCTTCCATTACAAATCAAAATGCAGATGCGTTGTCACCCGTGAGGACTGAGATGGAATGCCTCATTTCCAGTAAAAAGGGTCTCCGGTTCTCTACACTTACCATACGAAATACAGCAGCATTAAGCTACTATTTCACGCTGGTATTCTATTATTTATTTTTAATAAATGTGAATTATAATTATCTAAGACCTGTTTAAACTCAATACGTAAAGCATTAATATTAGAACTTCCATCAAGAAAACGCTCCATCGTGGAAGTGTTTATGTGGATGTCCGAGGACATATCATATATTTTTTGCACTATTTCAAATAAAGCATCTCGTTTAGCTAACAATAAAACCAACTCAGCATCAGGTGTGCCCTCATTATCCGAGGAATCGCTATTATTCGATGCTATTTGTTTTTTTAGGCGGCATTACAACTTAAGTTATGCGGCGTAAAATAATATAATTATAAGCGGGTAGTCTGTAACCGACCTCGCTACGCGGTTGAATTATTAAATATTAGTTTTGTTAACGATGAACTTTAATTGTCAACTTTTATAATAATTATGAAGTTATTTATAACGAATATAATGCTTAAATATATGTGCAAATAATAAATGTAATTTAACAGTATAATCTATAGATGTAGTTAAAAGTTGATAACGTGATGTGAACATACAACAAATAATTTATATAGATAATTATATGCTTATTCATTCTATGAATATAGTTTTAAAATTACTATGAATGTCACCTATTAGGACCTATTCTAGTGTTCTAATAAGGGCGGGGTTAATCCGAAGTCGGATTAAAATATAAATAATTAATTATATAAACGCTTATTACGATAACGATCTAATAAGGGCGGAAAGTCAAGGTCAATCCAGCGAGAAGTGACCATTAAAAATGGAGACGCCAGTAACTTAAGGTATTTTCGATAAAGATTTAGTGGACTGTAATTTTGGTGCATACGGCAAAGGGGAAAATAAATAGGTGGGATAGCACGCACTGACCTGATGAGGGCTGCCTTGCCTTCCTCCTGGAGTGTCTGCTATACAGCAAGCTCGCCACGTGGTTCGGCGCACACGCACTCTCGGTTAACAGTTTCGTGAAGTCCCACACTCTCGACCTTTGCCCTTACGGGGGCGTCTCACACTTTTATGAGTTACAAAGACACAATGTCTGATGCGGTGAGTATTAAAGATAAACAGGAGATCTCAATGTTCGTCCTGCGCGGTTTGCGGTTAATATATATATAAGACGCGACGGGTGGCCGTGCGCTGCGGATGGCGTAATATCACTTAGTATAATGACGCGCGCCGAGATCCTCTTTTTCACCTCGGCGGCAGCGCGTGCGGTAGGAAAGGGAAGGAAGGAAGGAAACAAAAAATATGCACTAGTCATGTTGATAAAGTAGATATAACTTAGGACGAACTCAATGCGATATGTAATGTAATGTTGATAAAGTAGATTGTTAACTGGCGTTACCAATTGTTGATAAAGAATTATTAAAATATTCTGCAAATGTATTAGTTTGAAGAAATGATGACAATGAAACACACTGATATTTTACACAGATACAATTTCGGTTTAGATTTGTCTGATGTAGCAGACATTTTTGGATTAACTGTAAATTTTAGTGTGTAATAAATAAATGTAAATAGGTATGCATGTAATGATAAAGCCAGGAAAATCTATTGCCTTTAAATAACAATAAACGCAGAATAATTACTTTCACTCGAAAATCTAGACCAATTGTAACTTTATTTGACGCTTCTTTGGAAAGAGTAAATAATATTCGAGACTTAGGGCTGTTATTAGACTCCAAATCAGACTTTCATCTTCAATAACAAGTATCTGTAAGAACGCGCATAGAATGTTAGGTTTTGTTATTAGGACTGGAACACCATTTGACGATGAAGTAGTTGCTAAAATAATGTTTAACGCATTTGTTCGTAGCAAGTTGGAATATGGTGCTGTTGTCTGGGACCCATTTGAGGACAATTATGTCCTCATGGTTGAGAAGATACAGCGTAAGTTTGCCCGATGGTGCTTTTGGAAACAATACAGGTACTATCCTCACCTATATCCCTCTTTGTTCGTATCAGGCATGGTTGGTATGGAAACTATGAAATTTACGAAGGTTATGCTAATGCTGATACTGTATCACAAGCTCGATAGTCCGCAGATACCAGAGAGTGTACGCATCTTAGTTCCCCGTAATATACGAGAGGAGTCAGGGCTGTAGCTAGCACCGCGCCGCCGGCCTCGTTTGCTAGCGCTCCTGTCACGCGCACCAGGCGCGGCGAGCACTCGCCTACTATCCGCGCTTTACGAATGATTGGTGACATACTTGCTCAGTACGCTGATCGTGACTTATTTGCTGATAGATTGAGTAAACTTATAAGTAAATTAAGAAATATTGTAACGAAAACGCGGGAAGCGTTGCAGAAAAATTAATAGAACTTTTTTTTAAATATTGAGACTTATGTAGTGCTATTTTTAAATAAATTTGGTTTTTAGGAACATATAACCCGGGTGCGTTACATTTTTAAATTTCGAGCATCTCAAAGCTTATTGAGTGACCTACGTACGCGCACGAACACGCGCGCACACACAAACGCGCGCTCGCATTTTTGTAACGTAATTAGGCAAAATTAGGACTAACCTCGAGTTGCAGTGTCATTCTATGATCTTGAATACCCGGCCTCTGAGCCACCAGAGCTAACAAATTGTTTAAACCCTAAAAGTAAGTAGTTACATTAAACCCCTACAGCTATCTATACGTCTTATGCAATGCCTGACAGCAATTATTTCCTATTATAAAAAATAATACGCTTTGCTGCATGTTTTGTTTCATGTTGTTGATAGCGGTGACATAGTTTTTTTTATACGCCAAATCGCCAAACTGATTTTATAAATATCGCATTTCATACTGCAAATGCAAGGTTTATGATAATACACCGAAATATGTATGTGAATCAATTGCACCACGTATTATATTGGTGTTAAAATATTCATTTGAAGGCAATTTTTTTATTTAGTCTATAATTTTAGATTTTATAATACGCTTCATATTCACTGCGATCTCCAGGAACTGAGAGGCGTTCGAATAACCAAAATCAATGACATCGTTATCGTAAATCTCGAGCATTACCTTTGGGACCGGTCAGAAGGCTAATGGTGGATTCGTCTTCGCTTACAAGGACTGACCCTTACAATGTCATCCTTTGCATCCACTGCCAGTAATTGAGGATCTGAAAAGAAAATATTTCGCTCCATTTA
This sequence comes from Parnassius smintheus behrii, assembly GCA_036936625.1. NCBI lineage: Eukaryota > Metazoa > Arthropoda > Insecta > Lepidoptera > Papilionidae > Parnassius > Parnassius smintheus. The sequence goes on from JAUPFT010000026.1 coordinate 1,782,360, forward strand.
ATCCTTCTTACAGCTGTTTTTCTCAGTTTCTAAGAGTTCTTTATAAGTATGATTTAAGTTTCTTCCTGGTTTGGTTGTGATGAAAAAAGTTATTGTGGCCTTAATACATTTGACGTTAAACGACTTTATAATCACACCGAAAGATACGGGTAACATAGTCAGCTCGATTTTACAACCTTGTAGTGCAGGGCGGGTTGGAGGAGGGGCAGTGCCAAATGTTATCTCTACTTTATAATACTAAAAGCGACTCGCTAATGTAGACGTTTCACCTTAAACCTACGGCTGTGAGCTCTAACATAGTCCCCCCTTGTTTTTTTTTTTGAAAATTTTAAGGTAAAACTCAAGATAAAAGTAGCTGATGTACTTGTACTTCGATCATAAAAAAAGAAAACTACAGAAGTGAAGTTAATGTGAGGTTTCACCTACCACTTTTTGTTTAGTCCAAATCTTCAAATCTTTGATTAGTTAATAGACAAAAATCTAAAATTGTTTCTTCCGAATGACACATTTTGCTACAAACTTTTGAATATTTTAATGAAAGAAAAATAATATAAATACTTATAAAATTAAAAAATGATGACGTATGCATCAGAGATGTGGTCCTTCTTTGCTGGCCAAAACGAGAAAGCTTAAGGTCCCTCAGTGAGTTACAGCTATACTAGTAGCATCGAGGGATATGGCTGGAGTTTTTTTAGTTAGAATATAATTCGTAACTTAATAACTGTAGGGAACCAGAGTAAATGATATAACTCAATGGATCAGTTAGCTTATAGCTAGATGCACAAGTACGTGAAGAGTTGTTATGATAATATTGATGAATAGATTCGTGAGAAATACTAAGAATATATTCAATTGAAAGGTATCAATCAAAACTAGTTTACAAAAACAAAAATTATAATTGATCATCCTTAAAATTTTCATTATTCATTCAATATTAAAAAAATAGTAATTTGTCAAGTGCGCGTCTATACATACCTGTTACTCGTTGCTCTGTAAACTTAATCTTAAAACAGTGGTAAAAAGTGATCGTTCAGTGATATAAAAAACTTTCTTAATAAGTTTAGAAGAAAATCTACATTTTGACCAAATTTGTTTTCCAAAACTCGAGTGGAATAAAGAGATATCAGTGTTTATAATTTAAAATAATTCGTTAACGTATAGTTGAGTGAAGCGAGCTCGCCAACGTACATGAGTCATCGTTGCTCTGCAGTGCCGCATTCAAACGTGCAAGTGAACTTGCTTCGTGCTACGTTTAATATCAAGTATAGTACAACTTATACCAAATAAAAATATTATGTCGCAAACTAAATCTAAGTTTGGGTGTTGTGACCGCCTGGGACCTGCACCGCACAGCTTAGTATGTAAATTATGCAAGTACAAATATCACTTGAGCTGCGTAAATATACAAAAATCATTCAAGGAGTTAACGGAAGAATATAAGTCAAATTGGCTGTGTACATGCCGTCATAGTAAGATCCCCAAAACTGATAATACTAACACCCCAATTAGATCGGTTGACCAGCAAACGACAGTTAGTGAACAAGAAAAATTATCGCAAAACGTAAACACTAGGAGAGGAGGGCGAATAGAAAAGATATCCTCGTTGGAATCAGAATCGACAATATCTGTACGTAGCATAGTGAGGGAAGAGTTAGAAAATATACTAGATAATTTTAAATTTTAAATCAGTTTGATCTCAAGTTAAAGGAGTTAGTAGATAGTTTTAAACGAGTGTCTGATTCCTTGTCTGCAATTGAGAAACAGCAAGAAATTACTAAACAAGAAGTGCAATCTAACACCTCACAAATAAAGCTCTTAGAGTCTGAGAACGCATCCTTACGATCTTAGATTGCAGAACTCAATTCCAGACTCACGCTCACAGAACAGCATTCTCGAGCTACTAATTTAGAAATACAAAACATTCCAGAGCATAAATCTGAAAATTTAATAACGATTGCTAAACAAATTGCTGCCACCGTGAACTACAAATTAAATGAGTCAGACATTCACGTATGCACAAGAGTCACCAAAGTAAATAGAGATAGTCCACGCCCGCGGTCAGTTATTGTGAAATTTAGCTCGCCCAGAATCAGGGATGAATTTCTAACGGCTTCGTTAAGATTCAATAAAAGAGCTAATAGTGTTTCTGAAAAGTTAAACTCATCTCATCTTGGACTTGGTGGAGAAAGAAAACCAGTATACATTCTTGAACATCTCTCACCTACGTAAAAAGCAATACACGCAGCTGCACGTCTCAAGGGTAAGGAATTAGGATACAAATTCGTCTGGGTTAAGGGAGGAAGAATTTTTAAGCGTAAGACTGAAACATCCGATTATAAATTAATTAAGAGCATCCAGGAATTATCTCAACTACAAAAAATTATTATCTTCGTTTTTAATATTTTTTGTTAAATATATACTTTTTTTCTTTTTCTCTTTGGTTAATTTTGTATGTTAACAGATCACTTAAAAATCTACTATCAAAATGTAAGAGGGTTAAATACGAATTTGATAGAGGTACGTCAACAAATACTTAATAACGATTACGATATCTACATATTTACAGAAACATGGCTTAGTAGTGGATGCTTCGATTCCGAAATTTTTGTAAACGGCTATGCTGTGTATAGACGGGATCGCGAGATGTGTTCGATTTCAAATGCAGGAAGAGGAGGGGGTGTACTGATAGCCGTATCGAAACAGTTAATATCAAAGCGAATCACTGAATGGGAAAGTGATTGCGAAGATCTATGGGTAGTAATTACAGTGCCAGATCTTTCGGGTAAAAATAGGATCTCGATAAGATTGTGTGCCGTATATCTACCACCTCCAGTAACAGATAATACTATGAATATTTTTACTAATAAGGTAAGTTTTATCCTAGAATCGAGTGATGAATTTAAATACACATTAATTGCAGGGGACTTTAATATGAGCGGCATATCTTGGGAACCTTACGCCAGCAAAGACCAGGACAACTGTCTTGTGCCATCTGGGTATGAAAGCCGTGAACTCTTATGCAAATTTATAGATTTTATAACAATAAACGATATGAAACAATACAATTATGTGACAAACATTCAAAATAAATTACTTGATTTAATTCTTTGCAATGAAGGAATATTAAATATTTCTGAATGCTTACACCCGGTAAGAAACATAGATAAATATCATCCAGCTCTTGACATCACAATGAAAATGGTTAAAATAAATAAAAAAACTTGCTCCCCTCTAGACCTAATTTTCATAAAGGTGATTACGAGTCTATAAGAAAGTACCTTAACTCGATTTCATGGGAAGATGAATTAAATTCCTGTAACGATGTTAATACCCCTCAATGAACAAATACACAAAAAGACGGCCCCCAGTCCCCGGCGGCCCCGCTATTCCTGGCTACGGTGGCGACCATGGTAACGGCGGGGCAGGGGGTGCTAAGAATCTCCGGTGGAGGTTCGGTTGCCACCTACGACGACTCGACCTGGCAACATATAACGCACGCACCCTGAGGACTGACGAGAAGATACTGGAGCTGGAAGAAGAGGTAGACAAGTTGCGCTGGCATATTATTGGATTATCCGAGGTCCGAAGAGAGGGGGAGGACACGGCAATCCTCGAGTCCGGCAACTTGTTCTATCACCGGGAGGGCGACCATCTGTCCCAAGGAGGTGTCGGATTTATCGTCCACAAGTCTCTCGTCAACAACGTTGTAAAGATTGGGAGTGTGTCGACGAGGGTCGCGTACCTGATACTCAGAATCACCAAACGGTATTCGCTGAAGGCCATTCAGGTTTACGCACCAACCTCGGCACACCCCGATGAGGAGGTGGAGGAAATGTATGAGGATATTTCCAGAGCCATACATTCCTCCAAAACCCACTACACGGTGTTGATGGGAGACTTCAACGCAAAACTAGGCACAAGAGAAAGCGGTGAGCTGAAGGTAGGGAAATTTGGAGTGGGGCAACGGAACCGAAGGGGCCAGCAGCTGGCCGACTTTATGGAGAAAGAGGGACTCTTTATGATGAACTCTTTCTTCCAGAAGCGGCCCCACAGGAAGTGGACCTGGTCGAGCCCCGACGGTTCGACAAAAAATGAGATTGACTTCATTATGACGACCAGACGACAACTGTTTAGTGATGTCTCAGTGATCGCAAGGGTGAAAACTGGCAGCGATCACCGAATGGTTAGAGGCACACTGAACCTAAACGTTAAGTTGGAGAGGTCTCGTCTAATGAAGTCAACGCTCCGTCCCCCTCGTGCTCTAATCCAGAATCCCGAAACCTTTCAGCTCGAGTTACGTAACCGCTTCCAGTGCCTGGAAGATTGCAATGCAGTGGACGATATGAACGACAAGCTCGTGGAAACTGTCCATGCGGTCGGAGCTAAGTTCTGCAAGACCCGCCGCAGAAGAACACAAAAACTCTCCGATCACACTCTTAATCTCATGGCTGTTAGACGGGAGATGAGGCTGCAATCGTCAACAGATTTGACAGCATACAGGCAACTGAACAGACAGATCTCCAAATGCATGCGGCGAGACTTACGCAACTTTAATACTTCTCGTATTAAAGAAGCGATCGAGCGGAACCAGGGCTCCAAAGTCTTTGCCAGAGATCTGTCTGCCAGAAAGAGCCAACTGTCAAAGCTGAAGACTGAGTGTGGCAACATCGTTTCCGGGACACCTGAGATTTTGAGTGAGATTGAGAGGTTCTATGGGCAGCTGTACACGTCATCGTTGGAGCCACACGCAAGTGTGAGTAACGATCCAAGAGCAAGTCTTATCCGACACTATTCCGATGATATCCCGGACGTCAGTCTAAGCGAGATTAGAATGGCTCTCCAGCACCTTAAAAACGGCAGGGCCCCAGGCGAGGATGGAATTACAGCGGAGCTTCTGAAAGCGGGTGGAATACCGGTACTTGTAGTCCTTCAGAAGCTCTTCAATTCCGTCCTCCATGGTGGCACTACTCCAGAGGCGTGGAGCAGAAGTGCGGTGGTCTTGTTCTTTAAGAAAGGCGACAACGCTCTCTTAAAGAACTACAGACTGATTTCCCTTCTGAGCCGCGTCTACGTGCTGTTTTCGAGAGTCATTACGAATCGTCTCGCACGCAGACTTGACGACTTCCAGCCTCCCGAACAAGCCGGTTTCCGAAAAGGCTTCAGTACCATAGACCACATACATACCCTGCGGCAGATTGTACAGAAGACTGAAGAGTACAATCTGCCACTTTGCCTGGCGTATGTGGACTATGAGAAAGCCTTTGATTCCGTCGAAATTTGGGCGGTGCTACAGTCCCTTCAGCGGTGCCAAGTTGACTGTCGGTATATCGAAGTGCTGAAGTGTTTGTACAGTAGGGCTACGATGGCTATCCGAGTACAGAACCAGAGCTCGAAACCTATCCAACTGCAGAGAGGTGTAAGACAGGGTGACGTTATATCCCCGAAACTCTTCACCGCTGCATTGGAAGACGTTTTCAAGCTACTGGGCTGGAAAGGATACGGTATTGACATCAATGGCGAGTACATCACTCACCTTCGATTTGCCGACGATATAGTCCTTATGGCAGAATCGCTGGAGGACTTAAGCACTATGCTCAATGACCTCAATAGTGCCTCCCAACGGATAGGTCTTAAGATGAACATGGACAAAACAAAGATCATGTTCAATGTCCATGTCACACCTATGCCGGTAGTTGTTGGGAGCACTATGCTCGAAGTTGTTGACGAGTACGTTTACCTGGGACAAATAGTCCGACTAGGTAAGTCCAACTTCGACCGAGAGGTCAATCGACGGATTCAACTCGGCTGGGCAGCGTTCGGGAAATTACGACATATCTTTTCGTCAGGTATACCTCAATCTCTAAAAACTAGATTGTACAACCAGTGCGTGTTGCCAGTGATGACTTATGGATCTGAGACGTGGTCCTTCACTGCTGGCCGTATGAGGACGCTTAAGGTCGCTCAGCGAGCTATGCAGAGGGCTATGCTCGGAGTTTCTCTGCGTGATAGACTCAGAAATGAGGATATCCGCAGTAAAACCAGAGTGACCGACATAGCCCAACGGATTAGTAAGCTGAAGTGGCAATGGGCCGGCCATATAGCTCGAAGAACCGATAACCGATGGGGAAGAAAGGTTCTCGAGTGGCAGCCTCGTACCGGTAGGCGTAGTGTAGGGCGACCCCCCACTAGATGGAGTGACGACCTGGTAAGACATGCAGGAAGTCGATGGATGCAGGTGGCTCAGGACCGTGCTTTGTGGCATTACTTGGGGGAGGCCTATGTTCAGCAGTGGACTTGTGAAAGGCTGTAATGATGATGATGATGATGAACGATGTTAATAACATGATTACAAAATTTTACGCTATTTTACACAATGCAATTAGATTAAATATTCCAATGACTAAAATAAAAAACAATTCATACCCTATTTGGTTTTCTTCCCATGTACTATACTTACTAAACAAAAAGCATATTTATCGTAAAAAATTTAAAAAATATAAAAATCCGCTAGATGAGATGGAGTTTATTTACTTAAGAGATGATTGTAACAAACTTATTAAGGAGTGCCACAATAATTATATTATTAGAATTGAGACTGAACTAGTAAAAAATTCTAAGACATTTTGGACTTACATAAAAAGCCTTCGAAGCAACTGCACATCATTTCCAGATACTATGATTTTAAATAATACTGAGTCATCAGAAGTAGAAAATATTTCTAATACGTTTGCTACACATTTTTCATCAGTGTTTGAGAAGGATATAAATAATAGTAATAGTTATGTTTGTAACCTGCCAGCTGGGATTGAAATATCCGACACAATTAACATCATCCAATTTACCCAAGAAGAAGTAAAGAAAAAGCTGAAAAATTTAGATATTTATAAAAGTGTAGGGCCGGACGATATACATCCGTTGCTTCTAAAGAACTGTGCTGATATATTAGCTATACCAATTGCCACTTTATTTAACCATTCACTTCATTCAGGCAAATTTCCTGATAAATGGAAAGAAGCTAGGGTTATACCGTTACATAAAGCTGGCAAAAAAGACTTAATTACGAATTATCGACCAATATCCATTTTATCAATATTGTCTAAGCTATTGGAATCCTTGGTGCACACTGTTTTGTACAGGCATCTACAGAAATATATTACTGTGGATCAACATGGGTTTATGGCTAAAAGATCAACTAACACAAACTTAGTCCTATTCACATCGGAACTTAAAGAGGCGGTCGATCATAATACTCAAGTAGATGTTATTTATACCGACTTCTCAAAGGCCTTTGACAAAGTCAACCATGCCATACTTATTAAAAAATTAGAAGCCTTTGGAATCTCCGGCAAACTGCTGCAGTGGTGTTGATCTTACCTTAATAGCCACATTTCAAGAGTGGCAGTTTTAGGCAACCTTTCTAATGTATTTACTGCAACATCTGGCATTCCTCAGGGATCTACGCTCGGTCCCTTGTTCTTCAACGTTTTTATCAACGATATAACACATAAAATAAGACATAGTAAAATCTATCTTTTCGCTGATGACCACAAACTTCTGAAATTAATTACTAATACCAATGATATAAGATGCCTTCAAGATCATATAGATAGTGTTTATGATTGGTGCAAGGAAAACAAAATGTATCTTAATGTCTCTAAATGTCAGCACACACAGTTTACTAGAAAACGTCATAAATTGGAAACTAGTTATTCCATATCTAATTATACTTAAACTGTTAGTCCTGTTCGCGATCTTGGCGTTTTAATGGATAGTAAATTGAGCTTTTCAGACCACATAGATAAAATTATTACCGAAGCAAACAAAGCATTAGGCATTATCTTAAGATGTACCAAAAATTTTAAGAAACTAGACGCTGTAATTCATCTCTACAATACATATGTAAGGAGTAAATTGGAATATTGCAGCACTGTGTGGTGTCCCAATTATAAAATACATGTTGATAGAATTGAGAGAATTCAGAAACGATTTGTTCGTACTCTTGCATATTGATACAGAGCACCTATAACTACCAAAACATATGAGGAGAAATTAAAGCACTTCAATCTCATAAAACTTACAGAACGTCGAGCTCATTTAGATTTAAAATTTTTACACAAAATAGTTTATGGATCTAACGATTGTCCGCCTTTGCTTAATAGACTAACATACAATGTCCCCGCCAGAATCCCGAGATATCCATGCAAATTGTTTAAGTCCAGGCTATCCAGAACTAATTTGGGTCGTTTTACACCGTTGGTCCGCGCTACCCGCTTGTACAATGAATATGTTGAGAAGAATCCGGATATTGACATCCACTTCGATAGCATCGCTACTTTTATTGCAAAAATTAAAAATGTTGACTTACCTTTATCGTAACTATCGTGATTGACCTTTGTCTTGTTTTAACTTACATAATTTTTATAGCGTTTTCATTACAGTAACAGGATAAAACGCATGATGTGGTTACTTATAAGTGTGAGAACAGTTACCTATTGTACTATGTAACAAATAATTTGTATTTATCTGAGTTGGCTGTAACTTACGTTAGTAATCCAATAAATAAGAAAAAATATGTATTATGAAATAAAAAGAAACTCAAACTTCATTTCAGTCACTTTATTATACGTAAAATAGTGTTTTATTTAGAAAAAGTGTTACTTATTCTATAAAGGTTATATAAATCTACTAATATATATATATATATATATATATATATATATATATATATATATATATATATATATATATATATATATATATACATATATATAAATCTACTAATATATATATATATATATATATATATATATATATATAAATCGATTATTAAGCAAACATATTCACTCGAGAAGTAGTATTAGCACCCCCTACAAGTTTCGCTAGACTAAATAAAAAAAAAATTATTTTTTCTTCACAAAACTTAAATTAATGACATAGTTAACTGGGATCTCCATTTAAGCAAGTAATGCCTGTGTTTGAAAATCCCGCTCTTTCTTATCTAAACATACATTTTTTTAATTTAAAAAACCCAAAATGACAAAAACAAATTACTCGACTTTAACAACCAAAATTTATAGAAATTACAAAAGTGTGTACGTGTGCATGCGTGCGTGCGTGCGCGCGTGCGCGCGCGCGCATGTGTGTGTGTGTGTGCGTGTGCGTGTGTGTATGAAGAATTATTTTGTTGTATTATATTGTACATAGAAGTGAATTATGAAATGCAGTACAGCAGAAATTCGGTTTCTTCATAAGTTTTCGACTGCACCCACTCTAGTATCAGGTTTTTACACTCCCTGTACGTTGTGTCGTATATGTTCAATTCTCTATTTATTTTATTATATAGGAATGCAGAACATGAGCTAAATTGCCTACTAGCAAAAACTGTTTTGGTACCAGAAGCCTTAACCACAACATCTTTTCGGCGATTTTTCAAGATGCATGGGTCAAAGGACAGGGCTTTGTATGCTTTGAGGATTGTCATAGTAACATATAATTGTCTAACTGAGAGTAAACCACTTATTCTATACAGTTGTTCAGTGAAAAAACGTCTTTTTATAAGTCAGACTCCTGTGATATCGCCATACTTCACAAACATGTTTATGGAATCATCGTACTTTTGTCGCTTTCAGTAGAAGAATGACTGTCACTGGATATTTGTTACTAATTGCGTTTATTTGCATAATCTTAACAAAACGATACCTACTTTTAGAATGTACCGTTACAGTCTTATCAATCCACTGCTGAAAATAAGCCTGCACCATAGATCGGAGGGATATTTTTTATAGCTTAAGGGTATCAAAGAGTACACAGTCCACCTGATGGTAAGTTGATGCTGTGGCCCATATACATCTACATTTATCCTCGATTAAGAATCAAAATGCAGATGCGTTGTCACCCCTGAGGACTAAGATAGAATACCACGTTTCCAGTAAAAAGGGTCTCCGGCTCTCTACATTCACAGTACGAGCAGCATCAAGCTGCTATTTTGCGCTGGTATTCTTTGAGAGCGTGGTCCTTCTCCGGTTGAACCGACCCATTCGTGCTACAACCTTAATAGCTATAACTGCAGCGTGGCCCTACCACTCCTAATACGTAAATAAATATTTAGACGAAAGCTGCATCTTTAAATAATCATAACCAGGACGAAAACTGTCGTAGATGCGGATCATAGAAAACAGTTGGTAAATTTTAATTAAATTATATTATTTATTTAATTAAATTTTAATTTCAAGTACATCTTGCGGCTTTAAATACTCAGGAGAATATAAAAATGAAGACCCGGTAAACCACTCACCTTTAAATATGAACTCATCAAATTACTCCCTGGTAGTCAAATTAGCAACGTTTAGTTTTTAAGGGACGTGTCTCTCAAGAATGCCGGTCAAATCGTCTATTTCAACGAGACGAATTGCTTTCAAGGATTTATTTATACTTAAACCTTTAATTTTTTTGTAAAAAAAGATCTCTTAATTAAGATATAAAGACGGTACATTAAAAATTTAAGAGCGCGTCGTTTACAATCTGTATAGTATATTTGTGTAATTATGTTTATAATCCGAGGGCACGACAGTGCCCCCGCCAAGTTAGCAAAAAGCGGCACGGCCGTACAATACTTTTCTCGAAGCAATTCCGGCCATTTTCGACCCCCTATAACTTCGTTGTGGATAGAACTAGAAACCTGAATTTTCAGATACCAACAGGCATAGATTAGACACGAAATATTTCAAATTTCATTTAATTTGGACTACTAGTTTAGAAATTATAATTATTCAAAGTTTTTTAATTTTGTCACTCACTGACTTATCGATAGATCGATGGGATCTGGCAATCGCACTAAGCAATCGAATTTAATATAATATGTATTACTTGTGCGATGCATTGAGTTTTCATGCGATGGCCCAAGTCAATCTATTTATTTAAAATATAAAATATTTTTAATAGTGATATAGTCACAATAAGATGTTGTTTTGTTAGCTAATTACGTAATAACTTAAGACAGAATGACCCTTAAGTAGGGACTGAATAAATTGACCGACTTGGTATTACATGGATCTCACAACCTTTTACGATAAAAGAACTGAGTTGCGAGACTTGGGTTTTTCACAATTTATGTTTTTGATGGCATATACTTTACTGCTAACAATCTGTACAATATATTTGTGTAATTATGTTCATTAGTACATTTGGTTATAATATACAAATATTACGAAGACAGATATTTTTAACGTAGCTTTTTGCACTTCGCACCCACAATTTCTTCTCTGCTTAGCATGGAAGTAGGCTGATAGGGAATGCCTTATTGCATTATATCCGTCTTTTTTACATGGAGTGCAAGTAAAGCGTAAATAAATAAAAATCTGAATTTCTTCAGCTAATATTAACGTAGTTTGTCAAGTCTAATTAATAAATAAAAAATAATGTTTCGGCATTACCGCTGTGGGACCTATAGAGGCACCCGTAGACGCGCGGATGGTCGTCGCTGTCTACGCGTAGCCAAAGGATGGACAGGTCCGAACCTTCAAGTCTGCCGAGGCGTCGAGAACAGATGTCCTCTCTGACGTAAACGCAAACTCCAGCCCGAGGCACAAAGGAGTGTTCCAGTTTGTACCCCGGGTAGGAGAGATACGAAACATCAGCCGGAGAGGACACCTGCGTCTCGGTCAGAAAGAGCAGAGCCGGCCTCGCCGTCTCGAGATGGTAGTGGACGGCGTTTAGGTTGGAGTGAAGTCCCCTGATATTGCAGAAATTCACGGACAGCGTGGCAGGGGTCGCCTTGGTCTTGTTGCTGCGTTTGCCCCGAGCAGTTGTAGTCTTGAGCGGAATTTCGCCCCCTCCCAGAATACGTGGGGCAGCCTGAGCACCCACGCTCAGAAGTGGAGAAACATGGTCGTGGATGCTCAGCGAGGGATTCTCCAGGGGTGCTGGTACCCTCCTGGGGTAGTCTATCTTTATTTAATTCCGCTACCATGTTGATGGGGGGGGGGGGATTTGGGCCTCCGGCCACCTGCACTCACCAGACGAAACGCGGAAGCAGAACTTCCACTTCACGCCGGTATTCTGTGAGGTCGTGGTACCACCCCGGTTTGAGCCGGCCCATACGTAAAATGCTTGCTAGTTTTTGTACATGGGGGCCCCATTAAAGCTTTGGTCTAGTTTGGTTCCAGAAAAATAACGATAAGACTCAGCTCTTCCCCGTTTAAAATTGTTTCGTATGATGTGTGTAGAGATCCTGAGACCCTTTTTTACTGGAAACGAGGCATTCCATCTTAGTATCTGGGGTGACAAGGCGTCTGCGTTTTGATTTTTAATCGAGGATAAATTTATATGTCTATGGGCCACAACATCCACTTACTATCTCAATCAAGGTGGACTGTGTGATAGTATGTCACCATTGCTGATTAAAAAAATGCTTACGCGTTACGACTGCCGAACACTTCTTTTGAAGACGCAAATTTTTAAAATAAAATTGTAAATGAAACAAAAGTGTTTTAGTGTATATTGACATTTACTGGTACTATTCATGAGTCTTGATTTCAAAATATTTAACCAAAATTAGCAACTTTTTATAGAAATTTTCTTCTGAAATGAATAAAATATTCAAGCAAAATATTCTAATCGGTAGACAATTTTGTAAGGGAAAAATTTTTATTTGCTTCATTTCTGAAGAAAATTTTGATAGTGGCTAAATAAAAACTTATGTACCTACTTATTATTATTTAAACTCGTAAGATAAAAAACATGACTGTATAAGTGGGGTAAGGGTAATTCCCGAAAATTGTTTATTTTGATTAAGTCTGGTGATTTTGCCAAAGAAAACGTATAATTACTAGTACTAAAAGAATTATTAGTTTTGTTAAACATTTTTTTTATTTTCGTATGCAATATGGTTAGCAAGACTATCTGTTAACAATGCTATAAACATTACTAATATTCCCCTTTAACCACTCGTGGATGAGCTTAAATTGCTTGTGTTACGAGTGGTTCACGGTTCACGCCAGTAGTTGAATGGTGGATTTGAACTCACGACCTTTTCGAGTTCGCGGTCCCGCCATTAGGCTACTGTCGCTAATCAACGTTAGTAACTTACGTATTTATGAACGATTATATTCGAAGAAGTGCGTTTATGGTCACATTTAAAGTGATAAAACTATATGAAATCTTGAGGTGAGATATTTTCCATATTTTTTTCCATAAATCCGCCGCATAGACAAAGATTTAAAAACTCATCAAAATCGGAAGATTTTTTGATTTTCTAGAGCCAAAAAACGAGGTGACCGCGATAGTATAAAATAACCAAAATTACATTAGTATTTGGGTGTTTAACATTAGGTGCTATTAACTTTATACATTTATAATTGCAAAGCAAAACGCTTACGATAAACCAATTTACTAATTTAGAAAGGTCATTATTCAATACGTAGCAATATTATACTAATTGTGACAATCTATGGGGGAGGCCTGTGTTCAGCAGTGGATTTCAATACGCTGTGACGGTAACTACCTAATATAAGTTAATGATACGTAATTACAAACAATCGACGTAAAAATAAAATTCATACAATTTCATCAAAGACAGCTTTACTTATAAAAAGCGTTTTCGGTATATTATCTAAAATTTACAATAAAGTTCCGTCCATATTTCATGAAATGGAAAATATTCATAATTTAAAAAATAATTTAAAACATTTCTAATTGAGAAATTCCGTGAAAAAAAGTGACGCATCAGTAAGCATATTATAATGGCATTGCATAAAATATAATTCATTTGACTTTCGATTAGACTACATATTATTGTAAATATCCCATTCTAATTAATTATTACATCATTGTTGAATTTTTTTATATCAAGTAAAGTAAAATTAAAGTTGCAGCCTATATACGTCCCACTGCTGGGCACAGGCCCCCTTTTGGGTTTAGAAGGTTTTAGAGCAAGGAAGTGTCCGCCGCGCTGCCCCAAAGCGTGTTGGCGAACTTCACATGTCTTCGAAATATTTATTTCTTATTACTCAGACCTGCAGGTTTCCTCATGATTTTCCTTCACCGCTTACTTATATAATTATAATATAAATAATAAAATGAAATAATTGTGGAAATGTAATATATTTAATTGTAACTGTCATATTTGTATACCTCAGGGTTGAATGCAGCGAACATATTTATTTAAAACTAGCATGCCAGGCTAACGTTGTTCAGCCCTTTTCGACGACCCTCTGTCATGTCCTATTAAAAATCTTATAAAAAATTGTGGTTACTCATGTGCAGAAAAACGATCCTACCTCTCAAGTTGGACCTAACTGCACACGGTGTGAAAATTTTATTAAAATCGGTTAAGTAGTTTAAGACTCCATCGCGGACAAACAACGTGACACATAATGTTATATATTAATATATATATATATATATATATATATATATATATATATATATATATATATATATATATATATATATATATATATATAAATTCTATCTGTCTCATTTTGTCTCATTACCTATATTCACAAATAAATAAATTGTAATTTGAATTTAACATAACAAACAAGAAACAAACAGAAAGGTACATGGAATTGAGCCTGTAAGAACACTCGTTTGTCCTATGGATCAGGAAGAACTCTTAGCATTGCAGATAAATAAGTGGACATAAAAAATGTAATATTTATTGAAATAATACTAGTTTTTACGGATTTTATCGCGTATATTTAGCTTTTTAAATACCCGACGTTTCGAACGCTTTACAGCACTCATGGTCACGGGTGGGACTGAGATGTTCAACGTCCATATGTCATAGTTAATCGCGGTTACCATAGATTAAAATTTAACTTTTGTTCCGATCTATAGAGTATGAACTTATGGTATCTTGAAGTCTTGCAGTTGTATGCTTGGGTTGGGATTTAATTTTATTTATTATAGGATCCCAAGCAGATGGTGGCACCCAGCCATCTTCTCTATTGAAATTAGGATGTTTTTTGATTTCAATAGTCTCGCGAATCATCCTTGGAAGGAATCGGTGTTCTTTAGCGAGGATTTGCGGTCTATCAAATCTGATGTAGTGACGGGGGCGATCCTGTACGTGTTCACAGACTGCAGACTTCCCGGAGCGTCGATTCTTCACATCAGCTATATGTTCTTTAACGCGGGTTTTTATTGATCTTTTAGTTTGTCCTATGTAGGAGAGACCACATTCACAATCAAGCTTGTACATTCCTGTATCTTGCAGAGGGATATCACACTTGACTGATGGTAAAAAGTGACCAATCTTGTTCAGCGGCTTGAAGTATGTTTTGATGGAAGCGCGCTTCAATATGTAGCCAATCTTGTCAGTGACTCCTCTAACATATGTCAGAACAGCAGGTACACGCTCGCGTCGCTCCTGTAAAATAGCATCATGCTATAAGCAGGAGTACTACCAGGCCTGGGCTGATGCATCAGCGTCCCGGGATGTAAACACCAGCGCCCTAAAAAAGAAGTATAATTCCGCCTCTAGGTCCTTCAAAAGAGTCATTGCCAAGGCAAAGTCAGAGCACATAGGCAGAATTGGCGAGAAACTAGTTCGCCTTCCTTCTGGAACCCGTGCATTCTGGTCTCTCGCCAAGGCTGTCCAGGGGAATTTCTGTCAGCCATCTCTTCCATCTCTGCACAGGGAGGACGACTCACTGGCCCATACCGCAAAGGAGAAAGCCGATCTTCTAGGATCTTTCTTTGCGTCTAACTCGACTCTCGATGACGGGGGGAGTACGCCGCCGACCATCCCGCGGTGTGAGTGCTCCATGCCGGAAGTGCACTTCACACAGCGCTCGGTTCGCAAAGCACTCCTCTCCCTGGACATCCACAAGTCGAGTGGGCTCGACGGAAAATAACAGAAATTGTCTGACAAATAATTTGCCTTCTTTTGTTACATATTTTATCACTCCGAATAAAGATAATATCTTCGATAAATTGCTTTTAAATTAAAACGGTACTTAGAAACTACGAATTTCAAAGAAGAAAATAGCCGTTCCACGGTGACTTGAGTGAGTTTTCTGTCAACAATTTCATTATCCAAGTATTTGAATCCATGTGGGCGCATGCTACCAGTTCTTAGTCGTATAAGGTTCTGTACATCGCTTTGAGCCTCTACATATTTTATGCTAAGAAAATCTTCTAACTTTTTTTTAAATAAAAAGCAATAACTAGGTTATCACTGATGCATTTACATGTCCGCTCGGGTATCGCCATCAGCCGCTTTGTCGGTGCCGAAAGCTTCGTTGCCGCTTCGCATCACACGTGCCGCGAAATCTAGCAACGTCTCGCAGCCATCATAAGTATCGATACTCGACATCGATAAAGGTATCGGTATTTTTATACCTCTGTAACACATATTAGTACCAAATACTGATAATTAATCGAGTTATCAATACTAATATCGATATTAATAGAAAATTATCGGTTTTTTTAAAATATCGATATAAGACTAAACTTTTGAAAAGAGTTTTCAATAAAATCAATGTCTAATCAATCAATGCCAATGACATTTTACTTTCACACTCACGTATGATCTTAACTTACCTATGACCGTTGATGTTAGAGAGAGAGTAAATAAGACGCGAGAACGAGGAATTTAGTTTTATTGTATCGATATATTGGTATCAGCATCTATACCGATAAACTGCCTCCAACTATCGATATTTTGATATTAAAATCAAATATCGATACCAATATCAATAAATAGTTACCTAAATAACAGTCTATATCGATAACCCGATATCGATACTTGAAAAATATCGGTATCAAAGTCCCTGTTTTCTGCGACTTTAATGATTATTATATATACTATGTTTATATATGTTTCCCGATATTTCGGAAACGGATAAACTGATTTAAATGATAATTTATTATTTAACAGCTTATACTTGAGGAGTGGTCTTATATTTTTTTATAGAGGAGTTATACGAACATGCAGCTAACTTAATGATAACTGAGTGATATTGTTGCGGAAAAAATGCCGCTTACGGCTGGTTTCACAAGAAAGTCGAGGGAGATAGAAAACTCCTAGTAAATCGTACTATAGTGGATCGCCAAGATGGCGTGAATATCGTAAGTTCTGTTGCAAAGTGCGTTGGTCGAAAGAAGTGACTAAAATTTATCCGAACAATTCCTCTAAGCACTTCCTGTGGTAAATGCGATAGAAAATGCAAAAAGATGAATACATCTTCGGAATGTTAGTGAATATATATATAATTAAAAGAAAAATATCTATTTCAAAGTGTGGCAAAATTGGAATTGAAAATTCTAACGATTTTAACCTTTAGAAGGCTCTTTGTACTTTTTATCAAAAGTTAAATTATTATAGACATAGAGTTACATTTAAATTAGCATTACATTTTGCCCTCCTGGTTCATCTACGACGGATTTATCTTTAACATTTTTAACCGACATGGATGGATGGATGCCGACACAAGAGCAATTATAACACAGCCAGAAATAATAACAGCCAGAAAAAATAGAAAGAATTATAACACAGCCAGAAATAACACAGTTAGTTTTCGTATAGTTGTTATTATTATATTAAATCTCAATTAATAAAGTAAATAGAGAACAACAGTGAATTATCAACGAGGTCTTAAATAATTTTTAATACATAAATTACTAAGAAAACATTACTCTCTCTTCCATAGACAGATTACAGAAATATCATCTGATAGCATTCGTTACTTATCAATCAATCTTTGTATTTGCAAGCACACATGTGATTAAATCAGAAATATCATTGTAAAGCAAACGTCTTAACTAATGATGTCCATCACAAATAATGTTCGTCGTTTCAATAGAAAAAAATCTTAAAACAAATGAAATGTTTAACAGTTTAGGATTAAAACGGGAAAGAATGTAAAGGTAACATAATATACTCCAGACTTAAGGTGATACCTCGAAAATTTTGTGGTTTTTCTAATTAACATATTTTTTTAAGTTATATGGATTACAAACCAAATTTTTTGACTATATGATCTTGGATTGCATAAAAGGAAAACACACAACCATGTAATTTTCTCGATAGAAAAAAATGCAAGTAGGCTCTAATTATTTACATTTCTCGATGACACCACAATATTCTTACGAATAATTTCATGGAATTATTTTTAAGGCATAGTAAATAATCGTATCTAAGTTCTCATAAACCAGTTTTTTAATCCATAACGAAGTTTAATTAAAATAAATAAAAATCTTGTTTGGCGCTTACTTAGTTTTTTTCCGAGCGCTTGCTCGGTATGGCTATCTCATAATTTGCGTACTATGAAGGCATTGCATCACTTTCATTTCGACACTCCCGCAGTAGTCCGTTAGCTTCACCGATAAAGGAATAACCCACGCCCCCAAAACTTCGATTCATTTTCAAGGTATCCTCTTAATATTAGTTAGGGCCTATAGGAGTAATGGTGTTCTATGTGCCAGTCTGAACGGACACTAGGCGTAAACAGGATTAGAGCGCTCAAGGGAGAGCACGGGTGTACATTTTACTCCCTACTTTTTATTCCCTCACTTTTATAGTCCGATGGGATGGAAAACTGACACGACTGGAGAGATTCAAGCGCAGGACCAACGGCTTTAAGATCTTCGTGTAGGCAAGAACTAAGATATAATGACTTTTCAATATCCCCTTTTAACCTTGTTTAAATTAATTCTTTCTTTTTGTTTCCAATAATAATAGGGTTTAAGTTTGAGTGTGATATATGGTAAGGGTTACTAAGAACATTTTTAAAGTTAAGCTCTAAGAATAAAGTAATGAGTATAACTGTATAACGACAAAGAATTACACCGCAGTAATTTAACAGAAAACAATCGAGATGTTTACTCGTGTTCGACCAAAGGTTGATTTCTAGCCAAAGTCGAAGCCAAAGATGAAAGCTTAATGCTCTTAAGAAATTACTTATATAAAGCATATACTTCAAGATTGCCTAAAATTAATTATATAAATGATTGTAAACCTTTAAAATTAACCGTTTATATTGGCAGAAAGGGGATTTTAATTATCTGGTTATTCGTAATCTCCTGAACACTGCCCAGCAGAGTTGAATCCGACGATTTACTTTTTCGACGAAGTTTTTTTTCTTTTATTGAAGAGGGGGCAAACGAGCATGCGGCTCACCTGATGGTAAGTGACTACCGTCGCCCATGAACAAACACCAACAGGGGATTTGCAGCTGCGTTGGCGGCCTTTTAAATAGGAGTAAGCTCTTTTCTTGAAGGTCATACGTTGCTTCTGCATATCATTGATATGCAGAGGAAATAACGTTGGTGACAGCACGTATCCTTATGGAACACCAGTGTTTATAGGCTTGTAATAAGAGCATGCACCGTCTACTACGACTTTGATGCTCCGATCACCAAGGAAGCTGGTGATCTAATTGCAAAATTTATCGGAAAGCCTTCGGAATTCATAGGAGGGGAGTTTCGAAAGAAGCGCTTTGTTCCAGACTCGACCTAAGGCCTTCGCTACGTCCAAACTAACGGCCAATACCTCCCACTTGGACTCTGCTGGCTCCGCCTATCTATGAGTCAGGTAGACCAGAAGAACACCAGCTTATCGACCATGACAAAAACCGTATTGGCGGTCACTAATCAGCTGGTGATCCGCAAGGTACCCTCATGAGCTGGCAGTTTATAATGGACTCCATTATTTTGGAGAACAAGGAGGTGATGGCGATAGGCCTGTTATAATTTGAGGGATCTGAGTGTTCGCCTTTTTTAGGGATCTGGTGGACCAAAGCTGTATTTCATGAATTCGGGACTACGCCTTGAGAGTAGGAGTACCGGAAAAGACGCGCTTAAACTGGAACACGTCTTTAGCATAATGGGGGGGGCTTCATCAGCCCCACTCGACTTGCTGACGTCCAGGGACAGGAGTGCTTTGCAAACTGAGAGATGTGTAAATTGCACATCCGTCATGGAGCACTTATACCGCGAGATGGTCGGGGGTTTGTTCCCCCGTCATCGAGAGTCGAGTTTGACGCAAAGAAAGAGCCTAACAAATCGGCTTTCTCCTTTGCGGGATGGGCCAGTGAATCGTCCTCTCTGTGCAGAGATGGAAGAGATGACTGAAAGAAATTAATTTGGACAGCTGTGTTGTTTGTGAGAGACGACCTAGTTTTTATCCAATTCTGCCGATATGCTCAGACCTTGCCTTGGCAATGACTCTTTTAAAGGACCTGGAGGCGGAATTTTTAATGCTTTTTTTTTTAAGAGTGCTGTTGTTGAGTTGAACTTATCTAGTCAAAAGATTGCCTTTCGTAAACATACCTTTCAAGATTTTTTTTAGTTGTGTTGCCAATACCCGCCAGCATACAATATTTATCTTGTCCAATTCCCACACTTCAATTTCCATTGTAAACAATATCCATTTTGTCATTTATAATGTTCAGTGCAACCTAGATTTGCTTATGAACATTTAATCAAAATCCGATATATCTATTAAGAATTAAAATGAAACCGAATTTTTATTTTATCATTTTTTATTTTATCATATAAGTACATCAACATATTACATGTTCTAGTACACAATACATAAAATCATCGATTTTACATTTAAAATCCTGTATTGACTGTCTGTCACTTATCAGTTGATTTAGACATCATATCCACATGAATGTGATGATAGATTACCCAGAGACATATTAATAATATGTGTGTGTATGGCAATGAATTATCATTTCCCCCGGGACTACCATACATATCGCCTAACATATTACCGTAAGAAAATACCTTGCAGCGTCTAACCGTTTTATGTACGTACAAAATACATTAAAAATTGAACTTTGTTAAAAATTTGTTAAAAATTGAACATAATACTTATGCTGAAACTATATGCATAGCATAAGCAATAGCAGGAATATTATGGCAATCATTTAAGATCATTGTGAACATGGAAGTGATCATAGTCCAATGTAATTCTAAACGGTTTTATAGCACGAACTATAAAAATAAATGTGTCAAAGTTGAGGCCTCTACTACGCTACGCTCTGGTAACTAACAAATAGAGCTCTGTTAGCCAATTAATGACGAAAACTGTACCAAAAATTGATTTGCACTTCACAGGATAGTTAAGTTAGGTCGCGGTTTACCCGGAGTGGTCAGTATAAGTAAAAATGAAAGGTGTGGTGATGAAATTTAAGGATTGGTAAGCAGATTTTACGTGGTAGAGCCACGCTGCGAGACATGGATTGTTTGCTTGTGTGTCAGAATGCATATGTTTGCAAATACAACCAAACGAACCAAAGGAGTAAATTTATTTCCAATACATTTTTCATTCGAAAAATTTGTAAAATTGCATGTTTTTTATATAGGATAGGGTGACAAACGAGCACACAGTCCACCTGATGGTAAGTGGTTGCTGCGGCCCATAGACATCTACATCTATCCTGGATTACAAATCAAAATGCAGATGCGTTGTCACCCGTGAGGACTAAGATGGAATTTCTCGTTTCCAGTAAAATACGTCTCCGGTTATCTACACTCACCATACGCAACACAGCAGCATTAAGCTACTATTTTACGCTGATTTTCTGTGAGAGCGTGGCCCTTCCTCGGTCGAGCCGACCCATTCGAGCTACAACTATACTACTAATATAACTGCAGCATAGCTCTACCACGTATAAAAATGTTTTGACAATTGATATAAATGATTTTCCCTTTATTTAATGTTTATATTTTTAGTTTATGAACGCTGTTTTATTCATTACAATAACATTAACCCATCAATATTGCTTAAATGAACATATTCTAGCAGCATAATAAGTTTCTGTGTACGTATTTGTGCGCATAAGCTTGTGTGCTTCTGTGCATGTGATAGTGATGTACAGATTTTAAATATTTATAGTAATTCTGGCTTGAAATCAGCAGAATTTTTTAAAATTTATTAACTGTGTGTATTTGTGTGTATTTATTTTTATAAAGTATATCCTATTTTATAATAATACGTTTATATGCAAATACTATAGTTAAAAGATTTCTGTTAAGCTGCTAAACCCGCTAGATCTCATGATCGATTACATTTGATGAGATTGAAGTGAAGTAAAAAGGCGACTTAGAATTCTTTTATAAAAATTCAGTGCTACAATATAGAAGAAACAACCATTAATTTTTATAGCACGTATTTTTTACCGTTCAAAAATCTAGAGTAAATAACAGGATTTCACTTTTCGACTTTTGTACAAACCACCTAAGTATTGTAAGATATTTAAAAAAAATCAAACGTATGTTCATAAAAACGAAAGTAGTTTTAACAAAAATGACAAACGACAAAAAGATGAAATTTACAAAGACATAAGTACACTCTGAAAACACCACGACCGGGAACAAATACAAGCTAGGGATACTGTGTAGTTACTCAACTCCAGAGAGTCAGTAATTCATTCATGGAACAAAGGTTATCACAACAGAGTCCCAAAAAATGTACAAAGATTTTATTCCAAGTACAAATACCTTAACTTTAGTTAAGTAATTGTATAAAAAGTGTTGTCATAATATCAATAAAATACATACATGGTAATTAATAAACCCGGCTAATGAGATGATCGCTTTAAGCTGTTTCAAGAAATTTTAAAAGTATTTTGTACCTGTATTCTTTTTGAAAGTGATCATACTGTTTTACTCTTATTGTATAATTTTACTTTAAAAACAGTCCCGTTCGGTTTTTTCTTTTTCTTCCCAGACTAAGTTTTCTTTCCAAACCAGTGATAAAAGTTAAAATAAAAATTATCAATAGGAGTACTATGTAATTACTATATTAAAAAAGAAATATTTTGTTCTGCTCAATTCTGTTCTAAAATAATAATTATTTTATTTTAAGAATGTTTCATTCATTATTGTGCAGAAAAACTTTACCATTTACTTTAGTATATAGCAAAAAAAATGTAAGGACCGGGCCGACCGAACAACTAAAACGGTTCAATGCATTGGCCCTAAAATTAGGGCCAACGCGAATCGCGAATATTTCTAGTTGCGTGGTAAAATAATGCAAAAATTACGATACAAATCGGTAAGTAACCTTATATTAATTTTGTTACAATTAAATTATTATATAAACGCATTTTTAGTTTTATTTTACAGGTAGTTTAGTTACGTTACCAAGATTAGGGCAGGGTTGGATTCAGACCCTCAAAAATATTGTACATGGAAAATAAAATTATACTATTTATAAAAAAAAATATATCACGTTTGACGTTTCATGTTTCTTTTTTCCCATGTGCCGGGATTTTGGCGTCACGCGTCTAGTTTATCTATACGTTTCGGTTTTTTTTTATTTCTGTTTAATTTTTGTGTAAAGAACTTACTGTAAGTTAAATTTTGAATATTGGTACCTAATATATTTTATATTCAATAAGTGTAAAATGAAAAGAGTACAAAAGAAAAGGATCGATCGAGTATTGATGGACCAGAAAGGGAGCTAATTCTAATTTTATTAAAAAAAAAAACGCGGTGCTCATGTGTACATGAGTACCGCGTTTTTTTTTACAGATATACAGATATACAGAAATTCTCGATATCGTAAGGTTAATAAAAAATATTAAAATGTAAATGGACCCAATAATAATACAAGTCGACCTTTACCTTTACCACAAAATTATACATACATATACAGAATGGGTCCCACATATATGCAATAAATGAAACCACAAGTAATACTAGTCCGTAGAAGTGTAGAAAAATTAAATATTAAATTAAAACCCGTAAAATAAAAAAGTGAAATTTTCAAACAAAATAAATATTAAAATTAATTCAGTAAAAGTGAACACTCTGTTTAGACAACGTACCTTGACCCCTTGGAAGAGTGACAACGTTGCACGCGGGTGGCACGCCGACAAAAGACACCGCTGTCGATATGTCGCAATACCAATAGTTTGCACTGCGTGGCAACGTCGCTTTTTAATGTTCAAGGATTCATTCAAGTTCGTTGAATCATTGACTTAGTGACCCAATTCTATAGAGTGTTCAAATTTGCTTAAAATTAAAACTCTACTTTTTGACCTAATTACTGGACCGATTACGTTGTCAGCAAAGGCGATAACAAGTATATGGTTTCATTTATTGCATATATGTGGGACCCATTCTGTATATATATATAATTTTTTGTTTTTATATAAAACTACTACACTATACAATCGACTAGTGACATATTAGTTACGGCTTTGTTTAGCTCATAGTATATAATTTACAAACTAAATAAATAAATTCAATGAATTAATTAATTCAAATTATTTATTACATTGAAATATATCTCTTTTATTTAAATATAATTAGGATGGTAAGGTGAAGAATTTGTATAAATTAATTACTTTCCCGCGAATCGTAGATTTACTACGAGGGCGGCACTGAAAATTTCGGGAATCAAGGAAGTGACACAATATTACTATTTAAAAATGTATTTATTGCTTTTGATAGTATTATCCGCGAAATATGACACATTTTTCCATACGATGGAACCAATCATTGAAGCAACTAATCCATTCGGAAGGTGGGGTCTCCAAAATGGCCTGACTAAATAAGTTTGACAAAACCTTGTGACAAGGCCGAGAATCTTTTTTTAATATGTAATGGTATTCGATTTTTAAAACCAAGGAGTTTTCAATTAAAAAGATTTTAATATGACAGGAACAGTGGAAATATTCCATTCCCGATACTTTTAGTGCAGCCTAGGTAGATCTTGTAATAGAGTTTGGTATATAAACAACAAACATAAACATTACCAGAATAAAGGAAGGAAACAACTTGAACCGTTGATTGAATGTGTGTGTGTGAGCTTTATATTCCAATATGACAACAAAATATATAGATTATTTTTTATAACGTTGCGGTGTAAGATCTCTGCCAATTCCTCATATCCCGTAGGTGTCGTAAGGCACGATGTAAGGAAATAAAAAACACATGATGTGTAGCAGCATCTTCTTTATTACAACTCCAAACGTAACAAACTGTGGATGCCGACCCGCCTGCCCAGCGTGACAACTATGGGGAAGTTCCCCGTGCGAGGCAACCTATGACCGGTGACGTGCATATTCAGCAGGAGGCTCTTATAGGTTGTAATATAGTAATCTAGCAAAGGTAAAGCAGAAACAATGTAGACTATGGGCAGAGAGTCTGGTGCAGAGAGTCTGGTGTGTACTGTGGATGCCTGTGTTACGGATAATGTACGGTAATGGATGGAATAGATGGAATTATCATTTTTGTTTATGTAATACGCATACCACAAAAACCATTATAAATATTATTTATTGAAACGAGTTTTAAATAAACATTCAACACGATGATATTTACCTTCTATATTCGTCCTCCGTAACTATCTTCTAGTCAAAGCATTAAATCTTTTTCTGCATTTGTGTATGCACTATGCAGTATTTCAATCGGTTACAAAGATACACCTAGGTATAGGCATTCCAATTCGTATATACAAAATATGTATATAAATGTAAAGGAATATTATAATTCTGAGTTCACTTACTTCAGGACGTCATAAGTATCTAAGATTTCGAAACCGGTGATAATACATATAATACGCTAACTACAATCATCACATCATCAGATAATGAATAATATGTGTTGTTTAAATCTTGATCACGGAACACTACACTCGCAAAATTTGCCTATTCACACTATAGCATTCTCCACATCATAATCCTTTCAGAAATTACACATATTGAAGCTTAATTTAAAATGTACAAAGGATTAACCCAGGCCTAAATTAAATTAATTAAATTTAAAGCAGCAAAATTAACGCTGAAAATGAACAACGTTTCTACAAGAATAAGGTTTGTTTTAGCTAAAACTTATTATGAGTACGGTAATGGCGGCATCTGGCGAAGTAACTTAATTGTAAATAAAGGTGGAAATTACTTGCATTTATTTTTATACTTTCTGTAGTACATTTATGGAGGTGAGCTAATAATATAGTGGATTAAATAAAAATATTTTTATGGAGAAAATTCATTGAAATTCAAGTGAAGAGTTACAAAAGAGCAAACAGTCCACCTAATGGTAAGTGGAGTCTGTGACCCATAGACATCTATCGTCCGTTCCGTCCGGTGTCCATACCCGAAGTCAACGCCAGCAGGAGACGGACCAGATAAGATTTGGTGGTGCAATGCCGCAGACGTCGGGGGGCTAACTGCCAACCACGGAGGCTGGCCCGTCAGCAGCTCCTACACCTGCAGCACCTGACTTAGGTGCTCTCATGAAGATGTTGCAGATACAGGCCCGCCAGCAGGCGGAACAGGCACGCCGATTGGAAGAGCAGCTGCGGGGCGGACAGGAGGAAGCAGGCCCGTTGCTTAAAAGAGCAGCAGGAGGAACAGGGTCGTCGACAGGAGGAACAGACTCGCCGACAGCAGGAACAGGCTCGGCGACAGGAGGAACAGGCTAGCCGAGAGTAGGAATAGGCTCGTCGACAGGAGGAACAGGCTCTTCGACAGGAGGAACAGGTCCGTAAGATGGAAGAGCAGCTGCGGGGCGGACAAGAGGAGCAGGCCCGTCGGTTGGAAGAGCAGATTCTCCTCATGAAGGACCTTCACGCTACCTTCGGGAAGGAGATAAAAGAGGTGAAGGATAGGGTTACTCAGCATGATAACCGCCTGTCGGAAGCTGAAACCCAAATCGCGACAGCTGAAACCCGAATCGAGAAAGCTCAAACCCGAATCGACCAAGTGAACAATCGGGTTGACAACGTAATGGCTGACATGAAGGAATCACTGGACGAACTCAAACTTGGGGATGGAACTACAGCTAGCGTAGCGTAGTAAATACTACACCTTCGCTACGTGAGTTCAAAGTTCCACCGTTCGACGGGACTTCTTCCTGGTCAGCCTACAAAATCTAGTTCGAGGCCGTTATCAAGGCGAACAGCTGGAATAAAAGTCAGGCCATGACTGCTCTCAAACTAGGTCTGCGCGACCAGGCCTTAACAGTTTTGGAAGCTCTCGGTGAGGAAGTGACTTATAAGCAGCTCCTTGAAGCATTGGAAGCGAGATATGGCGATGCTCACCTCGAACACGTCTTTCGTGCGCAGCTTAAAGATCGCGTGCAGCGGACTGCTGTCAAGGATTGGCCAGTTCCAAAAGAAAAGACGCAGGTTAGAGCATTTTTGGGTCCGTGCTCCTATTATTGACGATTGTGAAGAACTTTGCAGATATAGCCAAACCTCTGCACAAGCTTACCGAGGAGAAGCGACATTTCTGCTGGGATGAAAGTTGCAATATCGCATTCCAGGAGCTCAAGGACCGTCTGTGCAAAATACCTATTTTGGGATACCCTGGTGCAAGTAAAGTATTTATAGTTGACACAGACGCAAGTGATATAGGACTTGGCGGTGTGTTGTCTCAACGGAATGGTGACCATGAGGTCGTGATTGCGTACTTCAGCAAGTCGTTGTCAAAACCGGAAAGGAACTATTGTCACAAGACGCGAAATGCTAGCTGTGGTAAAGTCGCTGCAGCATTTTAGCAAATATCTTCTGGGGTGGAAATTTCATTTACGAACTGCTACTAAAATTGTAAATACTGCACTAAAATGGCTATTGCAGTTTAAAAATCCAGAAGGACAAGTTGCGAGGTGGATTGAAATACTGCAGTAATACGACTTTGAGATCGAACATCGCAGCGGGAAATCTCATGGCAACGCAGATGCATTTTCAAGAAGACCTTGTCCTGAAGATTGCAAACATTGTACTAGGCAATAGAGTAATGAAGTGGTATCCGTGAGGATGCTCAGGACAGACCACCTCAGCAACGAATGGAAGGACAGCTTACAACATGCACAGCAGGAAGATTCAGACATCAAGTCAATTTTGCAATGGATGAAGGCCAGTGCTCCCAAGCCCAAGTGGAGCGACGTCTCAGTGATGAGTTCGACCACTAAAAGCTATTGGGCCCAATGGGACAGCTTGCTGCTTCAGGATGGAGCTCTGTGCCGTAAATGGGAAAATGTTCGGGGAGACAGCTGTCATTTACAAATGGTTGTCCCTAAAGCTAAAGTACCGGATGTTTTACAGATGTACCATAATAATTGTTCAGGAGGCCATCTGGGAGTTAAACGAACTCTACTGAAGATCCGAGAACGGTTTTACTGGGTTCACTGTCGAAACTATGTAAAGGACTGGTGTCAAAAATGTACAAGTTGTGCGGCTGTAAAGAGACCTCAGACACGTAGTAGAAGTGCATTGAATTTGTACAATGTTAGTGCACCATAGGAGAGAATAGCCATTGACGTGGCGGGGCCATTTCCGGAGAGTGGAAGCGGTAACAAGTATTTCATGGTTGTGATGGATTACTTCACTAAGTGGCTAGAAGTCTTCACCATTCCAAACCAAGAAGCTTCAACAGTTGCATATAAACTAATTCGTGAAGTCTTATGTCGTTTTGGAGTACCTTTAGGGATTCACAGCGATCAAGGAAGGAATTTTGAGTCTCAAATATTCCAGTAAACTTGCCCAGTTATGGGTACTCATAAAACAAGAACGACTTCTTATCACCCGCAATCTGATGGAATGGTAGAACGATTTAATCAGACATTGGAGAGGTACCTAGCAAAAGTTGTAGACAATCGGCAACGAGATTGGGACAAGTACATACAACCGTTTTTATTGTCATATCGAAGCGCTGTTCACGAAAGTACATCAGTGACACCAGCTTTCGCAAACTTTGGAAGAGAATTACGGCTGCCTGCAGACCTGATCACTGGGATAACACCTGATGCCCCACGCAGTATAAGCGATTATGCAAATGATTTGCGGAACAAAATGAATGACATTTATGAGTACGTCAGAAAATCAGGCCAGAAAATGTCTGAAAATATGAAAACCCGGTATGAACGCAAAATGAACAACAAGGGGTTCGACGAAAGTTCACTAGTGTGGTTGCACAATCCAGTCGGCAGCAAAGGGAAATCTCCTAAGCTTCAAGCTAAATGGAACGGCCCGTACCGGATTATGACCAGGATCAACGATGTAACCTACCGGATACAGAAAGGCGCAAGAGGGACTCCCAAGATCGTCCAGGTGGATCGCCTGGAGCGTTATTATGGGGCCGATAATGCTCGGGACGAGCATGTCTTAGGAGGGGGCGGTGTTGCGCACCTAAGTTGACGTCAGGTACCTGGCACTAGCGCCATCTAGTGTCGGGACAAGAGCAAGGAGAGTTTCCTAGAAAATGTCAATCTTGACTTTCGACCGACAGCCCCATCTAGTAAGTAACAGAAGAATTAAGCTTTACAGAAGCCCCACATTCGAACTTTCTGCGTCTGGTCGGTAAGCGCCCGTATCTACTGGAATATGTTTCGGTGTAAAATGTGTATTTAAAGCCGCTGCATGCCGCGATCGGGGCAATATTGAATTTGGCGAGACAAGCGAAGCTTTGGAGTGAAATAAAGTGAATCAGTGTGATTAATTATAAAGTAAATCAGTGTGATTATTGTTAGTGTCTTTTAAGTTTTAATTAGTGTAAAGTGAATTAAAATATTAATTTTGGTAATTCAATCGCAGTTTTATTGTCACGAACCCTAAGCTCGTAACAGTAATAATTTCCTTTTGTTTCCTTATAAGTTTTTTAAACTGTGCTTTAAGATACACCGCATGCACTTGATGTTTCTAATATTCTCATCAGTCACATTTAAATCACACAGTTCGTCTTCCTCGACTATGAATTATTTATCCACTTTTATTCTTACACATAGGTGAAGTATTCATTATCAATATTAAATGTAATAAACGAACACATATATTCAAAACACAGACACAACTGTTTCGTACAAAGGTCTGCCTTCAACTGAGCACAGTGAACTTGAATCTTGGCTCTGGAGTCGTGGTAAAGCTGGCGGTCAACGATGACTCACTATTTTCTTCATGCGAACGAACTAAAAATTTATCCTGAATTAAGAATCAAAATGACGATGAGCATATGAGAGAGAAGATGAAAGAAAGATATAAGCTGCAGAAAGTTCATGCGAAAACATTGATTGAGGAAGTACGTGAAAGGTGTAGAATAGAAGCGGACGAGAGGTTGTCGCACAACTTTAAGGAAAACTCCAAACTCTTCTGGAAAGAGGTTGGAGGGTCCCGGAGTGGTGCGACAGCTTTAAGAATGAACAAAGTGCTTTCGAGAACCAATGACGTCCTCTCAGAAAAATCGGACGTCATGCAGCGATGGAGTGAATTTTATAGAGAATTGTATGCGTGTCATGATCTTAGTGAAGGATCCGGGGGTGACGCCGTGACTGGCACGCCAGACACGGACCTCGATGACACTGAGGTCATCAGCATGAAAGAGATTGAACGTGCGATTCGAAGTTTGAAATGTGGTAAGGCTGCGGGACTAGACAGAGTTACTGCTGAAATGGTCAAGTACGGTGGGCCTCGCGTCTGGGACAGCTTTCATCTGCTGTGCAATTTGTGCTGGCGGACGGGAGATGTCCCGGATGATTGGCGATCCGCGGTCATTGTGCCTTTATATAAAGGTAAAGGTTCACATTTTGACTGCGGGAGCTATCGGGCGATCAGCTTGACCAGTTTAGCAAGTAAAGTTTATTCGAAGGTTTTGACACGCAGGATGCAAGAGAAATCGGAAAGATTCTTATGGGAGGCACAATGCGGATTTAGACCTGGAAGAGGATGCACGGATCAAATGTTTTCTCTCCGCATGATCACGGAGAAGCTTCTGAGTGTTAACCAGAGGATTTTCTGTGCTTTTGTGGATCTGGAGAAAGCATTTGATAAGGTTATAAGGAAGAAAATGTGGGAACTGTTGCCGGGATATGGTGTGGATGGTCGATTGTTAAGGGCTGTGCAGTCACTCTACTATGACTGTAAAGCCTGTGTGCGGGTAGGGCATGACCTGTCACCCATGTTTAGCGTCCAAGCGGGCGTAAAACAGGGTTGTGTCATGTCTTCCTGGCTGTTCATACTGTATCTCGACAGCTGTTTACAGAAGCTGAAAGATAGCTGTTTGGGTGTGAAATTGGGTGACATAAAAGTTAATTGTCTGCTGTGTGCTGATGATGCAGTGCTTATTGCACCATCAGAAGCAGAACTGCAGGCATTAGTCACGTGTATGAAAGAGGAATGTGAAATTAAAGGTCTCCGTTTGAATGCTAATAAAACTAAGGTTCTGGTATTTGAAAAGGACGAAGAGAGAACGAAATGTGAAATATGGGTAAATCAGGAATGTCTAGAACAGGTAAATGAAATTGTATACTTGGGGAGTGCTTTCAGCCGGGATGGAAGATGTGATTTAG
Organism: Parnassius smintheus behrii; assembly: GCA_036936625.1. Lineage (NCBI taxonomy): Eukaryota > Metazoa > Arthropoda > Insecta > Lepidoptera > Papilionidae > Parnassius > Parnassius smintheus. Next base: position 1,813,608 of record JAUPFT010000026.1, read on the forward strand.
ATGTGGATAGGCGTGTCGCTGCCGGAAACAAAGTCAATAGTGCCCTGAATGCATTAATAAAAAGGCAAGGCGTGGTGAAGAGTGCACTCCTTGCAATACATAACGCAGTGTTGGTACCGACTTTGTTATATGGCAGCGAAACCTGGGTATGCCAGAAGAAGCATAAAAGCAAGTTGAATGCAGTGGAGATGCGATCTCTTCGTAAAATGTGTGGCGTTACCATAGCCGACCGAAAGCGAAACGAAGAGATTCGCAATATGGCAGGATTGAAAGATGACCTTGTCACAAAAATTGATAGGGGCGTACTCCAATGGTTTGGACACGTTGAACGAATGAGTGAAGACCGAATGGTGAAGAAAATATATAGAGCGAAAGTAAATATTAAAAGGTGTCGAGGTAGACCGAGACTAACTTTCGAAGACCATGTGAGCAAATTGCTCGAAGAGGGGAGGGTCAAGAGTACTCGGATACCTAGACGTGCATGTATGAAGAAGTTAATGAACCTGAAAGAAGCGAAAGAGGTATGTAAGGATCGTGACACTTGGCGATCTGTTCTCTCTGGCTACCCCGTTAGGGATTGTGCGTGACGATAAGTAAGTAAGTAAGTAAGTAAGAATCAAAATGCCGATGTGTTGCCAGCATGAGAACCACGATAAAATGCCTCGTTTCTAGTCGAAAGGGTTTCCGGTTCTCTACATTCAATATACGTAACACAGAAGCATTGAGTTGCTACTTTACGTCGGTATTCCGCGAGGTTGTGGTTCTTTCCCGGTCAAGCCGACCCATTCGTGCTACAAACATAATATAGCTGCAGCGTTGCTCTAATACGTAAACGTGCGGGCTTTTTGGCCTTTCCTTTCCTTATTTTACTTTAAATATGAGTCTTCTTTATGTTACTTTCTCTTTTTCTCTTACCTAACCTCTATAAATATACTATTTGTTTAGCAGTAAAGTTTTAAAGGTTTCAAGCATCTCTTTGTTGCAAAAGTATGAAACCATGAAAGATTTATCCATATTCATCACTCCATACAGATGAGTTATTGGTGAGCGTAATTTCGATTCTTTCGGGTTGGTATAAAGCTGTTCCTTTACGTTTTCATAGTCTCCTATCACTATGGAGTGTCTGAGATTTCGAGTTAATTTTTTCGAACGGATATAGCAACATTTATCAGACAACCTAATTTTTTTTATTTTAACTTATTTTTAATTGACAATCACATAACCAGAATCTTCAATATTCTTTTCACCTGTCCTCTTTTTTATTTCCATCAGCCTATTTTCACTCGGCTGCTGAATAATCAATCTGGGGCGGATCTTAAGTTATTCCTACACGTGATGATGCCATCATTTGACGTGTAAATGCTGCGTGACGGACCTTTATTACAATAATAGATGCTACCACCATACGCAGTGCAGAAATTGCGTGGCAGAGTTTCAGTTATTACAACACTGGATACTGCCATCATACACAGTGTAGAGGTTGAGTGGCGGATCTTTAGTTAATACAACACTGGATGTTGCCACCATTCGCAGTGCAGAATGTGTGGCGAATCAGTTGTCGCCATAATGGATGCTATCACAATACGGCGTAATATGCCACTTTTATAATGGTATTTTTCAATATCCAATATAATACAATCACAAAACTTACTATTGAAACAGGTCAAAAATAATTTACATAATTAATAAATTGCGGTTACTGAAAGTTGACTTCCGAGGCCAAATTTAGGCTAATGGGACAATAATTCACAAAGTTTTATAATATATTTTGCAACGTAAACGTGAATTCCACTTTAAGTAAAATGCTATTTTGATACTTGAATTAAAATTATTTTATAGCTATCCCATATCTAATTTTGAATATCTAGAGTACATTTTAAAATAGAAAGAAAGCTTATATAGTATTGAGAAAAATTTTAAAGGTAAAGGAATAGCACAATATCAAAATGTTTTACTTTATGTTACTCCAGATTTAATGCGCAGCGTTTTTCTTGGTCGGGTGAGCCGTATACTCCTTTGCCCCTATGCTATATAAAAATTCGCGTTTACCGCCATCGAGGCAGTCATAAACTGTAACTAATGAATTGAATTAAAAAGTCTCGCGTTTTGTAGATGTTAGGATTAACAAACGACCTAATTGTTATTGCCTAATTGTTATTGTATGAGTCTTTAATAATCCATCCTCCATTAAGAATCAAAAGGCAAATACGCTATCATCCCTAAGGATTTAGACTAAAATCAAATGCCTCGTTACCTTTACAAAGGGTCTCCGATTCATGTCACGTACTATATGACATTACAACGGCATGATGCTGCTATTTCACAACGCTGTTCGAGAAGAGGGTTATATTTAGCATTGGAGTTGTGATGGACCTGTAAAGATTTTGCTGAATGATGATGATTGTACGTGGTCACGGTTTTTCCCTTGCCTAACCACTGTAGCTAATCTCATTAATGTTTCAACACGACGTCTGAAGTCATATTTAAGCCAAATCAGTGTAATCAAGCGAATGATCAAAACACACTTAAGTTTAGTTTTTCAGAACTGATATTCGAACTTCCATATATACATAATTCGTAATTTCAACATCAAACTGCGTCTATTTCAAACACAGAAGTCAAACAAAGCTTGTTTGCAAATGACACGGTAATACACTGCCTCAAAAGAATTCACCAGTCAAGTGGAATATAGAAACCACTACAGCATAATAGCTTATTCTTGCTATTGCTGTATCTATTGAAATTCTATTGTTTATTTGATGGAAAACAACTGCAGTAACCTAAAAAAGTTTTTAGTATTTGTATAATTTACACGCCTGACCAATTTTGCTTTTAAAAGTTATTCAATGGTTGTAGCAACCAAACTTTGGTGTAAAATTGCAAATCAACAAGTTCGAAACTTTTTCAACAGAAAACATAGCAAGACCACGCTCTCACAGAATACCAGCGTAAAATAGCATCGTAAAGATGCTGTGTTTCGTATGGTGAGTGTAGAGAACCGGAGACCCTTTTACTGGAATCGAGGAATTCCATCTTAGACCACAAGGGTGACAACGTAATGAACGAAAACGGCATTTTGATTCTTAATTGAGGATAAATGTGGATGTCTATGGGCCACAGCATCCACTTACCATCAGGTAAACTGTGTGTTCGTTTGTCACCCTTATTCCATAAAAAAAAACTCAATCCTTTAATCAATTATTTAAAAAACTGCAGTTTGTTTGTTACTTACTCTAACTTCGTTAAATTTATAGACCGCAACGCAATACGAGTAAATAAGCCAGGAAGTAACTCATTAAAGATGGAAATTCGAGGAAGGAAAATCATCTGGAGCTGAGAAGGGAATTTTTTAAAAAGTAATTCATAAATTTTCCGATGTTACAAAAAGCCCTGATTGTCTTTCGGATAATAAATAACCTAGAGCGCACCCGGCGTTGCTCTCTACCTGTTTGTGAGGTTTCGTCGCAAAAAAATTTTCGCACAAATTTTATCTTCTATGTTTTATAAAGCTAAATATTTCGATATTACAAACTAATTATTTCTACGTGGTAGCAAGCTGCAATTATATTAGTAATATAGTTGTAGCACGACTGAGTCCACATTTTGATTCGTAATCCAGGATAGATGTAGATGCCTATTGGCCACAGCAACCACTTACCACCAGGTGGACTGTGTGCTCGTTTGTCACCCCATCCTAGAAATAAAATTACAGAGCGATGCTGCAATTTTATTTATATGACTATATAAAAAATTACCTTACATCACGTTTGGTAAAATACTAGAATATTGCTATGTATATTCATATCAGTATTTGTTTTTGAAACGTTTATTAGTCGCTAATTAAAAATAAAATCATGCATAATTTAAAATACTTGCGCAAAAGCAATAGCTAAATTAAGGAAAGTATTTTCTTAGGACTGCGACTGATGAGTAAGGGTTGCATTTATTCACACATAAATAAAACGGAAATGTTATTGAAGAATTTAAGTAAATGATATGCATTAGGTTATGTAATTACTAGCATGTTGATATGTGGTACAGTTCAGAAATATGAGATCTTTATGAATAATAACCGTACCATAATGTTTTATTTTACATTCACATGTGAATATTATGTTTATTAGAGACATTCTATTTTGGTTCTTAGTGGTGACAATGCGTATGCACTTTGATTAATAACCGAGGATAAGTGTAGGCGACTATGAGCCACAGCATTCATAAACCAAGTGGAGTACTACGTGCGGTGGCTCCATTTCTTCTATAAAAAATGATAAAGTGTTACTTTTTCTCTGTCATCTATAAAACAATCGACTAAAGCAAAATGACTAATTGGGCTCGTAAACTGTATAAAATTCTAATAATATATAAATAGGACCCATTATTAGTAAAACTTAAGTAAAAAACGAATTTAAAGTTCACCTGAAGGTAATGCACTTAATGCAGTCCACGGACATCTGCCAACATTTTTATACAAAGAAAGCAGATGGAATATTACCCTTCGTGTTATATCCATTATATAGTTGCAGCTTACCACGTAAAAAGTAAAATATAGCTGTGGTAAATATTTCTCAGTTTATTTATTTGACATCACATAATCTTCTTTTGAAGTTAAATGTAAGAGTAAATTACGTGGTAGTAAAATTAAATCAAAATTTTAACCACCTAACCGCCAAAAAAGCGTTCTTAATTAAGCAAAGAATTTTTGAGGATAGCGACGGATTCGCAAATCAAGGAGGAATTCTTCTTTAGACATGACTGAAGTTTAAACTTTTTACAAGATTTTAACTTTATTGAAATGCTTTAATGGTTGTAGGTAAAGCTTCTGAGATTTACTTTCCTTTAATCTAGAATAGTAAAAAGGCTAGCAAAGTAATATTTAGGGACCAAACATTTCTAAATTTTCCTTAGTCACATACGTTAGTCATAAAAATGTACCTTTTTAAATTTATTACGTTTACCAGTGTATTATTAAATTAAAATGGATTAAAGGTGCACGCTAATAAGAAGGAAGTAAAGGTTTTGAAATGAGAAAAAATAAAAGAAAATGTTAAATAAGAATACATGGTGGGTTACTTCACAGTTGATCAAGTGGATGAGTTTGTGTATTCCAGGATGTGGGTTGAGTATAAAGGTAGACATAACAAGCATGTAAAACGAGAGAATGCAGGTCACATAGTAAATGGGACTCTTTACTATATTGTGGAATATATTAAAGGGTCCCATAAATAAAATGATTTTGTAACCAAAAAGACACGTCTGGCAAGTGACAATGCGGTTTTAGTCCATATTTTAATGAATGGTAGTAAAAGTTGGGTTTGGTAGAAATATGCATGAGAGTACAGTTGAAGTTTTTGTTTCCAATTAGCATTACAAGAAGACGCAAAATTTTTGAATTTAATTCATTGCAATATAAATTAATGACTAGGAATACATATTGAATATTTCCGCAGAAAATTCAATCTGTTTCTCAAGGTTGAATAGTTTCTGATTGCTGGAAGAGAATTGTAAAAATATAAATCAACGCGACAGTTACACAAAATTCTAAAGTAATATAATCGGACGTGCTAAGAATGGAAATAAGTTATTTTTTAAAAAAAATTATACGTTTGTTTTTCCCGGCTAAAGCGAATCAAAAAGGAGGGTTATGATTTTGTCTCGTATGTATGTAATTGGGTATGTGGGTCTGTATGTTCATCTGTTCCCTCATAAGTTCTAAACTACTTATCATAATTTAAAAAATGAGGTATTATGAATATATTTATTGATCTATTTTTCCCAGCGTTCACTGGTAGAGAATGCCGTAAGGCATTAAGTCCGTTCATTGTAACTCTCAGTTTAAGGAGTGTTACAGCGAAGATTAAATAAATAAATAATAAGTGATCGGCTTACTCTGTACACAAGCACTACCTTCCGTTACTGAATAGTAGGATATTGTACGTTATATAAACATAGTAAATAATTAAAAATAGCGATAAGCTACGTGAAAGTATTTTTTTTAATTATGTAGTGTTTTGAAAAAACTAAATTTACGGATTTTATCGCGTTTATTTCACTACTTTTACTTATTTTTAATTCCCGACGTTTCGGGTGCTTTACAGCAACCATGGTCACGGGAGGGACTGAGATGTTTGACGTCCCAATGTCATAGTTAGTCCGGCTACCTTCAGTTTTTGAATATTAATTTTTGGTCCGATTTACGCAAAACGAGCTTATAGTATCATGAAGTCTTGCAGTGGTATGCTTAGGTTTGGGTTTAATTTTGTTAATTATAGGATCCCAAGCAGGTGGCAGCACCCATCCATCTTCTCTATTGAAATTTGGATGTTTTTTAATTTCAATAGCCTCGCGTATCATCCTTGGTAGGAATCGGTGTTCTTTTGCGAGAATTTGTGGTTTATCAAATCGAATGTAATGGTGGGGACGATCTTTAACATGTTCGCAGACTGCAGACTTCCCGGAGCGTCGGTGCTTCACGTCAGCTATATGTTCTTTCACGCGGGTTTTTATGGATCGTTTTGTTTGACCTATGTAAGAGAGACCACATTCACAATCTAACTTGTACACTCCTGCATCTTGTAGAGGGATATTACACTTGACGGATGGTAAAAATTGACTAATCTTCTTCGGCGGCTTGTAGTATGTTTTAATGGAAGCTCGCTTCAAGATGTAGCCAACCTTGTCTGTGACTCCTCTGACATATGGTAGTACAGCAGGTACACGCTCGACTGTGGCCGGCTTCACTCGGTCACTGTGACATAGGCGCGGGACCCGAAGCTTGTTGTCTTGAAATACTTGCTTGACGTGCTGAAGTTCGGCGGCCAGATGCTTTCTGTCACAGATCCCTCGTGCTCTCTGAAACAAAGATTTACCCACGGTAGCTAACTGTGAAGGATGATGGTGAGATTCACCATTTAAATATCGGTTGGTATGGGTCTTTTTTCTATACACAGTGTGACCAATTGTGTTATTAGGATTTCGAATGACTAAAACATCTAAGAAAGCTAAAGAATTATTTGCCTCTAACTCCATTGTGAATTGTATTTTAGAGTTTATAGAGTTAAGGTGGTTTAAAAATGCAGTTACTTTGTCAGATGGTAAAATTGTGAAAGTGTCGTCTACGTACCGCTTGTAGAATCTTGGATTTACAGGAGCAGTAAGAAGGGCTTTCTCCTCGAAGTCTTCCATAAATATGTCAGCGACAATGGGAGATACAGGTGAGCCCATCGCCACACCATCTACTTGCTTGTAGAACTCTTCCTTCCACAATAGATAGCCAGATGTGAGGCAGTGTTTGAGTAATACTGCATATTCAGCAGGCATGTTATTATATTCTAGCTTCCTAGTTACAATTGATATGAAGTCTTCAATAGGTAGGCATGTGAATAGTGACTGAACATCAAAACTGACCATAGTTTCATTGTCAGCGAGATGTAGGTCTTTTATCTCACTAACAAAATGGTATGAATCCTTTGTGTGCACTCTGGTATGTCCTCTCAGTGGTGACAGTACTTTTGCCAAGTGTTGTGCCAGCTTATAAGTTGGTGAATCGATCTCGCTCACTATAGGACGTAGTGGAGCGTTTGGTTTGTGTATCTTTGGTAACCCATACAACCTCGGTGGTTTGGTACATGATGGTATTAGCGAATTCACGTCGAGATTTAATTTTTCGTAGTATTCCTTTATTAAATCGCTAGTTGCTTTAAGCGTGTTAGTTGTGGGGTCTGTTTTGACCTTTTTGTATGTACTTTCGTCCGATAAAAGCTGTAGTATTTTAAAATTATACTCTGACGTGTCCATTATTACCGTAGCATTTCCTTTATCCGCGCGGAGAATCGTTAGCTCTGGTCTGTTCCGTAAGTTAATCAACGCTGTAAGTTCGTGTTTAGGAAGGTTTGGTTTCGGCACTGAACTATGACGTAACAAGGACGAAATATCTTGACGTATAGCCTCCAAATCTTCCTTACCAATATTATTTTTAAACAGACAATCCTCAACGCTGCAGATAATTTCTTCGTACGGGATTTTTCGCGGTATTAATGCGAAATTCATTCCCTTCGCTAACACCTTTATTGTTGGTTCGTCCAGTGTATGTTTTGACAGATTATAGACCGTGCGCTGTTTATTATTTGCGTCTGTGGTCAACGGTTGTGTTTCGTTCTGACGTTGACTTAGATGGTTGGCATTTGATTTGATTGTTAATTTTTGGTATTTTTCTATTTGTTTATTTTTGCATTCATTGTATTTTGCTGTTTCTCGTTTGTTTAAAGTTTCGATGCAATTATTAAAATCAAATGTCGTTAAATCTGTCTTTAGTTCACTGAACAAATTGTTTATGGTGTTGTTTATGAAATGTAATCGAACCGTTTCTGCTGAATCACCGTTCGTAACAACTTTTTACTTGCCTGATTTAAGATCTTTGCGCTTCCTCGAATGTCCTTTTTTGTTGATATTTTGACACACGTAGGAATGAGATTATGGTCTCTGCATCTCTTCAAGAAATTTAAACATGTTATATATCTTGCGCGCTTGGTTTTAAGATCCTCTAATCGGCGAATTTTATTTGCTATTACCAGTCCGTACTGGTTCACATAATGATTTCTTAAATTTACGCGAACACTACACATTGAATAAAACTAAATTTACGGATTTTATCGCGTTTATTTCACTACTTTTACTTATTTTTAATTCCCGACGTTTCGGGTGCTTTACAGCAACCATGGTCACGGGAGGGACTAAGATGTTTGACGTCCCAATGTCATAGTTAGTCCGGCTACCTTCAGTTTTTGAATATTAATTTTTGGTCCGATTTACGCAAAACGAGCTTATAGTATCATGAAGTCTTGCAGTGGTATGCTTAGGTTTGGGTTTAATTTTGTTAATTATAGGATCCCAAGCAGGTGGCAGCACTCATCCATCTTCTCTATTGAAATTTGGATGTTTTTTAATTTCAATAGCCTCGCGTATCATCCTTGGTAGGAATCGGTGTTCTTTTGCGAGAATTTGTGGTTTATCAAATCGAATGTAATGGTGGGGACGATCTTGAACACGTTCGCAGACTGCAGACTTCCCGGAGCGTCGGTGCTTCACGTCAGCTATATGTTCTTTCACGCGGGTTTTTATGGATCGTTTTGTTTAACCTATGTAAGAGAGACCACATTCACAATCTAACTTGTACACTCCTGCATCTTGTAGAGGGATATTACACTTGACGGATGGTAAAAATTGACTAATCTTCTTCGGCGGCTTGTAGTATGTTTTAATGGAAGCTCGCTTCAAGATGTAGCCAACCTTGTCTGTGACTCCTCTGACATATGGTAGTACAGCAGGTACACGCTCGACTGTGGCCGGCTTCACTCGGTCACTGTGACATAGGCGCGGGACCCGAAGCTTGTTGTCTTGCAATACTTGCTTGACGTGCTGAAGTTCGGCGGCCAGATGCTTTCTGTCACAGATCCCTCGTGCTCTCTGAAACAAAGATTTACCCACGGTACCTAACTGTGAAGGATGATGGTGAGATTCACCATTTAAATATCGGTTGGTATGGGTCTTTTTTCTATACACATGTGAACCAGTACGGACTGGTAATAGCAAATAAAATTCGCCGATTAGAGGATCTTAAAACCAAGCGCGCAAGATATATAACATCTTTAAATTTCTTGAAGAGATGCAGAGACCATAATCTCATTCCTACGTGTGTCAAAATATCAACAAAAAAAGACATTCGAGGAAGCGCAAAGATCTTAAATCAGGCAAGTAAAAAGTTGTTACGAACGGTGATTCAGCAGAAACGGTTCGATTTACATTTCATAAACAACACCATAGACAATTTGTTCAGTGAACTAAAGACAGATTTAACGACATTTGATTTTAATAATTGCATCGAAACTTTAAACAAACGAGAAACAGCAAAATACAATGAATGCAAAAATAAACAAATAGAAAAATACCAAAAATTAACAATCAAATCAAATGCCAACCATCTAAGTCAACGTCAGAACGAAACACAACCGTTGACCACAGACGCAAACAATAAACAGCGCACGGTCTATAATCTGTCAAAACATACACTGGACGAACCAACAATAAAGGTGTTAGCGAAGGGAATGAATTTCGCATTAATACCGCGAAAAATCCCGTACGAAGAAATTATCTGCAGCGTTGAGGATTGTCTGTTTAAAAATAATATTGGTAAGGAAGATTTGGAGGCTATACGTCAAGATATTTCGTCCTTGTTACGTCATAGTTCAGTGCCGAAACCAAACCTTCCTAAACACGAACTTACAGCGTTGATTAACTTACGGAACAGACCAGAGCTAACGATTCTCCGCGCGGATAAAGGAAATGCTACGGTAATAATGGACACGTCAGAGTATAATTTTAAAATACTACAGCTTTTATCGGACGAAAGTACATACAAAAAGGTCAAAACAGACCCCACAACTAACACGCTTAAAGCAACTAGCGATTTAATAAAGAAATACTCCGAAAAATTAAATCTCGACGTGAATTCGCTAATACCATCATGTACCAAACCACCGAGGTTGTATGGGTTACCAAAGATACACAAACCAAACGCTCCACTACGTCCTATAGTGAGCGAGATCGATTCACCAACTTATAAGCTGGCACAACACTTGGCAAAAGTACTGTCACCACTGAGAGGACATACCAGAGCGCACACAAAGGATTCATACCATTTTGTTAGTGAGATAAAAGACCTACATCTCGCTGACAATGAAACTATGGTCAGTTTTGATGTTCAGTCAATATTCACATGCCTACCTATTGAAGACTGCATATCAATTGTAACTAGGAAGCTAGAATATAATAACATGCCTGCTGAATATGCAGTATTACTTAAACACTGCCTCACATCTGGCTATCTATTGTGGAAGGAAGAGTTCTACAAGCAAGTAGATGGTGTGGCGATGGGCTCACCTGTATCTCCCATTGTCGCTGACATATTTATGGAAGACTTCGAGGAGAAAGCCCTTCTTACTGCTCATGTAAATCCAAGATTCTACAAGCAGTACGTAGACGACACTTTCACAATTTTACCATCTGACAAAGTAACTGCATTTTTAAACCACCTTAACTCTATAAACTCTAAAATACAATTCACAATGGAGTTAGAGGCAAATAATTCTTTAGCTTTCTTAGATGTTTTAGTCATTCGAAATTCTAATAACACAATTGGTCACACTGTGTATAGAAAAAAGACCCATACCAACCGATATTTAAATGGTGAATCTCACCATCATCCTTCACAGTTAGCTACCGTGGGTAAATCTTTGTTTCAGAGAGCACGAGGGATCTGTGACAGAAAGCATCTGGCCGCCGAACTTCAGCACGTCAAGCAAGTATTGCAAGACAACAAGCTTCGGGTCCCGCGCCTATGTCACAGTGACCGAGTGAAGCCGGCCACAGTCGAGCGTGTACCTGCTGTACTACCATATGTCAGAGGAGTCACAGACAAGGTTGGCTACATCTTGAAGCGAGCTTCCATTAAAACATACTACAAGCCGCCGAAGAAGATTAGTCAATTTTTACCATCCGTCAAGTGTAATATCCCTCTACAAGATGCAGGAGTGTACAAGTTAGATTGTGAATGTGGTCTCTCTTACATAGGTCAAACAAAACGATCCATAAAAATCCGCGTGAAAGAACATATAGCTGACGTGAAGCACCGACGCTCCGGGAAGTCTGCAGTCTGCGAACATGTTCAAGATCGTCCCCACCATTACATTCGATTTGATAAACCACAAATTCTCGCAAAAGAACACCGATTCCTACCAAGGATGATACGCGAGGCTATTGAAATTAAAAAACATCCAAATTTCAATAGAGAAGATGGATGGGTGCTGCCACCTGCTTGGGATCCTATAATTAACAAAATTAAACCCAAACCTAAGCATACCACTGCAAGACTTCATGATACTATAAGCTCGTTTTGCGTAAATCGGACCAAAAATTAATATTCAAAAACTGAAGGTAGCCGGACTAACTATGACATTGGGACGTCAAACATCTCAGTTCCTCCCGTGACCGTGGTTGCTGTAAAGCACCCGAAACGTCGGGAATTAAAAATAAGTAAAAGTAGTGAAATAAACGCGATAAAATCCGTAAATTTAGTTTTATTCAATGTGTAGTGTTCGCGTAAATTTAAGAAATCATTATATGTAGTGTTTTTCTAGGATTCAATTTTTTCAATATTTGTGACATATATGCATCACAATAAAAATTGTAAGAATGTCCTTCGGAACAAATTTTAGTCACTGTAGAGGCTTCTGCGTAGAACATGATTATGGTACACCAGTGTACGTGCAAGCACACGTGCACTTTCTAACTATACTATATTATACCCCTATCCTATAAAACAGACTTCATTATTCTATTCTATTTGGGGCAACCAAATAAAACAGAAAAGAATAAATGTTTATTTAATATAGGTTACAAGTGTAGGAGGTGATATTTATTTTTACCGCTGATTTGAACAAAATCTCTGTCCTGTGAAGAACCAGTAAGAAAGCCAGCGGGAATTTTCATACTATATTATACAATAAAAGCACAGGTTCCATAAACTACTTAACTTATTTAAGAAACAGCTAGAAAGCAATCAACTCACTCCCAGGGGCTATTATCAACCATGTATTGTTGAGCTTGTGATATTTTTATTATATTCAAAAGAGACAAAAAAATTAATATTATTATAATAGTATTTGTCAACTTCGAAAAACACTTTTTTACTATATGAATTTTGCCGATTCCCTCCAATCAGGCGGTGACCCATGCTGGTATTTCCTTTGATAGAATTAGTGGCTGCAGTAACGGCTTAAACAGGATGGCGGCGCCGCGGTGAACAACGTGATTTTGGAACATCGTTCTTTCTAAAAAGTCATTGTGACTTTTATCGGCGGATCACGTTGACTTTATTAAAGTGACGTTATTTATCACCCATGTCCACTAGCCCTGCCATCCGTTATATACGGATCACGAATATTTGTTATACCAGTAGGGATCGCGTAATGTATTTTACGTAACATTGCGTAAAAAAATTATTTGGCACAATAGGATTTTCACAAATTGCAGATGAACCAACATTCAGGATAATTTATAAGAGACCCGGAATTGGTTACAAGCCCTCCAAAAACTTCCGTGTGGTATTCAATACCGCGGCCCAGCAGCTCTGCAACAAAACGCTGAAGCACTGCGCCACCAAGTGCCTTTTTATAACTTTTCAAATTACTTCTCTAGAAATACAAAACTTCAGGTTTTTGAACGATTATCCTAACACACGACTGAATGAAAAATATCGCAATATGTGTTTCAAAACTGCACTGCGTCAATCAGAGACAGTAGCAGCTGCAGTCCGGTTTAATTCATACGAGAGTGCACCGCTCCGACAGGATTGGACTTTACGTTGTTGCAAAAAACAAACTTTTAGTCGAACACCACGTAATACTGCAGATAACAGTGTATTTGTGAGCATGTTTTGGAAAAATTTACATAGATATTTTGTGGTAAAAAAAACTAGCCAAAGAAAATAAAAAAAACTTTTATAGATCAACAAAGTGCTACTTGGCAGCACAGTCATCATAACCATAATAATCATTATCATATCACTAAATTTCACAGCTGAACATAGACTTCCCACATAGATTGCCTAATGGGTATTTGTGGGCGGTGAAGGAACCGCAATTTTTTATTACTTAAAGTTGTTATCAGGAAGATATCATCATCCCCTATTTAAGTTATCCTCTGTCGCATCTTACAACAGGCACGCTATGCAGTACCAGATATTCTTATGCCGCCCTAGATCTCGTATTGTTCAATATTACTAGGATATGTGATATGAAACTTTTTGTACGCTCAAGGCGCTGTTTCCTGTTGCAATTTTTGGCACTTTACATTAAACATTTACGTGCTCTGTTCCATGTCATCCCATGTGCGTCATAAAAAGGCGACAGAAAGAAACCGAAAAAGGAGATCGGCTGCACTACTGTCTTACTGATAACAACTCAAAATATTATAACATTCGGCTAAATCTAAATGAGGCAAACCACGAGGGAGGACTGTGTTCAGTAATAGACTTTTGATAAGCTGTAAAGGATGGATATATTGGTACGAGATGATTTACCAGCGTCTATGGGAACGATGGTACGTGACCCCCGTGATCAACTATTGATTAAAAGTTAAAAATATTGTATTAGTTTGTAATATCGACAGGATGAAAATTAATAACCATAAGATATGACCAACATTGTAAAAAAGATCCCAAAACCTTTCAAAGTTGTATTAAAGTGTTGCGGTTCATATAATGTACCTGCGGCTAATGTAAAATACGTGTCTTATGAGAAATCTATGTCCAGTACAAATCTTAATCTTTCAACAATATGACTTCGTATTATATATATCTGTAAAAAAATTCGAAGCCACGTTCTGATGAAAACATTTGTAGGTATATTCCGTTAAAATATATACCACTTCAACGAACTTTTAAATCCAATGCTGGTTAAAACATTTTGAGAAATAAGTTGGCAGAAAATCATTAACTGAAAATTTTGAGCACTTACCATGCCACCCAGGACCGGATTATTTCAAAACTAATTCCACCATAGCTTTAGACCGACATCACCCAGGATCACCGCGGTTTCAGAAACAAGCAATTTTTTCGTGATATAAGAAGTTAAAGAAAGGAAGAGAAGTGCGAAACTTGCATTTTCTAGGGCGTCTACAGGATTCGAACTGGCCTCATGCCATCTCATATTCACCGTGCTGGGATGGCGGAATGAGTTAGCTTTAAGTCGAAATCGTCCCACTGATAACACTGTTTCAGTTAATCAACAGAGAGTATAGCGTGCAGATGAGGTTGCTATTAGGAGGAAACTTTACATTTTGGCTGTAAATTACCCAATACAATTTTGTATATAAAGTGAATGCATGCATGCATATGATTATTGCAAATCTACCTTGCGACGGGTGAAGTGCATTTTTGATGAAATTCCACCATCATTTAATAAAGCTACAGTTAAATAGTCCAGATAGCTTCACATCATTGTGAGAGTATATCTCTTCTCCCTATACTTATAAGACACCTGTGTCTTCCCGTTTTTACACGGTACCGCATTTGCGCAACGGACCTTGAGTCCGTTACGTGGAGGCCATGAAATCAAATAAAACGTGCCCCGAAAGCACCGTCTTGGCCCCAGCGGTGGATTTGCTGCATATGTTAACGTTTTGACCGCGAAGGGTGGGAAAAGGGATGCATCGTTATAGTGACACTTCCCACCACCGTCGCATCAGTGGTGCAGCCTGGCCTGAATAATAATAATAATAATTTATTTTATTTTGATAAATTGCACAAATTATTCAAATAAGTCTAAACTTAAAAATAGTCTACAATAACAGGCACCTGAACTAGGATAAACCTGTATCTCAGGTGTATGTGCTAAAAAATAAATTAAGAAATATTTTCTGTTTCTTATATAAAATGAATAACGTACTAACTAATAAGGGTTATTTGGGTAAAATACATTATCATTAATGTAGTGTAGTGGCGGTTAAGAATATCCACTACCCCATATCTTCCCGTGGGTGTCGTAAAAGGCGACAGAGGGAAACAGGCAGGAGATGGGCAGCAGCATCTTCCTGATAACAACAATTACATACAAAAAAAAAACTGCCGTTGCCAACCCGCTCGCCAAGCGTGGCAACTATGGCAATATACCCCCCATGAACAATAACACAAATAGACGGCCCCCAGTCCCCGGCGGCCCCGCTATACCTGGCTACGGTGGCGACCATGGTAACGGCGGGGCAGGGGGTGCTAAGAATCTCCGGTGGAGGTTCGGTTGCCACCTACGACGACTCGACCTGGCAACATTTAACGCACGCACACTGAGGACTGACGAGAAGATCCTGGAGCTGGAAGAAGAGATAGACAAGTTGCACTGGAGTATTATAGAACAGAACAGAACCAGAGCTCGAAACCTATCCAAATGCAGAGAGGTGTAAGACAGGGTGACGTTATATCCCCGAAACTCTTCACCGCTGCTTTGGAAGACGTTTTCAAGCTACTGGACTGGAAAGGAAGGATAGGTCAATCGACGGATTCAACTCGGCTGGGCAGCGTTCGGGAAATTACGACATATCTTCTCGTCAGGTATACCTCAATCTCTAAAAACTAGATTGTACAACCAGTGCGTGTTGCCAGTGATGACTTACGGATCTGAGACGTGGTCCTTCACTGCTGGCCGTATGAGGACGCTCAAGGTCGCTCAGCGAGCTATGGAGAGGGCTATGCTCGGAGTTTCTCTGCGTGATAGACTCAGAAATGAGGATATCCGCAGTAAAACCAGAGTGACCGACATAGCCCAACGGATTAGTAAGCTGAAGTGGCAATGGGACGGCCATATAGCTCGAAGAACCGATAACCGATGGGGAAGAAAGGTTCTCGAGTGGCAGCCTCGTACCGGTAGGCGTAGTGTAGGGCGACCCCCCACTAGATGGAGTGACGACCTGGTAAGATATGCAGGAAGTCGATGGATGCAGGTAGCTCAGGACCGTGCTTTGTGGCATTACTTGGGGGAGGCCTATGTTCAGCAGTGGCCTTGTGAAGGGCTGTAATGATGATGATGATGATAATGTACTTATGATATTAATTAACTTAAAACAATCAGCAACTTCTCTGTATCATCGTATGACAAATTTTGTAACCATGTTCGAATTACCTTCTTACAGTCTGCCATTTTTAATGGATATATATACAAAATTGCATTGACTTGATTATACAAAAAAGGGCCGAGAAATGTAAAAAATCTATGCATGAAATAATGCCTTATTCCAATGTTACTTTCTATTACTTTATCTTTGTATGAATGTGCGTAGGTACGCTACTAGTCCACCTACGCGCATCCAGGGAGGACTCGGCAAGTTTATACAGAGCAGCCATCTCGGGCCAGTGCTTCTCCATGGATCAAACATTTCGGATCCTCTAAGTTCACTGTGGTTGACAAAAACACTAAACTAAGCTTTCTCCCCTTCACCAATACATTTATAGCATACGCATTTTAAGCTTTGAGCAGACAGAGTTTAATAAAAAATACACATTATATTCAAATATTTTTATTTATCCATTACGACTAGATAATAATATAATATATATAATATTGTATAACAGGTATATCTTAAATGTATTATTTATCTTAAATCACATTTACTTTCATTGTAGGAATATATAAAATATACAATTTTTATATTTGAGTTCAAAATTTGCAGTCCTTTTTATTTCATAATTTTCATCTAGATTTCAATATATAACACATCGCTATTGATACAATAACCAATACTGGACTGGCGAAAACGGCGTATCCTGAAAATAAAAATAATTTTAATTGACGGTCTACTATAATTGCAAATACTTTTTCTTGGTGTCAAATTCTTTCCAACCTTTAATTTTTTTCGTAATTCTTTAAATTCAGTAAGACATTTCATTTAAGTTTAACTAATTTAGTTTTTCGGTAAATTTCGATAGTTTTGTTGAGTCAGTTTTCAATAAAGGTAAAAAAGCAAAAATTTTAGGGAACAGAAAACATCCCGTCTTGATATCTTTTTCATTAGAACTCCTCGCTGAACAAAAGCTCTAAGAATGATTTTATATTTACGCTAATAGACGTGAAATAAAGTTATGGATTTTATCGCAGTTTATTTTAACTTTTTTAAATTTATTTATTAATAATATAATAATTTATGGATTTTTCATTAATAATTTAAAATTAAAGGTAGCTTTCAGACTATGCCATCAGAACATCAAACACCTCCCCCCCTGCAACCATAGGTGCTGTAAGGTGTCCGAATCGTCTTGAATTTAAAAAATGCGACAAATTCCGTAAAATAAGTTTTATTCCGAAGTTCCAATAAAATTATTAAATAAATAAATTAGTTGTCATATAAATATTCATCCTAAAATATAAAACAGATAATTGAAAATCACCTTTGTCAGGTGGTGAGTACAATGTATCTGGTAGCGTTGATGGAGGATCTAAAAATAAAAATGAAAGTTTAATTAGCAAATAGAATATAATCACTACGTTTAGTAAACAGTACATTAGAGAGCCATGAGAGCTCAAGTGAAGCGCGGCAACACGCATTGGAGCAGCACGGCGGATTTATTTCACCATGTTACCGCTTGTGACTGCGAATTAATTTTTTAACTTTTGCTGTATAAACATACTGGCCGAAAAGAAACGGCACGCTAAATATATATATATATATATATATATATATATATATATATATATATATATATATATATATATATATATATATATATATATATATATATATATATATATATATATATATATATATATATATATATATATATATATATATATATATAAAAAACAAAAAGGAACGACGGACAATGTGGGTTGCGTGTTACGTGTTACGTGCTACTTAATATTTTAAAATTGTTTTAAAATAACACAAACTCAACACTAACATAAATTATGTAAAGAATGCGGTTTTGAATGATATAATATCCCACAACCCTCACAAGTGACAGGAGACTTACATCAAGCAGGGAAACCTATAATAGGCGGCAACTTTACTCATAAGTGACTGCTAAGAGCACTTGCTTAAAGGTGACTGCAGTAGCCACTTACCATCGCTTGCACTGTTAGCTTATTGGTAAAAAAAACACACAAAAATAATCTTGAAAAATCCAAATCCGACAACCCAGTAGTACTTTTACATACAACGTGAAATTGGTCCCAGTGAACGGGAAGTTGAAATATCTTACAAAAGTAATTCATTATTAAGATTATATTAACTTACCTCTGTAGAATATGTCCCTTTTTCTGCTAAAATAATTTGCTAAGGGCACTTGCATATCACACAGGATTTCTACTGTGGGCGGTAGAGAGTCGATTCTTATTACGGCGCTCGTAAGTGCCGTGTACCGGTCCTCAAAGTTCTTTATTGAAGATTTGGCGTTTAACGGCCTGGAAAATAGCATTAGTTTAGTTTAGTGCGGCGAGTTACGAAACCTTATTTTAAATATGTACATATGTGATACGAAGAAACAAACTTAATAGTAATGACGTCATATAAATCTATTTAATTAACGTAAATTCTACCGTCAACTTTGGAAGAAATACTGTGCTTCTCATATTTTTCCAAAGCAATTTTGGATTATTGATTTTGTTATTAATCCTGTGGTGAAAGTGTGAGGCTTTTTCAGTATGTCAAGATTTTATCACTAAGGATTTAAGCTGCTTGTAGTATTCTTTTATTCTGCCTGTATTATTCTTAGATTAGTATACAAAACACAGCAGAGTTAAGCTGCTATTTTACGCTGGTATCCTACGAGAGTGTGGTCCTACCCCGGTCGAACCAACCCATTCGTGCTACGGCTCTACCACCTACAAACGCTTATCTTTTTGATATAGGATTCACAAACAGTGATTGCATTTTCAGATAAATTATCCGGCAAAAATAAAGACGTATCCTTCGATTTAAAGTCAGAGCAAACAAGATCTATCAATGTTTCGGATGTGCTAGTGAAATGAATACGAGAAAACGCATTTAACGAGAACCACATGGTTTTAGGCCTCCTCTACAGTTTTCACGCTTGGAGAGCGAATACATACCCAATTGCAAGTAATTGAAAAAAAAACATCGACCACGAATTTTATATATAGCTCCCAAGATCAGGCAAATAAAAAATATAGTATTCAATGTATGTAATGCAATGTGATGTATTGTGTTGTATGGTAAATGGCGAGACCAGGGCCCTTTTACTAGACATTTCATCTAAGTCTCCATGGTTGAAAACACATCTCAATTTTTATTATTAATTGAGGATAGATTTTTGTACTTATAGGCAACAGCACCCACTTACCATCAGGAGGACTGGGAATATAAGAAGTCAAGTTTAATTCTGAACATAATATAGATATATATTGCAGTTCTCGTATAAAATTGTCTGACATGTGATTAACCTGTGGGTCACCCGACATGTTAGACAAATTTGAATGAAAAAGTGTGTTTCAAACTAAATATATGAAAAGATTTACGCAGTCAACTTTATGTGTGTATGTATCGTCCTTAATCTTTACAGCAAAGTAATCAATAACCTACATTTTAAAGTCTTCTGTCCTCTATGACTTCCGGCAAACCTTCCGGACCTGGTCTTTTATTCGATCTTCCTATGTTTTTCAACCATTAAATTGGTCAGAACTTTAAAAGATAACAAATTGATTATTTGTAATGATAATGAGTTAACAGTTTATTTCAATAGAATTTAGGTCACTCAGACCAAATTTGATTTTTATTCATATTAAGAAATGGTTTCTACATATTAGATAAATATTCTATGGTAGTAGTGCGATGCTGCAGCTGTAACATCATGGTTGTAGCACGAATGGGCCACGCAGAATACCAGCGTGAAATAGCAGCTTAACGTTGCTGTGTTTCTTATGGTAATGTGCAGAGAACGGAAGACTTTTTTCGTAAACGAAGCATCCTATCTTATTCCTCAGGGGTGACTACGCATCTGCATTTTTATTCTTAATCGAGGATGGATGTTAATGTTTATACGCTAAAGTATCCATTTATCATAAGGTAGGTTGTGTGCTCATTTGTTACTCGTATTCTATAAAAATACTAATAAAATTTAATATTCATCATTCAGTATCCCAGTACACTATATTCGATTACGTAGGAACTACATTTAAAATGTTACTTCAATTTCGTAAATTTTGCCGTTTCTAAGCTTGATTAAGATCTTTAAAAATTGTAGATACATACATACATAAACACTCACGCCTGTCACCCAGAGGGGTAGGCAGAGACTACAGACTTCCATTTGGCACGATCCTGACACACCTCTCTCGCCTCCTCCACATCCATATACCTACGCATACATGCTCGTCGGTTAAGGGTACTCCTAATTTGGCCCGTTTTTAATAAATCGTTTAATAAGGCGTCCCTTTCTGACTCTGCCATTCACTTCTGCAACATAAATTTTCTTTGTCACTCTTTCCTCATTCATTCTTTCCACATGACCAAACCACCGAAGCATTCCTTTCTTAATCCTGGTCAAAACATCATCTTGCAAACCACACTCTTCTCTTATCACACAATTTTTCACCCTGTCATTCAGATTCAGCCCTAACATACTGCTTAACGACCGCATTTCTACTGCATTTATTCTACTCTCGTGCTTCTTCTGCCACACCCAACTTTCACTACCATACGTTAAAGTAGGGGCCAACACAGCATTGCGAATTGCCATACGTGCCTTTTTTGACACATTTTGACTCTTCACATTAGAGTGTAGGGCCCCATTTACTCTGTTTCCTTCGTTCACTCGTCGTTCTATATCCTTATCATATCTCCCATCCCTGCTAAATACGCAACCCAAATATACAAACTCATCTACTTGCTCGATCAACTCCCCTTCTATTCTTATTTCACATATCGTTTTACTTTCATCTCTTTCAAAAACCATAACTTTCGTCTTACTTGCGTTCACTTTCATACCCCTTTCTTTTAATGATCTGTTCATTAATATAACCATCATTTGCAACTCAGCCGCCGACGATGCAAGAATAACTTGATCATCGGCGTACAAAAGGCATTTGACGGTTAACTCACCCATTCTTAATCCGCATTCTTCAACTTTCAAATATTGCAAACAACAGTCCATATCTGTCTGTTGAACAGCCACACAGCCCTGTCTGACACCTTTATGGTATGGATATCAAACCAGTCCGAGTAGGCCCCGTTAACCGTAACACAAGCACTAAAGTCCCTATAAAGAGACTCCAATGCATGTATCAAGCCAGCGCTCAACCCGAATGAGTTCAGTGTTTGCCATAGCACATCTCTATCCACTCTGTCATAGACCCTTTCCAAGTTTATGAACGCACAAAAAACCTTTTGGTTTTTGGCCAAAAGTTTCTCCGCGATCATGCGCATGGAAAAGACTTGATCTGTACATCCCATTCCCTTTCTAAATCCCGCTTGCACATCCCAAATTTTTCCATCGGTTTCTTTCATGACCCTTTCAATTAGTACCTTAGCATACAGTTTTCCCACGATGCTAAGAAAGCTGATACCGCGGTAGTTTTTACAGTCCTGCTGCGACCCTTTCCTCTTATATACTGGGACTATCACGGCTTTGCACCAGTCTCCCGGTATCCGCTTCAGTTCCCAGCATAAACTAAACAAGGTGTGCAGCAGGCCTGCCACCACTTCCTCTCCAGCCCTTAGCATTTCGAGTGAAACTCTATCATATCCGGCAGCCTTACCTGCTTTCATGCTTTTCATTGCTTTCATTATTTCATCTATACTTGTCTCGCTACCTCCTTCCTCTTCTTTCGGAGTTCCTATTACATTCAGTTCATACGTTGTCTCCTCACTCATAAACATGCTTTCAAAATATTCCTTCCATTTCTTTAAACTCAAAACTTCATCATTCAGAATATAGTCATTCTCATCTCTTATAGCATTCATTATAGGCGGTTTTGAACGTCCCCTGGCTGTTCTTACGAGTTTCCAGAACATTTTAATATTTGCCTGGAAGTTATCGGATATTCTTCTGTCATTCTTATCCGTTCTTTCTTGCTTTTTCCTTTCAACTACTTCTTTTGCTCTCTTATTTAGATGTCTAAAGACTGCCTTTTTTCTTTCAAAATCACCATTCGTACCACTAGATTTACCAGACTTAGTTGCTAGTAAATCAGCCCATGCTCTCTTCTTTGCTTCAACTTCCGTACGTATTTCATCATCCCACCATAACGTATTATTTTTCCTTTCATTCTTTCTTTTACTAACACCACATACTTCGGTAGCTGCATCTACTAAACCTTTCTTAACATTTTCCTATACATCCTCCAAGTCTAACTCATTCATACATAATTCATCCAAATCACTTATGTTTTCTTTCAGTCTACATTTGAACTTGTTTTTCTCACCTTCATCTTGTAATCTTTCTCTTCTAATACGCTGTAACGCAGTGGTAGACAAAGATGACCGATGGCGCCTTAACAGACTATTAATTCGGCATAAGACCAAAAAATGATCCGTTCCTACGTTTAACCCCCGGTAAACCCTTGTAACTACCACTGCGCCCCTCAATCTTTCATCCAAAATAATGAAATCTATCATGCTTCTATCATCACCTCTTTCCCAAGTATACATGTAAATCCTCTTATGGCGAAAGAAAGTGTTCGACACCAAAAGATTATTTTCCATACATACAGTACAATTGTAGATAATTAATGCATTTCTACATCCTATAGCTAGGGTTACGTATATTTTGTGACTAAGAAACTTAAATTTCGCATAATTATAAATTAAAAATCCAAAATTTTGCATTTATTTGTATAAAAAAACCAAAAGTATTTAAAAACTCGTATTTATTAACATAATCATTAAAATAACAAAATATTTACTACAGAAAAGTTAGTTAAAAGCTAACATCGTGGTTGTCTCTATATTTTCTTGCTTAAGCCTTCGCCTTCAATCATTTATGTCGACATTGCAGATACTGAAATATCTTTCAGCATTTAAACTGTTGGCTGGGCTATGAATACGAACCTCAGGAAGCAACTTTTTACAAAAAAGGATTAAATACACATAATATTATATTTCGTATTTATCTCTACTTATAGTTAATTTACTATTCTCCACCCCTATGGCTAATTTTAGTGTTTTAATGTGAAGTCAATAAGCTTAGAAGAAAAATTAAAATCATTACCTGTTACCAACTAAAATAACAAGTTCAGGTTTCGGAAATACTCCTTCAACAGAGCAAATAATATTCAAATATCCATCATTTAGTCGATCTTGTATCATGTCGAATTTTGTTTCAGGCACTGAAAGAAGTAATATTATAATATTTTTTTAAATGTAAGAATAGATGATACATACATACTTATTTCCCAACGCCTGAACACATTTGTCAGCAATAACATTTTATTGACATCTCTAAAATTATTTTCGTGACCATAAGATCCAAGTCCAACATAACTAGTCAGACTAAAGTTATAGAGCCCAAGTGTGTGCGCAATATAGGTGCAGTCACTACTTCCTCTCTCATAATCAGATGGGGCGGCAATCCTACACGACTGGAGACAAATTAGACGCAAGACCAACGGCTCTACGTATTTTCCGAGGCGCGGGTGTGAAGCAAAGCCAACTTTCTGACTCTGCTAGTACTACTGAGAGTTGCTTCACAACACTTATAAACTGATTTTGAACGGACCCGGGATTAGAACCCCGCACCGCAAAATCAGCAATCGCGTTTACCACTAATTGACCAACGAGGTAGTCAAAATGAAGTAAATATACCATCATATGAAGATGTTTAAATAAAATTTTAAAAAAAAATGTAATATTAAAAAACTGGTTATTTATTGATATGAAAGTTTAAATTTAAGTAACTTAGTGACTGCAGTTTGCTGCTGAAATAGTAGCTTAATGATATTGCGTTCATATATATATACGAGTATACGACGACCGAATACTGCTTTCATTGGTAACTTAGTATTCAGAGTTGACATAATATTTAAATCTCATTTGAGGATAGACGTAGCCCCCAGCGTTCACTTGTTTTTATAATATTTCAAAATAAAATAAAGCCGTGTTTTAGATTAAATGCTATTATCGAATAAAATATATTTGGGCCAAAAGTCGACCAAAATTAATTTAAAGTCACCGATAACGAAAAAATATTTGTTTGAAATAAGGTGTGTCCAAATACTAGGCTGCACTAAAAGTATCGGGAATGGAATATTTCCACTGTTCCTTTCATATTAAAATCTTTTTAGTTGAAAACTCCTTGGTTTTAAAAATCAAATACCATTTATTTAATAAAAAAAAGATTCTCGGTCTTGTCACAAGGTTTTGTCAAACTTGTTTAGTCGTTGAGAAAGTAGAATTGACTCGAGAAAATTCAAGAGCGATGATTTATTATGACTTACGAAGTGGTTTAACACAAAAACAGTGTGTTGGCCGGATGATTTCTGCATTTGGTGATGAAGCCCCATCCAAAACCACAATTTATCGCTGGTTAGCTGAATTTCAACGTGGACATGGCAAGCTCAGTGATAATCCCCGTCAAGGTCGTCAAAAACTGCAGTCACCCAAGAAAACGTTGATGCTGTGCGTAAGCTGATTGAGGAAGATCGACATGTGACATACCGCGAAATTTAGGCGACTTTGGAAATTGGCATGAGTCAAATACATATAATCTTGCATGAACAATTAGGTGTAAAAAACTTGTTTTCCCGATGGATACCGCATTCGCTATGTGAAGAGCAAAAAGTGGCTTGCGTTACTTGGTGCGTCA
Organism: Parnassius smintheus behrii; assembly: GCA_036936625.1. Classification (NCBI taxonomy): domain Eukaryota; kingdom Metazoa; phylum Arthropoda; class Insecta; order Lepidoptera; family Papilionidae; genus Parnassius; species Parnassius smintheus. The sequence continues at coordinate 1,838,968 of JAUPFT010000026.1, forward strand.
TAACTCTCGAAAGATTCTACGCAGGATCCTCAAATGCTGTGTACAACATCGTATCACGTGACGAATCCTGGATATACGCGTACGAACCCGAAACAAATAACCAGTCACGAGTTTGAGTGTTCGAAAATGAGTTAAAGCCCACAAAAATTGTTCGTTCACGGAGTGTTGCAAAAAAATGGTGGCCACGTTTGTCTCCAAAACCGGCCATATTACGACTATTCCTCTTGAGGGACAAAGAACGGTTAATGCAGAATGGTATGCTAGCATTTGTTTGCCACGGGTAGTTTCTGAACTCCGTAAAGAGAACTGCAACTGAGTATTTTTTTACGTTCGAGTGGTCTTCAAAATTTCATAAATGCTGTTCTATTTACGGTGAACGTGTAAGAAGAATTAAATTCGAGAACAGGAGTAGAAATCTACTTAAGACGGGCAACAGCGTCTTTTGATCATAGCTCATAATAATAATAAAAATATTCAGTAAAAATGATTTCCGAAACATTTTTTACTTCTCAGACTGATATGCAGGTTTCCTTGCAATGTTTTTCTTTTACAAATTTCTTTTTCTTTTTTAAACTTATTTTGGACTTTGTTTATAAATATTTTAAAATATTTTATTTATGTTAATAAAACACATCAATCGCATAAAATAGAAATTAACATCTAAAGGAAGGAAAATACTTAACCCTCCTTTTTTGGTTTTGTAATCTGATTAAAAGTAGTCTATAAGTAGCCCCGTGTCCCTATCTATGTACACACAACATTTCATGGAAATGTATTAAGTAGTTTTCGCGTGAATCTTGAATAAACAGACAGACAGACAAGCATTCTAAAAACCACTAATTTATCTTCAGTGGCATTATTCAGTGGCTTTATTTAGCCCCCTGGACTTCCAGAAAATATTAGAATGACAGACTCGACTTTTCTAAAGATTTATTAATTGTTTACGTCTAGCATCCCCTAATGGACTATAGGAGCCACGTATTTCAATAACACGAATTGGATAGCAAAATGCTATACAGTTTACTTAATAAAAACACGTCCGTCTACACACAACTACCGGCAAACCAACAGCCAACACTAACCGTTTGGCGTTCGCCGCGTGCGGTCGTCGTCCAATTAAAGCGCGGCTAGCCGCGCGCGGCAGCCACGCTGTATTTGGACACACCTTTAATAAATTATCGTACCTAAAGGAGACTTGTAAGTCAGTCGACTGTGTACTCTGGCGACATTAAATTTAACGATTATGACTTAGACTTGGAATGATTCTGCTAGACTTCGATAGTCTGTTATCATGCAAGTACGGGCAATAAATGTTTAATAATTCTTACGCACGTAAAATAAATCAATTTTCAAAATCAGATTATATCTATACTATCTAATAAAGGTTCTTATTAATATTTTTATTCTTCATCAATACTACCTAAAACACACTGCTGGACATAGGACATCCCTTATAAGGAGATGTGTTTTAAGACATCTTTGTAAGGAGATTCCTTAAAATACCTAGACTGGTCACCTTCAGAAGTGATCGAAGATCAGAAGCGTCAAGGGTACGACACGCGTGTTACTGCGATCGTCAAAATCTCTGCCAAGCGCAATAGCGTAGCGTCTGCCAATACTTTTAGTAAAATAATAAAAAAAAATTAAAGTATTTTACTTTACATAAATTTGCATGTACTTTTGCTTTCTCGTCTGCTGTTACTTTCTGAGATCCATTTGAGCTCACTTATAAAATATTTTAAAATATTTACTTTGGGTTAACTTTTTTGGTGTTACGGTAACGCTGTGACCGAAGCAATTGGCTGTGGTCTCAAGTTTAACGAATTTGGTGATGGTCTTGTGGTGTAGTGGATACAAGAATCAATACTATAGTGTTGTTTACACAACTGCTCTAATCGGAATCAATGAAAATATATTATGAAATGAAAGAAATATATTTTTAAGTATCGCGAAGCGTGGCAACTATGGTATATATCACCTCTGGCGATCTATGAGGAAGTTATATATCCTGTAGTGAACTTTTAATAGAATGTACGGTAATGGTTACACTTGTGAACCTATTTGGAGGATACTTATCGTTCCGATTACAAGGTGTATGCGGACCGATCACATCCTCTTATTAAATTTCGTATTGTTCTTCTGTTTAGTTTCATAGATTTTTATTTCAATAACGAAAATCGTAAAACTGTAGGTAAGAGCATTATCATTAAAAGCAAAATGACAACCATATGGATAGTAACTTCAGGGTTTTTTTTTAAATCTGTTCAATTGCATCCAGTGATAGCAAAATAAGAAGAAGAGTTGATGAATATTGTCGCCGTCGAATCAGTTTTAAATTAGATTTGTAAAATGTTTTTAATTTTTTATTTCTCAGCAAAGTTTTAGTACTTAAAGTGAACAAACTTAAAATTGTTAAATGGAAGAAGTAACCGAGATAGGGTAACGTAATCACTTGATACAAGTTGTTAAATAAACTGCAAGGATTGTAATTTTATGGTCTCAATATAAAAACTTAAATTTGAAAGAATGGCTGAATTAGAATTCAGATAAGATTAAGTCTATCAGGTAAGTTCAAATTTAATAAATTTATGTAATTTTTTCTAAAATAATTTAAATTATTTACGCACCATATTTAATATGCATTATTGCTCTAAACTGGAATCACGTCATACCATTACAAGTAAGTGATTTAAAAGCGTTTTTAATATTATGACAATTTGAGAATTCGGTAACAATGTAGACCCGAGTCAAACGTAATAAAATTTACATTCTAATCAAGTTTAATAGCTTTCTATGTAAATTTTATCCGACAAAATTTAGGTCGTATCGAGTATTGATTGATTTCATCGTGTAAGCAAAACGGTCATTTGTATTCCATTAACAAACAACATGCTTCCCTTCGTCTTGCATTAGTTTTGCATGTTTCGTTTATATTTGTTTTATCCGTTTTATTAATCAAAGCAAGCACGTACTATTGGGTTTTAAGTCTGGGCAAAACGTGCCGCCACCAACGGCCACCAGTGGCCAGTGATAAGTAGTTTAAATGCATCTGTCATGCTTGTTAACAGATAACAGATAATTTTATTGCCCATTCTGCTATAAAAAAGAGAAAGGACTAAGGACTTCTACGTATTATTTTAGTCTGTTCATTAAAATATTAGCAATCATTAATAACCTTTTAAATTTTACTAAACTGAGACGCTTCTCCTGGGTATAATAGTGGTTGGTAGTAGTAGTCGAATGGCGAATGCCATGAGTTTTAATTTCACTCTAGACTCAACTGTACCAGTATATAGGTATTGTACCGATTGATATTTTTAATTAAAAATTAATATTATAATAAAAAAGTTAGCTGATATTTAACCCTTTGAATGAATCACAGCAATATACATCTTTCTTATAATACACTAAGCGCTTATTTCCCCTATCCATTTAAGTTTAACCCAAATATCACGAGGCTTGGTGCGCCAGGTGTAGATAAAGTTACACGAAAAGATTTTCGTTTTATCACATCTGACATAGCACATTGTTGCATTAATAAGCACCCCTATATCACACAATAGCAAAATAACAAACCTACTCCTTTTTACACTGCAACACACTGCATAGTTACCTACTAAATTGTAATTTGTACTACAAATTTTTATGTTTCATAATGTTGTGTGGTGGTCAAATAAACCTTTCTTTCTTTCTTTTGAAAAATGCACTCCTTTACTTTTAGGAACTACTTGCGATATTTTTATTTAAATTCGTTCGGAAAATGGATATGCGATCGCAGTATATGATTTTTTATAAAATTGAAATGATATACTTACAGGCCACAACAAAAAGGGCACAAATAAAAATGGCCACATATTATGCGTAAAATAAAATGCCTCACAGCCTGTAATTAAACTGGCTTCAGATCGAAACACATCAGTTCACAAACAGCTATTTGGCTGGTCGGAGTTGGGTAACTAACCGTGTGGATTACTAGCATAAAAATCATTTCATAGCTTGGTCGAAACGTGGCGGATTTCACTAATCAGCCCAAGTTGATGTAGGCGTACGTCCAGCCATGGGCTCTCAAAGATTGATTACGAGGGCGTTGAATTATAATGTTACTTTGACTAGCATTCAGTAGTTTTATTATACCAAATAAAACTAGAAACCTGAATAAAATCTTATGTGCTCCTCTCAGATAAGTACATGCTTCCTCCTATTATTGTGTAATAATTATTGTGTAATAATATTATTTCATTCTTCATCTGTCTTGTTATACATTTTTCTATTTATTTGATAACAATCTTATAATATCTAAATTAATATTTTACGCTATAAATATTAGTTACTCAGCTTTATTGTATACCGATAAGCCATCAAAACTATGCATAATACTTCTTTGGATATAACTCTATCCCATAGTACCAGAAGTCTCAAGTCCGAATAGGAAACCCGCATCGCTAAGGAATAAAAAATTCGACATGATGTTGTGAAGTCTGGCAAAACGTATAAGATAGCAACAACTGCTCTACTACCCCTTTCTAACTGGACTTTACTTTAGTGACTAAAACAGCCATGTAATAAGTTACAGCCTATATAAGTTCCACTGCTGGGCACAGGCACCCTCTCGTTCTGAGAGGGTTTTATGGCCACGAAATGTCCGCCATGCCGTCTCAGTGTTTATTGTAGAACTTCACATGTTTTTCATCAAAACAGTTTTTTCTTAAGTCTCATATAAATATCTAATAATGGCTGTAATAAACATGAAATAAACATTAATGGCATATAAAAAACATGATTTTTATATAGAAGAAGGATAATAACGAGCACATAGTCGACCTGTTAGCAAAGAGATGCTGTAACGCATAGATACCTACATCTATTTTCGATTAAAAATAGAAACGGAGTCGTTGTTCCCTAAAAGACTAAGATACCTCGTACCCGCTGAAAAGAGTTACCGGTTCTCTACACTAACTATACGTACCACAGCAGAATTAAGTTGCTCTTTTATGCTAGTATTCGCAGAGCGTGATTTTCCCTTAGTTGAGCTGACTGTGGCGGCGCTGTCGTCGCGCCACACGTGAAACACCAAAGCCTAAATCACGCTATCGAAATTCCGAATCATAAACAGTATATATAGAACATCTTTGAACAATAATACGGAATATTGGCCGCTCCCTTTTCCCTTCCTCGGCCACAGTGATGACCACCCAACGTGATCTGAACACGCAACCAACAATCTTCGGAAACTTCAAGCTTCATCATCATCATAGAATACCCCACCCCTTAGCTCCCGAGCAGATATCGTCTGCAGTCTTCATATCCTGCAAGTCATCTAGCTTCACAAGGTTCATCGCAGCACTGGAATAATACGTAATGCTTCCTGTTCCTTCAAGCTACACTCTGCGCTACAGTGTTCGGCACGGCTCTGAGCCTCACTGCTCGCCTCTGCTTCACAACACTCTTGCAGATTACTTGCTAAATCACGTCGCGGTCACCACTGTGGCCGTGGTGAGGAAATGATAATGTAATGATAATAAAAAAATGATATGATAGTTCGGAGATGTTCTATATGTACTGTTTATGATTTGGAAATTTGATAGCGCGATTTAGGCTTCGGTGTGTTTCGCTTGCGGCGCGACGACACCGCCGCCACTGACTTATTTGTAGTTCAACTCTTATATAGCTGTAGCATGAGTCATATAAAAACTAGATTATATACAAAAATATACTTACCAAAAATTGTCATGGGGCGTGTTTTTTGATCCTCGGCTAGAAACGTTGATACAACACACGTGTAATTTCCAGTAAGTTCTGTCCCAGGTTGTATTATCCGCAAGGCTCTGTGTTGAGTATAAGGGTTGTGTGATATTTTGTATGACAAATCCAACTGGAATTAGGAAAAGAGAAAATTGTAGCATTTTATAATTATGAAGTAATAAGTACATAATAAGAACTACGTTACTCTGTTTGCACTATTTTCAATTATGCTGTGGAGTCGTTTTACTAAATTTGTTAAGCTATATACACCATATACACTTGTTCTGTGCGGGATCCAAACCCAAGGCACAACAGCCAAGCGCTTAGGTATTGTGCTATTGAACCGCGAAAATGTACAAAAATCTACGGTGTTTTTATTGTATCACATTTTTCGAGATTTTTTTTTTCAAGTTGTAAAATATCCCGCGAATGGCGGTATATCGAAATATCCATCTTACCATTTATCCCCAAAATTATTTCACGTAAATTTACAGCTTAATTATTACAGAATAAATGATTCATATTCATTAATTTATTCATTGCAGTCCATTTATTTTGTTCACTTGTGATTTTTTGCGTTCACGACTACTGAACATATAGCATTTTCCCACTGATTGCCTCACAGGCGTATTTGTAATGGTTGCCACGCTTTGCAGGCTGATTGGGTAAAGCAGATTTCTTTTATTATCATAGAGTCTATTAAAAATGATGCTGTCCATCTCCTGATGAGTTTCCTTTTGTCGATTCCTTACTCCTAGACAGTTGATATCTTATTTTTTATAAAATTGAAATTGAAGTGAAGAATATGCAGTCCACCTGATGGTAAACGGCTACTGCAATCCATAGGAACCTGTAATCAACTTTAAACAGCAAATACGTTATCAGTTCTGATGACTTTGGTGGAACGTCTAATAGCCTATAAATTCTTAGCTTTCTACACTCTTCAGACCAGAACACAGCAGTGCAAGCTCTGATGTTAGGCAGTAAATTTAATAAAAAAACTTACTTTATTTCTTAATAAACCTACAGCTTGAGGCTTCTGTGGAGGTATCCATTGATACACAGGCTGTGATCGGTCCATGTAAAACCATTTTACTACTAATCCCGTTACGTTTCTTGTTACGTAGTCGCAGTCCAGTGTCACTGCATCTCTAGTTCCATATTGAATGACTTCGGGTACTCGTATGTGGACTATGCGAACGGATTGTACACCTGTAAGCAAACACCCAACTAAAAAAAGGAATGGAACTTCATTTTTAACGTTATGTTTTTCTCAAAACTAAATTTAAAAACATATTATGTTGGTGTGAAACAAAAAAAAATTACACAACCTTAAATCAATTAGTAGTAATTTAGATTGCGAGTAAAACTTAATTGTCAATCCCAATGGAAACGTCAAATTAACGTCTACTGGACCAGCTAGCATTTTATAATCCGAAATCTACCAAATATTTTGTAGGGTCCTAGATCCACCAAAGATTTTTACGACCCGAGTATATTGGATTGGAAGAGTAATTATTAGGTCTATAGAAGTACATCATCTATAACTGGCAGATCTATTTGTGTGATGTGAAGAGGTTAATGATCATTATAAAACTTTGAGGGTATTTGTGCCACGTGTGCGGTACGCCGGTATTCCCACCTATTATGTGTATTAAGATTTTAGTTCATTTTTGGATAGAGACTAAACCCATAACGTAATGTACCAAACTGTTGCTATTGTTAACTTTTTTGTTGTAAAGAAAGAAATAGGCAATCATAGTTGCGATGAAGAAGCCTTTGGTATAATTATTTTATGACCATGGATTTTGGAAAGAGGCATGATAATATAATATGTTAGATAAAATTTTAAAAGAAAGTTTGTATGATGAATTTTTATTTTTGTTATTTCTTTATTTATTTGTTATAACACACAGAGGTTAATAATACGTAATCTAAATAAATCCTATAATAAGTTGTCAAAAATTAATTTCGAAATATAACTTATTATTTCAGTATAATTTTTTGTGCTGTTCGGTTTCCTTAAGGGAATATCAATATCAAATAATACGCAATTTTCATTTTACAAGAAATAATCTGACAAGAAATTGAAGGTGGATATACCCCGCAGGGCACATTAGGTGCTTACTATTATATTATAAATATTGAATAGTTATTATTATCGAATGAGCAAGCTGGAATATTGTTTCGCAGTTTTCTATAGGTTCTCAACTCCTTTAAAATCCTTTCAGTTTTGGAATTCGAATCGAATGATTTTTTCATCGTGTTTCTATTGGAATTCTGTAAAAATATAGATATTAAGACAAAAGATCGTAGAATTTTTATAAATATTATTTTCGCAAACTATTTACGTATTGGCGACACAATATTTTATTACAATATGTACATACATATTAACTACAGGTATAAACTACAGATCTGTTTAAATTAAAACAATAATAGCAATAATAACACAATTAAGGAGCGTTAAACTAATGGACTCCCATATGTGATGGTCATTAAATTTACTTGTAATTTTACGTACTATCGCCGTTATAACGTATGCGGTAGACAAAAATATTTCAGAAAGTAATGTCTGTTTATATGTCAGGACCCATGATTTACAATTATAATCATCACACCAGCCCACCACATACACTATCGTGACTGTGATAGCTATAAAGCACTTGAAACGTCAGAAGTTGAAATGTCAAAATAAAACGCGATAAAATCCGTAAAATTAGTTTCATTTAATGTGTAGTGTTCACGTGAATACAAGAAGTCGTTATGTGAACCAGTGAGGACTGGTAAAAGCAAATAAAATTCGCCCATTAGAAGATCTCAAAACCAAGCGCGCAAGATATATGATTTCTGTTAATTTCTTGAAGAGATGCAGAGACCGTAATCTCATTACTACGTGTACGTGTACATGTACTACTAAGATCATAAATAAAGCAAGTAAAAAGTTGTTACGAACGGTGATTAATCAAAAACGGTCCGATCTACAATTCATAAACAATACCATAGACAATTTATCAGCTTTAACGACATTAGATTTTAATCATTGCAACAAAACTTCAAGCAAACGTGAAACATCTAAATATAATGAATGCAAAAAATAATCAAGAATACCGAAAATTTGCGATCAAATCAAATGCCAAACATCAATGTCAACGTAGAATCGAAACGCTACTGTTGGCAATAGACACGAACAATAAACAACGTATGGTCTATAATTTGTTAAAACAAAATCTCGAAGATAAATATGAAATTCAATAACTGACTAATACATGACTCAGTATAACTAAATTGACTTGACTCGTATAATAATATCTAAATTGACTTATCGCTATTAATTTTGATTATGAATTCCAATTAAAACTCCAACTGTAACTAAATCATGTTTAAACAATTTAATATAAAACGAATAAAATGTGATGAATATTGCATGCCAAATGGCGGAATATAGCTGTACTAAGTATTTGATCTCTAAGTGATAAACTAAGGCAATACCATGTGTATTAACCTATATTCGCAATAAACGATTGGAATTTGAATTTGTCAAAACATACACTGGACGAACCGACAGTAAAAGTATTATCGAAAGGCATATTATGAATTTCACACTCACACCGCGAAGAATCCCGTACGAAGAAATTATCTGTAGTTCAACATTAACTATATAATAATATAAAACGAGCTCAGTCCTGCTAACAAAGTGCTGGCCGCTTTTCGAGCTGAACATCTTGCCTTGGGAGTGATATCTTTTTTGCACCGACGGCCTAATTAGTCAAAACTAAAACTTATTAAATGATGATATCAGAACAACAAATTGCTAGGTAAACCGAACACAAAATTGTAGTGGTTACAATTTGCGTACAAAACAAGTTTTTGTATACTTATTATCAAATGAAATAACAATTTTAAATGATTTATTGTACCTGCCACTAATTCTCACCACTTCCAGAGTTGATTGCCAGAGAATACAAATATGCAGTAAGTCCGGCCTTTGTATCTTTCACTTGATAAGGTTTTAATAAAAAATAAATAAATAATTCTTTTAAGTTTAGGTTGCCTCCACGATATAAGAAAAGTTACTTGCGTAGAAGTACAGATTTGTAAAATAAAAATAAATGTTTTTGTAACCATTAATACACCAAGAGTTGGTAGCCTATTTTATTATAAATAAATCTATGGGAGATTGTCAACCACATTATGGGTCACTGCTGACGAGACCTTGAGAAATGCTTACATCCACGCACAGGACTGCCGCAGTCTGATAGTGATATTTTATTGATCACTGTTACGTTTTTCTCTTTTAACATAATGTTAAAGTTTGTTGTATATTTAACAAAGCTTCTATAAGTACGTCCGCACAAAAGCAATATCAATAACTTAACTGACTTTAAGTTAAAGCATACGTTCATGCTAGAATAAAACTGCAAACAACACGTATGTCCCAGTCGTGCACATTGTCACGATTTTGTAACTTGGTTAATATCCGGCGTCGGTTGGTAAGCGATACGTCGACGGGAGACGTCGTAATCAAAAGAACCACCGCACTGTTTATTCCACCTTCAATTTCCAACCAACAACTGTATGCTGATCTACGTATATAAAATTAAAGTAATAAATCTACCTGACAGGCTGTCAGTGATAAGAATAACACACCATTTGAGAATTCAAAAATCTGTCAGTAAATTGATCAATAATCTCATGACAGTTGACAGCTTAAATCAAAACAACATCAATTTGCCATTAGTCTAGCACTTTATGGTAAAAATAAAGTATTATTACCACTGAAATAAAGGCATCTTCGTGTATTTGAATGACAAAAGTGGTATAGTATATTATTTTATTTCCCTACTTGTACAAAACCAGGCCTACGCTTCATACAATTTCGGACCGTCTCCTTTGTTTATATATTACTTAATATTGGTTTAATATACAAATATTTTTTATATTTACATGAATACAGCACATTAAATTAAACTACTTAATTTTATGAATTTGCAACGCGTTTAATTAGTTTCATTTAAGAATAATATCTGTCAAGATGAATAGACTACGACACTGTTTGACTGTTCGCTATGAATGTTACTACTTATTATAATATGTATGCATTTCTTCACGGAGAAGGTTTTTATGCTATCGCCTTTGTTTTTAACAACTACTAGACGGTGCTGTGGTTCATAAACTTCTATATCACTCAATCGATCGGCCATTAAAATTGGTATACACATGCAGGACAACGTCTGCCGGGCTCTGCTAGTATTAAACCGTTGGTGTGTCTGTTAGTCATATGAACGTCTTGACTAATTGAGGTCATACTCACACAATATTTTGTCGAGACGATGGTTTACAGCTACGCTTTAATTCGATAGGTGACGCTCTAGTGTAATTTCTACGGTTCATATATTATATTGATGTAGTAGAAGAAAAAAAAACCACAAAATCTGCGACACTCTGGATGGCTCATTTATAAATTTTAAATTAACCTTTTAAAAGTCCAAAGTGTATTTGGAGTGAAACTACGAGTAAGAGCAGAGCAATGGGTCAGTTAGTATGTAAAAATTAATTACATATGCATTTCATTTGTATATTAATAAAGCCTTCTCGCATTTAAAATAGCAAAGAATAAGAAATAATATCATACATCAAGAACATCATCAAAATATATTTGATAATCATAAAAGAAAATAGACAGGTGTCAACTATGTTTATTTTGTCTAAATATTTTAATAAAAATAACTATACATTTTAATTGTAAAATTTTAGTGCACAAAGGAAATTTTTATTGTTGTCATAGACTTAAATAGTATAACAGTGGTTTATATAATATCTGAAATTAACTACGAGACATAAAAATTTTTCATGATTGTGACATAATATGCCAAATGTAACAAAACAATTCGCAACAAAGGATTTCTGAAATACTATATATTTGATTGACTGATGAAGAGCTATCGTACCGCAAAGCCACATAAGAGTTTGTCGGGATATTTTTCATATTTGCGCATGGGGATTTTGTTTTTGTTCCCACTACAGTACCTGTTCAGTATTTGAAAAGTTCTAGTCCGCGTATGATAACTTCAAGACACGGTTGCTAAGGCCGCCATCGTTTGTTCTAGCGACGCCATACGTTCGTGGATCTCTTACACTGCAGCTTCCAATTGCAGAACCGTCCTGTGACGCACCTACGTAACGACGTATGCGTCTTGTTACCAAGACAAGCAGCCTTCATATTTTGACTTTGACTTTTTTATATCTTCAGTGTAATTGTTAAGTTACTTTATTGTGTTTTTTTAATTTGTTTTAAGTTATTCTTTTTTGTTATTGTATTTAACTGTTGTGAATGCAGTCCGTAACCCAATCTAGTGATGACACGGCAAACGCAACACTTATATGTACACAGTGCAACAAGTCATTCAAATCTTTAAAAGGCCTCAACATACACACTACAAAAACACACAGGAAATGTATTAGCCAAAACAGTTCACCTTTAGACATACACCCTTTTATTCCAAATACGCCTACTTTTGCAGCCAACTTTCCAACTCCTTTCCACACATATCTTAGCCATTTGAAAAATAGTATACAGACAGTTAAAAGAATCCCTCGAGGAGCTCGAATAACCGTTGCTACACATTTGTCACAATTAATCCAGAAATGTTACATAAGCAATTGTACTCAAGACTGGCAGAACCTATTTTTATTTTCATACAGCACACTACATATAACAAAAACTGATAAACCAAATTTATCCTTGACACAAAAGATTAAAAATAACTGTACTGTCAGCTCCTCACCTTCTCCCGCACCTCTAATCAAACATGATGCCCCTCGTAATCGCAACAAACTAATCGAAAACAAAATCTGTGACGGAGATCTCAAAGGTGCCGCTCGCCTTTTGTTCTCAAACGAGGTACTTTCACCAGATACCCCTGACACCCTTCAGGCCTTACGGTCAAAACATCCTCTAGCTCCAGTAAACCCATATTTTTTCGACCGACCAACAGTAGGGCAAGCATGCCTTCAAATTCAAAACAAAGATGTAACGGATGCCATTTTATCTTTTAAACCAGGTTCGGCTGCAGGTTTGGATGGAATCTCACCGCAACATTTGAAAGACTTAACATCGCATTCTGTGGGTGATGCGGGTGAGCAACTTGTAAATTCAATCACTAAATTAATTAACTTTATGTATTCCGGTAATGTCAATCCAGAAATTGTTCCAATTCTTTTCGGCGCGAACCTCATTGCTCTCACCAAAAAGGACGGAGGGGTGAGACCAATTGCTGTTGGATCAACACTACGACGCCTGGCCTCCAAAATTGCTGTTCGACATATTTTACAGAAATTAAATTCGGAATTTGAACCCGTACAGTTAGGCTTCGGTGTAAAAGGAGGGTGTGAGGCAGCCGTCCATGCCCTACGTTCTTTCCTAACATATGGACATCCTGACGTGTTGCTCAAAATTGATGTCAAAAATGCTTTCAATTCGGTAAATAGGGGGACCCTACTGACTGAAATAAATCAACATATACCCGAAATATACAATTATCTTCTTCTCAGTTACGCTGACCCAACAAAATTGTTATATCGATCTAATGAATTATCCTCGGAAGTAGGTTGTCAACAAGGTGATCCCCTTGGACCAGCAATTTTTAGTTTGGCTATAAATCCCATAATCAAAAGTTTAAATTCTAAATTCAATATTTGGTATCTGGATGACGGAACCTTAGGAGGTGATATGGAAACTGTATTTTCTGACCTTTTTTCAATCAAAAATAAATTTGAAGCCATTGGTTTGGAGCTTAACTTTAGCAAATGCGAACTTTTTATAAATAACTGCAACTTAAATTTAAATGACGTAAAGCACAAATTTAATACTTTGGCACCAAATATTAAAATAGTTAACAGTAATTCCCTTTACCTTTTAGGTTCTCCAATTTTTAACGAATCTATTTCTGAATATATTAATAATTCAATTGCTAAATTTCAAAATTCTGCTGACCGTCTCCTTGAAATTAGTCCACATTATGCACTTTGCATTTTAAAATCTTGCCTTTTTGTCCCGAAATTTACGTATGTGCTCCGTTGCTGCTCCTTTTGGAATCACCCAGACCTTTTGACACAAGTGGACAACTTAATCAAAATAAATTTAGAATCGATTCTTAATATACACATGAACGAACAATCTTGGACCCAAGCATCCCTACCCATCCGTTATGGTGGTTTAGGAATTCGCAAAATTTCCAGTGTCTCTTTACCAGCCTTCCTATCTTCTGTCCACAGTTCAGCAAATCTCATAAGTAAAATTTTAAGGGCATCCCCTTCAAACTTTGAGATTGCTGGCCTGGAAGAGGCTAGAAACGCTTTCTTAATTACATGCCCTGGTCAAAATTTTCAATTTCCTCTAAATTCACAGAGGAGCTGGGACGACATAAACTGCAAATTGACTTATGACAATCTTTTGAGCTTTAGTACAGGTTCGGCGCGTGCTAGGCTTTTGGCCGTGGGTACGCATGAGGCCGGCTACTGGCTTCACGCGTATCCTTCGTCAAATACAGGAACATTTCTTGAGCCTGACACGCTCCGAATCGCAACCTGTCTACGGCTTGGGGTTCCGGTCTGCGCTCCTCATAAATGTCCGTGTGGCAGTGACGTCGACAAGCTAGGATATCACGGGCTATCATGCCAAAAAAGTGCAGGTCGCTTCTCGAGACATGCAGCACTTAACGATATCATGCGCCGGTCTCTTGCCACCGTCAACGTGCCAAGTCTACTTGAGCCGTCTGGTATTGCAAGAGACGATGGCAAGAGACCGGACGGTATGAGTTTGATTCCATGGAGGATGGGCCGGGTGCTGGTATGGGATGCAACCTGTTCAGACACGCTGGCCCCTTCCCATCTACGTGGAACCAACAACAGAGCTGGTGCGGCTTGTGAAGCGGCAGAAAAGGCTAAAGTTTGCAAATACAGGGGTCTAGGCTCCGAATATATTTTTGTCCCTTTCGGTGTCGAGACCCTTGGTCCGTGGGGTCCTAGCGCTATAAGCCTTTTTAAGGAAATAGCAAAAAGGTTAATCGACGTCACAGGAGACCGAAGAGCTGGCAGTTACCTCGGACAAAGAATTAGTCTAGCTATTCAACGGGGAAACGCTGCCAGTATCTTCGGAACCTTGCCTAAAGGACCTCTTTTTTAATAATTTAATTTAGTTATTATAATATATATTTTTAAGGTTTTTAGTATTAGAAATAATGTTTATAAATTTATGGGTTAGATTTAATTTAAAGTATATTTATCATTGTACATTATTTTATATTGTTACAATAATAAATTATATTTGATAATCCTTTCGTTTTGTGATCATATCTTGAATTATAAGTGACTTCAAAAAAAGAACGAGGTTTACAGTTTGGTGTATGTTTTTCTTTGTATATGACGCGGTATCTTTGTCTATTGAGAACCGATTTTGATGATATTTTTTTATTAAAAAGTGTATACTTATAAGATTTCCAGAGTCAGAAGGAGTGGACTATGTAAATCTGAATAAATAATTCCACCCCGGAAGGTGGCAAAATTGAGGAGGAATTTGTAATTCGGTATTTCTTAATCCACTCACAAGGGTTGAAAAAATTACTTTAGTGGCGTTTGTCGTGCTAAGATAATATTTATAAGCATTAAAGCGTCGACTTCAGATTGTAAAATTACTGAATTTTTTTTTCGTTCCTTGAAGTCAGCATTTGCTCTTTGTTAAAAATTAATTTTGAAAAGATAATTTAGGACTGTACATAGAGATAAATTATATTAAATATTGTATCAGTAATACTGCAGAATATACGAGTTGTTCTAAATAAACACAAATAATAAATAATTCTTTATTATTTGTGTACGTCACTGGCAAGTATTGCACCAGTATTATGCAGCAGTGCTGGCGACGGTTCAGTGCACACCCTCCGTTATGCATTGCATAATTTTTATCAAAAGAAAAAAAAAACAACTTAGTTACTTAATGCAAATAACATAGTGGACTTCATATTTATTTAGATATGCTTGTTAGAAAATGTGTTTGGATTACTTATTTCTAGTATCCTTTTTCTATACAATTTTATAAAATACATCATAATATCTCATATTTTATTTAGTAGCATAACGGTTTACTTCGTTATGATTTCTTATATTTACGCGAACACCACTTTTAAGATCATATTATGGCCTGGAGCGACAAGATGTTTCGTCGCTCCACTTTGTTCCATAATTTCTTAAGAGACGTTTATGGACAAGTTCTGAAAGATCATATTATGGCCTCCTATTAACCTCGAATAACAGTATCACTCGTACAATATGCGTGTAATATTTATATATTGTAGAGAAAGTATATTACAGTTAATATGTTATATAACTCAACCGGAGAGTGACCATGCTGTCATAAAATACCAGCGTAAAATAGCAGCTTCATAATGTTGTGTATCACGTGGTTAGTGTTTAGAAAGAGACATTTTCTTAGTAGAAATATGGCATTTCATCTAAAATGTAGAATCTATTGTGTCTATGGGCCAGTGAATTCATTAACTTTCAGGTGGACTGTGTGTTGGCTTGTCACATTAATTTCATTTAAAAAAATCCGGATCGTAAATATCTGGGTTGGACCCGCGGAGCGCGGCGTCAAAGGTTAGTCACAATTGATATTTGTTGTTACGATTTGTAGTCGAAGATATTTCATCAAATACTTTCTTAAGTAGCAGATTTACGTCTTTAGTTTATTGAAAATTATGAATTAGCCAAAGAAAACGTTTAAATACGTTTATATATGTTTTGATGTCTGAACTTAACCAAAGGGTGAGTTTCAACATGACTAATTACAACTAAAAATATTGATTAAAATTACTTTTACGGATTTTATCGCGTTTATTTTTAATTTTAATTACTTTTATTTTTAATTCCCGACGTTTCGGGCACTTTCCAGCACCCACGGTCACGGGGGATTGAGATGACTGACGTCCCGATGTCATTGTTAAACCCGGAGTACCTTCAGCTTTTTTAATTATTGTTTATGGTCCTATCTATGCAAAATGAACTATGTCCTGAGGTCTTGCAGTGATATACTTGGGTTTAGTTTTAATTTTATTGATTATAGGATCCCAAGCAGGTGCTAGTACCCAGCCTCCTTCTCTTTTGGAATTAGGATGTTTTTTAATTTCAATAGCCTCACGTATCATCTTTGGTAGGAATCGGTGTTCTTTCGCGAGGATTTTTGGTCTATGAAATCTGATGTAATGTTTGGGGCGATAAAATCCGTAAAAATAGTTTTAATCAATGTGTAGTGTTCGCGTAAATATAAGAAATCATTATGTATACTAAAAATGTTGTTTATGAATATTAAGAACACAATATGCTATATGTAAGAAATTTCAAATGATGTCTTTTTATTGAATTTACTTGTTTATTTTGTCAATAAGGTATCCTATTTAATAATTTCATGGCCAATTTCTTAAATACTTTTATTTTGTTTTATTCTTTATCTATACTAGCGAATTTAATACCTAATGTCATTCTCGGTCAGACAACTCTGAGTCAAATGGAATTAAAATATTAGGAGGTGTTAATTAATGACGAAATAAAAAAATAGTTAGCTAAAATGGCGCGTGCGCACTTAATTCCAAGATTAAGGATGAGGTTTCTGCTCAGAAGAGCGAAAACCCTGTTCATTATGAAATAAAAAAGAGCAAAAGAAACACCTTTGTACTCGTGTCTTTGGTGCGTTAGACGTAACTTTTTCTTATAACTCAGATTAAAATGTGTTGATCGATTATATATTTATTTATGAGAAGACTATGCCGTTTCTGTCTTGATTTAGATTATTTTATCAAGTTTTACCTAACTTATCTCTCTTAAAAATATAAAAAACAATATATAAGTTCATAAAATTAGTGTCTGCCGTATGCCATTTTCTATTATATGATTCTATTCTCTATTGGAAGGTAATTTCGTATGTAAAATATTTTTAATAAAACATATTCTTTTTAATTATATCAATACACTCTTTACATGTAGCTGATGTAAAGAACCTGACACCTGCAACCAAGCTTGAGTAAAGAAGGTTACAGAATGCATTAGTTATCACCAATAAGAACTAAGGTGGTATGCCTCGTAGCTTGTAATTAATTATACTGGATCTCTATGTTCTTCAGATCGTAAAAATGCAGAGCAGGCATTGCTGCTTGGAAATAAAACGAAGTGTACCTAACCATTGGGACCTCCAGACAGAACGAGTGTGTGACATGTAAAGTCAAGATCAAGACCAAATAAGTAAATTTGTTTCTTTATTAATATTTATGTTTCTTGTGTTATTAAGGCACGCTATAGTTATGTTGAGGCTGCAGCTTGAATGAGTCCACCCGACCAGGAAAGAACCACTTTCTCACAGAATATCAGAGTAAAAATCTATAGTAACCCTTCTGTGTTTCGTATGGTGAGTATACTAGAACTAAGTCTCGGGGGTGGCAACACATCTACATTTCGATTTCTTCTCGATGATAGATGTAGGTGTCTTTAGGCTTCAGCAACCACTTAACACCAGGTGAAGTGTGTGCTCGCTCGTTACTCTAATTCAATAAAAAATATTCAAATATAATATGTAAGTCAGACTTAGTTTTAGCACTGTATATATATACTGTATATAATATGTATATGTTTATTTTCTTGAAGACGGTACACATCACATAAATCATTATAAGAAGTAAAACTTTCTCGATTTGCTTCCTTACAAAATTGCTCTGTGTGAATTTTCTAAAGAATAATTCAAAGTTTCCAAGCCGAGTGACCTTGATAGTGACTCACCTTATGTTAACTCGGCACTCCCCAATGTCACTTTTACCTTTGAATTTTTAAAGTCACTGCATTCAGCAAGGTAAAAGTTTTCTGTATTCAGGTGACCACAAATACCTTTCAGTTACCTAAGAGATGACAAAGAAATCTTTTGACCTTGAATTTAATTTCGAACGAAAATATAATAATACAAGAGAGATAAGATATTAAATAATTGTAGTTTGATTCCTATTTTATATCACATAAAGTTCTACCTGACACGAGATGCAATTACATATATACTTTAAGTAGTAGTATAAATCAACGAGACCTCGATTACAAGATGGCAGATTGAAAAAGACATTGAATGAATTTTGTTAGTTTAAAATTTTTACTTTTATGTCTAATTTAATAAAAATATAATTTGAAAGAAAATTACTTAACATTGTATGTTATTTATCGTTATAGTTTCTTTTAAGTTCCAAGCGAATAGGAAAGCCAATAAACATTCAAAAAATCCTGAATTTAATGAGATCACATTCTAACGTGAGGTCCGAAAAATATTCAGATTTTATCAAACTTTTAGAAACTTACCTGCTTTGATTTGCGTAACACGTGAAATAGAGTTTTGCAGCACAAATTTGTACGTTTCAGTTATTTGAAAGCTTTCCCATAGCAGGTTTTATTTAATAAATTATTCGACGAATTTTATATATATTTTATTTTAACTATAACTATATTAAATTGAAACGTTCTATAAGCGGTATAGGAGTATTTATCACCTAATTTGGTTATCAAACGTCATAAGAGGCGACTGTGAGAGACGTCACAAATGTCTCCATTATATAGCAGTATACTATCCCGCATAATATTAGGACAAACTTAAACTATAAAAACTGACTGAGAACAGGGTAAAAGGTGCAAAACAACTGGAGATGTGGTGGCTACTATGCTCACCAAGCATGAGTATTAAGTATCATTAAATCAGTAAATTTGGTAAATTTGACGAAAGTCGACAATGATTTATGGAATAAGGAAGAATTACGAGCACTTCAACAAATCAGACGCGTCTGGAATCTAAAATTCAATTATTTTGCTACGCGCTACCCACCTAGCCCCAGTCTTCAACAAAGCGATTTTTTCGCTACATCAACAACTTAAGACATATAAATAGACAAACGTTATTAGCGCTAATTATATATATATATATATATATATATATATATATATATATATATATATATATATATATATATATATATATATATATATAAAAGAATGCATACAAAATAGAGCAAACTTGAGTAAAAAATAAACACCTACTAGAAAATTCTATTTAAAATTTAGATATAATCATTTTCTGTTCAGACGATTTGCCTTGCTTTTAATATTTCTATTAACACGTTTTGTCTAATTTTCTTATATTTTACTTTTCAGCCGTTAAGCAGTAAGTTTACTTCATGAGCAAGAAAGTACCGCAACCGCCATTTTAAGCTCTAGAATTGGTGCGATTGCATTTAACAGTCACCTTTGAGACTGCTTTTCGTCACCCTACTAGGAATGACTTATATTTGATGCATAAAGTGCTATCTAACTATCGAAGGTACATTCGAGAGCGAGTGATGGATGCTACATTACCTCAAACCCAATATCCTTGAGTTTTATTTTCTTTCTTAAAATATTTTTACTTAATACTTAACTTTGGTATAATTTTTTTTTTAATTTTGTAAAACATATTTAAAAGAATGAACGTACCATCTGGTTCAATAGCCACTATTTTATTATGTTACGAACCAATTTATGTCACTAAGTTCTTTTTTATATAAAATAAGGGTGACAAATGAACGCACAGTCCACCTGATGGTAAGTGGATACTGTGGTTAAAAAACAAAATGCAGATGCGTTGTCACCCGTGAGGAATGGCATGCCTCATTTCCAATAAAAATAGTCTCCGGTTCTCTACACTTACCATACGACACACAGCAGCAATAAGCTGCTATTTTACGCTGGCGTTCAGTAGCAGTGCATTCATTATTGGATTCCGGTTTAAGGCTCAAGGTCGATCCACGCTCATGTGGCAGGAAGTGGCAGCTGTACTGGTGCAGGGCACTGAAGCTAGTTATGGTTACACCAGCACCACCCATAATACGTATAAAGCGTCCATCAGCATAAATACATAAACGCTGAGTATGTAGTAATTTAAGTAGACTGTAAGCTTAGGATTAAGAATTGTAAAAAGACAATGGTCAGAATAAATTCACATCTCACTCTGTGAACACGTAGTTTTAATTAGTTTTAAATTAGTTTTTAAAAAGCTCTCGGCAGCTCCCGCAACTTGACTGGCGCAGCCGGTAGGATCGCCAAAAAGCTGTGCCACCGTTCGTGAATATCGCGTATACAATTTTACCCATTTTCGCGCATCGGCGGGCGATTCATACAGCGTGGTGATCCAGCGAACCAAACAAATTCGTCAAGAATAAGGAGCCGTGAAGCTGATGATGGGCACTGCGGTCTGGTGAGTACGACTCTTCACCTCCTTCATATCCCTTAGTGAACTTGGAATTAGACATTTTCCATTTTGACTGTTATTTGGGTTTCAAATACTAATCTTACGTAAATTTTATAAAGTATTAAGTGCAACAAATAATTATTAATGAATAAAAAATAAAAGTAATATTAAATTAATTGTAATACGTACATAATATTAAGTCCCATATTACTCAATGAAATTATAGAGTAATATTATATTAAGTATTATAGTACATTATATTAAGTTCTTATTGTGTCTACATGTGTTTCTTAATTTAAAGATTACTCAACACGTTAATACATAACAGGTTAGTACTTATACTTGAATTTTGCTTATACAACATTTGTGGAACTAGTAGAGTTATAATAAATATTTTATTTTATTTCTTATTTTTGTGTAGAACCAGTGAATAAATAATTAAAAATGTCGGAAATTAAACTTATCCCTAATGAATTAACTAAAATAATACCAACATTTAGCGGCGATAAACGCCATTTAAATTTATTTTTGCGTAAATGTGAATATATAATAAGTTACTTTAAATCATCCGATGTGCAAAATGAATATATAATGCAAATCATTACTAGTCGTCTTACGGGCGAGGCCGCGTCGCTTATCAGTGAACGGGAAGACATAGAGACGTGGGCGGAATTCAAGGAATTGTTTTTAACTCACTTCGGCGACCCACGTAGCGAAGAATGTTTAGCCATTGAATTAGAAACTTTAAAGAAACACCAAAATGAGAATTATATAGATTTTTGTGGTCGAATACAATCCGTTAAATCAGTGCTATTATCGAAGGTTAATCAAATTGGTGATAAAAACTTAAAAATAAGTAAAACTATTATTTATAATAACACCGCTCTGCAGGTTTTCTTATATAATTTACCTGAAAATATGGTGCGCATTGTTAGGTTGAAAACACCCAGTACACTATAGGAAGCATTAAGTGTGGTTCTAGAAGAAGTAAACTTCTATGACCAATATCAGATGCGTAGTAAAATGTTACAGTCTAGCCATATGTCTAAGTCACAGTCTAGTAGTATACCAGTACAACAACCATCGTTTAAATTCGCAATGCCAACACAGCCTACAGGTTTTAGACCAATGTTAGCACCAAACCAACCCCCTAGGCAGAATTTCGGAACACCACCTCAATTTAAGTTTGGCATTCCCCATAGTAGACAAATGAAGATTCCATTACCACAAAATAAGCCTCAACAGCAAATGAGTTTCCCTAAGCAATATCACCCACCTCAGTTTGGATACCGACCTAATTTTGGATACCGACCTAACTTTGGATTTAGACCCCAGGGCTATAGCCCCATGCAACCAATGTTACCACAACAGTTTGGTAATTCTCAGCGTTTTAATTATCCTAGTAATAATAATGTGCATAATAAGCCGGTTTCTAATGATACCGATGTTTCTATGAGAACTGCCCCTCCAAAGCCAGGTTTCCGTCTAAATGAATAAGAAATCTATCCATCATACTATACCTACGATTTTCCTGAAAATACATGTATGAGGAAACATATGACAATTATTATGAAGATGAATCCGTACAAGAAAATTCTATAATAGAGGTCGACGAAAACAATGATTCAGAGGATAATGACATGTCTGCACAGACTGAAAATTTTCAAGTAAAAGCCTCCGAAAACCACGCGAAATAATAGAATTAAATTGCGACATAAATCTAAAACTACCATACATATATATACCGGAAATAGATGCTAATTTTATGATAGACACAGGAAGCACCCGTTCTTTTATAAGCCCCGATAAAGCATACCAATACTACCGAAATTATATAACAAATGAACCCTTTGAAGTTATAAGCACTCATGCATCTAGCAAACACGATCAGGTAATTAAAATTCCACTATTTTCTATATTTCAAAGTAATGACGAACATAAATTTTATCTTTATAATGTCGATTCACGTTATGATGGGTTAATTGGGAATGATTTATTAAAGCAGTTGGAAGCCGTAATAGATTTAAAGAAACAAGTATTTACCACAAATTCTTCTAGAATACCTATAATACACAATAGCTTAGATTATGTTGTAATACTTCCACCACGTTCTGAAGTTAGAGCAAAATTACCTGCTAACATGTTTTATGGCGAAGGAATATTAAATTATACCCGATTCTGTGATGGAGTGCGCATGCCTTCTGCATTGGTAAAATGTGAGAATGGATATGCCACTACAATTATACAAAATACGTTGGATCAACAAATGGAATTATCTATTAAGAAACCTTTTGAAATTTGTGAATATGTGGATGATAAATCGTATGTTAATTCTATAGATCACTCTGATCCAGAAACGGACCAGTTATTGCTCGAAAATTTAAACAAGTTACGCCTAAACCATATGAATGAAGAGGAAAGACAGAGCATTCGTAAACTATGTGAGGAATACAAGGATATATTTTATTATGAACAGATACCTTTGAGTTTTAGTAATCAGGTTAAACACTTCATTCGGACTAAAAACGAGGACCCTATATTCACAAAACCTTACAGACAGGCCCCCGCACAAGTAACAGAGATAAACAAGCAGGTCGATAAACTTCTATTAGATAATGTAATTCAGGAATCTTTCTCCCCATGGAATTCTCCCGTACATCTTGTCCCGAAAAAGGCTGATGCTTCGGGCGAAGTTAAATACAGAATGGTCATAGATTACAGAAGGCTAAATGAAATTACAGTTGATGATAAGTACCCCCTTCCAAATATCGCAGACCTTTTCGATAAGCTAGGTAAGAGCACATACTTTTCGACACTCGACCTGGCAAGCGGCTACCACCAAATTGAACTCAATGAAGATGACCGACAGAAAACTGCCTTCAGCACCCAAAATGGACACTATGAGTTCCTGAGGATGCCATTTGGCCTAAAGACAGCCCCCGCCACCTTTCAAAGGGCTATGAATAACGTCTTAAGAGGTCTGCAAGGAATCCATTGCCTTGTGTACCTAGACGACGTTATTATCTTTTCCGCTAGTCTACAAGAACACATGGAGAAACTCCGTACAGTTTTTGACCGCTTTCGAAAGACTAACATGAAAATACAATTAGACAAATCCGAATTTTTCCGAAAAGAAGTTTTATATCTTGGACACACCATAACTAAAGACGGACTGCGACCAAACGATGACAAAATTAAAGTAATACAGAACTATCCTCTTCCTAAGACGACCACCGAAATCAAAAGTTTCCTTGGGCTGGTTGGATACTATAGAAAATTTATAAAGGACTTCGCGAAAATCACGCAGCCCTTAATGGCGCGTTTAAAGAAAAGAAATAAGATAATTTTAGACCAAAATTATATAGATGCCTTTCATAAATGTAAAGAAATATTGACCAGTGTCCCACTACTACAATGCCCGGATCCGACTAAACCATACATATTAACTACCGACGCTTCAAATGTAGCTCTTGGTGCAGTACTGTCACAGGGACCAATAGGGTCGGATAAGCCTATTGCATATGCCAGCCGCACACTTAGTGACACCGAATCGCGATACAGCACAATAGAGCGGGAACTTTTAGCCATCATTTGGGCTGTAAAGCATTTTAGGCCCTACTTGTACGGACAGAAATTTCAAATTTATACAGACCATAGACCCCTTGCTTGGCTCTATTCTCTTAAAGAGCCTAACAGCAAACTAACACGCTGGCGTTTGCGTCTTCAGGAATACGATTTTACAATAATCTATAAAAACGGCAAACAAAATACCAATGCTGATGCCTTGTCTCGCATAAAACTTAATGCTTTAGACGACGCATCAATGGATGTTAATGTGGATGACGATGAGATACAAAAAGTAATACGCCAACTGAAAGAACTAGAAAAATACAGACCTGAGCCCCAACCAGAGACAGTGATAATTTCAGACTCAGACACGAGTGTGACGGAACATGAAGAATTGTTCGAAGAAAATTACCCTGTACCATCGGTAACTAACAGTAGTAGAACAGACACGATACACTCAAATATTGAACCTGAGTCAAAAGCAATCCCAATTTTGAGCGAGGCAATAGATACCAAACCAAATCAGATCCTGGTATTTTCTTGGTTCCAAAATAAACTACAAGTCAGAAATTTATCTAGAGCAAAACAAAAAGTATTAGAGGTATTTCTCCCACTAGAAAACGAAGAATTAATAAAACAATTTTTAAAGGAATATATAAAATTTAAGAGTCGATACTTTATTTATTTCGAGAATGCTGAGCACAGGAAATTATTTACAAAAGTTATTATAGAACTCTTTAAGAAGGATGCTGTACAATTCTTTGAATGTACAGAACGTGTAGTATATGTGGAGGATGAAAAAGAACAAAAAGCTGTCATTCTCAAACACCATGAAGGAAAAACATGTCATCGCGGTGTGAAAGAAACTATGACAAGAATACGCAGAAACTATTATTGGGAAAATATGCAAGACACTGTAGCTGCCGTTATAAATGCTTGTGAACCTTGCAGACTAATGAAGTACGATAGGAAACCAATAAAACCTGTACTACAACTCACATCAACTCAGGATGCGCCTTGTCAGGAATTATTTATAGATTTATTTACTATCGAGAAGAAGTATTATTTAACCGTTGTGGATGCTTTTAACAAATTAGGGCAGGCCTTAGAGATTGCAAGTCGACAAACCGCTGAAGTAGCGCGAGCATTAATTAAATATTTTTCTATGTACGGAATTCCTAAGAAAATATCATCTGATCCAGGCACTGAATTTAATAACGAACTTATGCGTCAGCTCCTATCTATGTATAAAATAGAAACTCATATCACAACTCCCAATAACCCCAATTCGACAGGCATTATCGAAATATTTCATTCTACTATAATTGAAATATACAGACTTGCAAATTATGAGCAAAAATGCACAGACGCTGCATCTGTCATGACATATTCAGTCATGGCATATAATCATACTATTCATTCAACGACAGGATTAACACCCTTTGAAGTAGCATTTGGTCATACCGATTCTGGTAAAATATTTGACGTAGATTTTGAAAAGGCATACACACAGCAACTCGTTAAAGACCACGCGAGACGAACCAAATACTTATATAAGTATATTTCCGAAAAAGTCCATACAGATAAAGAAAAGGTTAGGAAAAAGAAAAGCGGGGAATCTGGAATTGATTTTAAAGAAGGCGATACGGTTTTTATTAAAGATATTAACATAAGAAAAAGTAAGGATAAGCCTAGGTATCAAAAGGCGAAAGTGCAAGGGGATATTGAAAGAAACATAATACCTGTAACGATAGGGGAAAGAAAAACTAAAGTGCACCTCAAAAATGTGAAACGCCCTCCACAGGTTGTTGGCGATCTTCGTGAACCTGAATCTGATGATCCAGACCCAGGGCCTTCAACTTCTAAAGGTTGAGCATAATCCAGGCATGTTACCCGTAAAGCAAGGACAAGCATACAAGGAAGTAGATAAGTGGGTTATAGTTAAGCAATTAGACTTTAGTAGCATAAAAGATGATTTAAATTTTAATATCAATAAATATAAAGAATTTAGCAGTTTAATAGATATCCATAAGCCATACGTAAATGAGTTCCAAAATATGAACACACAAGTAAATTATTTAAGTAACTTAGCTGTAGAAAAGTTTAAACAACTCATACCTGCGATACGTTTCAAGCGCGGTCTTATTAACCCATTAGGTTCTGTTATCAAAGCGCTTACAGGAAACTTAGACCACAATGATGCAGTAGAATACGACAATCTCATATCTCAATTAAAGACCCAGCAAACGCACACTAATAAGAAAATAACAATAATCTCGGAGATGCTTGACTCCCTTATAAATAGTACTGGATCTCTACAGGAAAATATGAATATTGTAAATGAACGAATGAAACGTATAGAAAGAATTGTAAAATATATAATTACTAAAGAGGATAACAGCATATACTCCACATATGTTTTAAGTATGTTTAACATGTTTGTCAATAATTTTAGAACTATATACTTAATTTTAAGCGAAATTGAAACGGCATTAGCATTTACTAAACTTCACGTTCTACATCAAGCCATTGTTAATTCCACTGAATTATTAGTTATATTAAAATCTATATCTCAAACAAATAGTTTATTGTATCCTATCACTGAAAACAATTTAGTTAATTTAGAAAGATCTATGTCTGTTAAAGCCTATGTAAAAGAAAACCAAATAACGTTCATTATGGAAATCCCTCTGACTGATAATATTACATACACTTATTTTAAAATGTATGCTTTACCTATGTTTGATCCAACCTATAATAGAACAACTGTTATTTTTCCCAAATATCCTTACCTCATGGTGAAAGATCACACGTACTTACCCTTAAATGGCCCATGTAAGGAGATGGCAGCAAACCAGTTCCTGTGTGAGGAAAATGATATCGTGCAGTATCCTGAAAACACATGCATAGAACAACTTATGAACTTCGCATCAAATCTAAGCCTTTGTAAACTATCAATAGTAGAGCTGGAAAGTGTTAAGATACAGTCTATTGGTCCTGTTAACTGGATCCTATTTACACAAAATGAAATAGTGCTTACAAAAACGTGTGGCGATGACACTCAAAGAAATGCTGTAAAGGGCACTTACCTCTTGGAAATCGATGAAAACTGTGAGATAAAATTAGGCAATATTAAATTACACCGGAAACGATACTATTCAGGAAAACTGCAATATAAGGTGACACCTATTTTAACTCTACCGAAATTGATAGAGCAGCCCACAAATGCGAAGAAAACAGTGAATTTAAATCGCGTTAATTTGGATGAACTAAAATATCTCTCGTACAAACTGAAAAGTGAAATAGTGGAAAGTGAAAGTGAAATCTTAGTAAATAAGAAAAGTGTTAGTTTAGCTACTGTACTACTCTATGTTATATTAGTTTTAATTAGCCTTATTATTGTAATTTGGAAAAATAAGTCTAAGCTCTTACATTGTATGCGAAGTCATCGGAATCCAAATCTTGCCGATAACTTTGCAGTTGAGGAGGGAGGAGTTATGGTTACACCAGCACCACCCATAATACGTATAAAGCGTCCATCAGCATAAATACATAAACGCTGAGTATGTAGTAATTTAAGTAGACTGTAAGCTTAGGATTAAGAATTGTAAAAAGACAATGGTCAGAATAAATTCACATCTCACTCTGTGAACACGTAGTTTTAATTAGTTTTAAATTAGTTTTTAAAAAGCTCTCGGCAGCTCCCGCAACTTGACTAGCTCTTGCACTGATTTGTTTAAACTAAGAAACGTCGGAAATTAAAAAAAATATGTAAAAGTAATACATTAAACGCGAAAGAATCCGTAAATTTATTTTTATTCAATGTGTAGCGTTCGCGTAAATTTAAGAAATCATCATTGTAAGAGATCGTCTGGGTGGATACCATACTACAAACTATTCTGCTTCGAAATGGCAGCGCCTGCACTGTTGCGTTCTAGTCTGAAGAGTATATAGAGTCAGTACAAGTACAGCCTGTGAGATAGGCTTTCAGATGGAAAGGATAAGATTATCCTCAGAGAGAGCCTTCTTTGTTTGCAGTTGGTTGCAGGTGTCCATGAACTGCAGTAGCCACTTACCATCAGGTGGACTGTAAGTTCGATTGTCACTGCAGCTTTGTAAGAACAACACATCTATAGCTTTCTTTGTTTGCAGTTGGCTGCAGGTGTCAATGGACTGCAGTAGCCGCATACCTTCTGATAAAAGTAAGTTCTGATTTCTTATATTTACGCGAACACTGTACATTGATTAAAAATAATTTTACGGATTTTTTCGCGTTTTATTTATTTTATTTTTAATACCCGACGTTTCGGGTGCTTTCCAGCACCCATGGTCACGGGGGACTGAGGTGACTGACGTCCCGATGTCAAAGTTAACCCGGAGTACCTTCAGCTTTTTTAATTATTGTCTTTGGTCTTCTGCGTAGATCGGACCAAAGACAATAATTAAAAAAGCTGAAGGTACTCCGGGTTAACTTTGACATCGGGACGTCAGTCACCTCAGTCCCCCGTGACCATGGGTGCTGGAAAGCACCCGAAACTTCGGGTATTAAAAATAAAATAAATAAAACGCGAAAAAATCCGTAAAATTAGTTTTAATCAAAAGTAAGTTCGTTTGTAACTTCAGCTTTATAAAAACATGTATGTACTTATCGATGTATGTTCAGCACCAGTTTGAGTACGGTCCTGCCACGTTCCTGGCACAGCTCTCATACGTACGGATCCATAATAAGAGAGCCTTTTAATAATATTAACAGCATGTGAGCCACTCCATACCGTGCGGTGGCGGTGGAAGAATATCCACTACCCCATATGATCCCGTGGGTGTCGTGAGTGGCGACAGAAGGGAACAAAGCAAGAGATGGTCAGCAGCATTTTCCCAATAACGGCTAAAAATTAAAAAGAAACTACGGTTGCCTACCCTCTTTACAAGCGTAGCAACTATAGCAAATATGCAAACCCTACAAGGCAAACTATAGGGGAGTCCTATGTTCAGCAGTAAACTTTAATAGGATGTAACAGTAACGGAGCCATTCCATGTGTACTGAACGTTCACAACGTATTTATCTGTAGGCGCCTTTTCTTTTTGTTACGTGTTTGACTGGTATCTCGTTCAGTATTAATAAAATACTTAATAGTTTCTTATTACTTACATTCTCTTTCAATAAACTCCGCAAGTAATTGTTCTTTGTGTTAGTAAGCTCCGAATAATTGATGATTCATTGATGTTCTATAATGCTGATTGCGAATTCCCTTTGTCCTTAAACTATTTTATAATGTGGCTATATTTAAGTAACCCTGTTAGTTTAGTCGTTTTCTACATTTATTGGTTTGAAAATTAATCCGAAATATATTTAATAAATATCGTGACCCCTAGGCAGAGAGTAAAGTTTTATGTGATAGTATCGCGTATGGAGTAGGTAACTTTTTCATCGATTTCAAAAAAAAAGCGGAGGTTCTATATTCGGCGCTTATGTTTTATTAAGCATGTTCACCTATTTCTTGAAAACGACTAAACAAATTTTAATATTTCTTTTCCGGTTTTTATTTTATTTTAAAATTATTTTTCTTCCGGTTCACAACAAATTATTTAGACATATGAAAGTAGGTGAAAATAAAATAATTAAATTATTTCCGTACATACACACACATAAATAAATGTAAAGGTAAAAAATTATTTTAATATCAAATAAATAAAATATGTATTTATTAAAAACTATTTAATAAAACTCTACCAAAGTAAACATAAATCAACATAAAATTTTTGAAATAGTAAACAATAAAAATAAATCATTAGACTGAAAGTTTTATATTGTAAAAGTTGGCTATAGAGTAATCACAATATACGCAAACCACAAAAAAATAGCCATCATTCATATATTATATTAAAATCAAAATTGATTATGAGTTTTAGTTTGGGATTTCTCTATTCTGATTAAATAAGAGAAGGAACATCTGTGAATGGAAACTAAATATAGCAACAATGACACATCCAAAATAATTGTATCAGCATACAATCATACTTCAAGAAACCATAACAATACCATCAAAAGTTATTTGAGAACACGTCCGGATTTTTATAAGAAATTGAAAACTTACATTGCAGAACGACAACAAAATGCATTATACACCACATTTTCACAAATGGAGTTACTAAATATGTAATCCAATAATCACAAACACTACAACTTGGAAAAGTATTTCTCAACTCACAAAGTAAAAAGTCTTCGCAGAAAGAAACAAAAAAAAAAACAACTTTCCGTTACACGTTAGAGTTTCTAACGATATTCCGAATTTTGACATAAAAATGTGTGTTTTACAGTACCGAGTTGAACTCTTAAAACTTTGCGGCTAATTACACGTAAAGTCAACTAGTTTTTGACCATTCTTAACGTGTGTGGGGTTCGAACCCGTGTTTTTAACTAACCGCCGAAGCAACTGGTGTCCGGTAGCAAGCGAACCATATCGGAAGTACTCACTGCATTGTGTATCTGTTAGGTAATTTATTCTAATAGTAATTTACTGTACTACATATTATACATTATTTAATACACAACTTTTCTTTAAATGACATTAACATGTTCTTAAAATCATCTTGGAATCGAATCTTCATCTACAACTCTAGAGTTTTAGATCTTTAATATATAATATTATATGTTTTTTTTTTATTTTTTTAAATGCACCGGTACAGAGCTGTCAAATTATTTGTAGCTCACACAAATACTTATTTCGTGTGGAATATTATAATCCTCCTCCTCTAGTATTTTGACGTGTTTTTACTTTTCATTTATTTTAAACAAATGGAAATCCTGTTTTTATTACTAATTTGAAATTTTAGGGTACTTGATAATAATAAAAGATTATGTCCAAACACAGATGCATTTCTACATCCCAGCCTACTAATATTCCATGCAATCCTTCTGTGATAATATCAGAGGTGGGCTTAAATGTAGGTATAGAAACGCGGAAGGTGATTTTAAATATACGACTGGAATGTACTGGTAACGATTAACACTCGACTGGAAGCTATGGAAAAGTCTGAAGGAGGCCTTTGTCAATGAATATTACGAAATCATTTTGAAAATGAAAGGAATTTATTTTATTTTATTTTATTTTAGAAACGCCGATACTTCATGTTAATAATAATTCAAGTTTTGGTATTAAAATTGAGAATAACTATACGTTAATAACGCAATTTACAGGGACAGTCACAAGTCTCCTCAGATGTAATAACTATGAAGAAAACCCAACAGTTAATGCACAAACCAGACCGAACCTAGGAAATAGTGAAATTCTGTTTTTACTATGCCTAGGTTTGCAACTCAAGTTTCGCAGCACTAACGGCTAGGTCACACAGCCGTCACGATAAAATATCAGCGACTCTCCTCACATCGGTAACTGTAATTGATATTCAATGTAAGCGTGATAATCACGCTAATTCGTGTTCTTTCCGGAAGAAATATTGATAAACAAGTATTTGTTCACTGCATTTGCATAACAATATTATATATGACGTGATTTTATATAATTATGTTAAGTGGACATTAGTTTTCTATTTCTCTTTATTTAACTACACATACATAGAAATTATTTCCATAATATTAGTATTTATTATTAATATCGATAACAATAATCATAGAATAAGGGTAACAAACGAGCACACAGTCCACCTGATGGTAAGTGGATGCTGTGACCCATATACATCTACGGGTACATTAACATCGATTCAGAATCATAATGCAGATGCATCGTCACCCCTGTGAACTAAGATAGAACGCCTCATTTCCAGTAAAGAGAGCCTCCAATTCTCTACACTGACCTAGGAAATACAGCACAACGCTGGTATTATTCTGTGAGAGCGTGGTCCCAGTCGAGCCGACCTATTCGCGCTTAAATTGATATAGCAGTCTGGCTAAAACACGTTTAAACATTGATTTCTGTACAGCTTCAATTTTTATCATTTTTTCTTCCTCTCGACATCGGGAGATCGCCATATTCAGCTGTAGACTTTTACTGCTAGATACTTATAAAAAAGTTAATGTTTGAAAGGCCTATGTCCCGTAGTGTTCTAAAAGTAGTTTGCTTCTTAGTCAAGTTTCTTACAAAGATGTAAGGAACATGACAACCCACATACTTATTTCGTACTAGCTGCTGCCCGCGACTTTGTACGCGGATGATGTTGCTTACGACAGCGACAACGGGGTCGTCAACATCGAAGATCTAAAACGTCTGTTTTCGAATTCTAAGAGCCCGGGGATGGGAAAACAACGTGATGTGCGAGACGATTCGAGACGTTCCAGATCTTTCATTTTTGTAAGTCAACACGAAATGCCCATCAGATTAAACAACTTTTGTTAAGGCGTCATTCCTATATATGTTATAATGTCGCTGGGCTTTGGAGTTCCACAACAGATGTTCCAGATCTTCAAATAACTATAGCTGTACCCTTGGCTTTGCCCACGTTCTCGGTCACGCGCAAGTCGTATCTCACGCTCCTGACTGCTCTCAAGTGGTCGAGCAGTCTCAGAGCGGATATTCTGAAAACTCAACCTCTGATCCCTCTGTGTAACCGTTTCGGATGCGCGAGACAAAGAATGATGATCCCGATTGATAGCTAAAAGCATTTCTCGTTGTTCCACACTTTCCTGAGATCGCGAAGCAGTAGTGCGGACTCGTTTAAATTCTAGTCGTAATTGGCGCTGCGTGGAAGTTTCTGCGGACAAACTTAGTGCATTACGCTCACGGTTAGCACCTAGCCGTTGTTCACGCTCTGCGTGGGTTCGAGAGAAACTACTGCTACCACTAACTAACCTGCGCATCTTAAAAACCCTTGAGTTTCGAGACAGATTTGATCTTCTTAAAAAAGGCACAGCTAGATTCCTTCTTAATCCGATACTAACGATATTCAAAATAATGAAAAGTTATCGAATAAGTACGTAATAGTAGAAAAATAATAATTATTCGTAAGAAAATTAAACACATCAACCAACACAGACAACAAAGGTAACCCCCGTTTCTATAGGATGATAACTTAGAACCAAAAGTTTGACTTGACTTCATGATAATGTAACTTGTACCACCAATCAATCTGTTTAGTAATATTGGTGTGAAACTCTCCATACACTCAGATAGGACATGTAAAGTTCCCGGATTTCCTAATGCACATAAAAAGTGCAAAAATTAAACAAAAATTACGATTTTCAAAACAATATTATGGGATTTAAACTTGCACCATTTAATGCGGTAAACATTTTTGACGGTCGACATATTGTTAAACAGCTGTTCCCTTGCAATTTATAATATTACTGCCCCGCTCTTTTATAAAAATAGCGTGATTATTATGTTCCCAGAGTTAAATTTTTATTTTTATTTTAACTAATAACATATCATTTTGTGCATTCAATTATTTTGTGCATTCAATTACAGAGAAAAACCTTTTCAAATCAATACTGCTTACCCCCTATAACATACGGCGTGATAATATGTAGCCTAAGGCCTTCCTTGGTTTACAAAGAACATTTTTGCTGAATTTAAAATCAATCTATTCAGTAATTTTGGCGTGACACAGACAAACAGACAAAAATTCTAAAAAGTCACTTTTTGTCATCAGTTACGTTTTTCTAATAAAAGCCACTTATTTTTCTCGAAAATACTCAATGTACAGTTTTTTTTGTTACTGTTTTATTATATGTATAGATGTATAGATTTCAGAAACTAGGCACTTGAAGAATGTTTAACTTTTTCTTTTTTGGGGTTCTGCTGTCAATTACAGAGAACTATTATACAAGTAATTTTGTTCCGTTTGTCTGTGTCACGGCATTAAGACTCTTAAAGTGTTTACCGAATTCGATCATCATCATCATCATCATTACAGCCCTTTACAAGTCCACTGCTGAACATAGGCCTCCCCCAAATAACGCCACAAAACACGGTCCTGAGTCACCTGCATCCATCGACTTCCTGCATGTCTTACCAGGTCGTCACTCCATCTAGTGGGGATCGCCCTACACTTCGTCTACCAGTACGAGGCTCCCACTCGAGAACCTTTTTTCCCCAACGGTTGTCGGTTCTTCGAGCTATATGGCCAGCCCATTGCCACTTCAGCTTACTAATCCGTTGGGCTATGTCGGTCACTCTGGTTCTACTGCGGATATCCTCATTTCTTAGTTTATTTATTTATTTACACTTTATTGCACCATAAAAAGATTACAAAGGGCGGACTTAATGCCATTAGGCATTCTCTCCCAGTCAACCCGGACGTGTGGAAATTATGTGATAGGTGACAAAATAAAATGAACAATAGAGTAAATCAAGGAAAAAACTACTAATAAACTTAAAAACAAACTAATATTATATATACAAATACAATAAACTTATATACTCAAAATATAATACAGATATTATATAATATATACATACATATTCATAGATACATAAATATATACATATTTTAAATACAAGTAGATATATAATATAAACCTATAAATAAAATAACAACAAAGGTAACCAAAATTAACCATATTAACTATCATCTAATATTTTCATAAAATTCTTATGTACCAGTCTTTTAAAGGCAGTCTTATTAGATGTTTTTCTGACGTCATCGGGCAAGGAGTTCCAGAGCAGTGCAGCCTGAATTGTGAAGGATTTACCAACAAAATTAGTAAAATGTAGAGGGATACTTAGTTTATTATTATATGAGGAACGCAGAGTTCTATCATGCGTTAGGGAAATATATTGAAATTTCCCCTTGAGATAAGGAGTGGATGGATCATTTAAGATAGAGAAGATAACAAGCAAAAATCTAGAGTCACGCCTCTGTTTAATAGTGAGCCATTATAGGCGAGAGCGATAGTGAGAAATATGATCAAATTTACGGAGATTGAAAATGTATCTGACGCAATTGTTGAAAAGGCGCTCTAGCTTGTTGAGAAGATTTTGGTTTAAATCCGGGTAACACACTTCTGTATAATCAATGATTGGTAGTATAAGTAACTGTACAAGCATAATTTTAGTCTTAAAGGGGAGAAAATTTTTCAATCGATAAAGAGAACGTAAAGAACCAGAGACTTTACAGGACAGAGTACTATCAATATGGAGACCAAGATTTTTAACTGAGGGAGAAAACGGTATCAGACGATCATTATAATAGACGGGAAGTAGACTAGCGGCATCTATTTTAGCAAGCATCCTTGAGCTACCCACAATCATCGCTTGGCATTTCGTAGGGTTGACAGACACTCCAAAACGCATAGACCAATCACAGACTGACTTGAGATTTGAATTCAATTTGTTAATCGCATAATGGATGTCAGAAATGTCAGACTGTACATAAATTTGTAGGTCATCAGCATACAGATGGTACGAACAATCAATATTAGATGTGATGGAATTAATAAAAATAGAGAAGATTAATGGAGAAAGTATACCGCCTTGCGGTACGCCAGAAATCAGGTCAACCCACTGTGAAGTCATTTGCTCCACGTGGACAGACTGTTTATCACGCAGAGAAACTCCGAGCATAGCCCTCTCCATAGCTCGCTGAGCGACTTTGAGCGTCCTCTTACGGCCAGCAGTGAAGGACCACGTCTCAGTTCCATATGTCATCACTGGCAACAAGCACTGGTTGTACAACTTAGTTTTCAGGTTTTGAGGTATACTTGACGAGAAGATGCGTTATAATTTCCCGAACGCTGCCCAGCCGAGTTAAATCCGTCGATTAACCTCTCGGTTGAAGTTGGACTTACCTAGCCGGACTATTTGTCCCAGGTAAACGTACTCGTTAACAACTTCGAGCTTAGTGCTCCCAACAACTACCGGCATAGGTGTGACATGGACATTAAACATGATCTTTGTTTTGTCCATGTTCATCTTAAGACCTATCCGTTGGGAGGCACTATTGAGGTCATTGAGCATAGTGCGTAAGTCCTCCTGCGATTCTGCCATATGGACTATATCGTCGGCAAATCGAAGGTGAGTGATGTACTCGCCATTGATGTTAATTTTTTTTTATTTATTAATTTATTTCAGATAACATAAGATCCATATCATTAAAATTGGTTGATTATACCGTACGGTTGTTAATACCGTATCCTTTCCAGTCCAGTAGCATGAAAACGTCTTCCAATGTAGCGGTGAAGAGTATCGGGGAAATAACGTCACCCTGTCTTACACCTCTCTGCAGTTGGATAGGTTTCGTACTCTGGTTCTGTACTCGGGTAGCCATCGTAGCCCTATTGTACAAACACTTCAGCAATTCGATATACCGACAGTTAACTTGGCACCGCTGAAGAGACTGTAGCACCGCCCAAATTTCGACGGAAACAAAGGCTTTCTTAAAGTCCACGTACGCCAGGCAAAGTGGCAAATTGTACTCTTCGGACTTCTGTACAATTTGCCGATATTTGGCGAATTCGATAAAAGTTTAGAATTTAGAAGTATACTTTTTTGATAAAGGTCTCAATTGGAAAATAATATAGAGACGAAGGAGTGTTAATTTTTGTAGTGGCGTTTTTTTTTTTCCATTTCAATTTGACTGTAAGAAAATACATAAATACATAATACATAAAATATCATTTATGTCACCTAGAAGCGTAGGCGGAGACTATGAACTTCCATCTGAAACATTTTTCTCGCTTATTTAACACCACTATGGTATTCTCGATTTGGCCTATCTTTGATACATCGCCAATTTGGTTGTTAAATTATACATACATAGTATGGTAGAACTACATTGCCGTTTATAGTTAATATATTTTTTTACAGAAGTAGTAAAAATTACTTTAGTAGGTATTTATATATTTTTTTTATACTTTAGTTGCCTGCGGAATGCATTAATACCAAGTGAGTATTTAACATACAATCACTACAATTCCATGTGTTAATGATGAAGACCAAAAAAGTAACCTATAATTTGTATAGTTAAATTGATACCTTTTGAAACATAAAACATTATTGAGATTCAAACACCAATAATCCGGTAACTTAGTTTCCTCTCTTTACAAACAGAAATCGAATAAAGCGGGTTCACAATCGAATATTACAGTTCCCATCGGAGTCACAGACAATAAATAAAATTAGGGCAGTTAATATTTATCGTCATCGCCTGATGCGTCCGGTGCGATGTATTTTTATTTTCTATTGAATCAATTCATTTCGAACTGCGAGATGTATCTATCGGAGCCCATTTGTTTGTTATTGTTCATTGTTGCTTTTATTGAAATAAATTAAAGCTTTAAAGTTTTGCTTTTTTATTCATATATACAAGAATTGCTCGTTTAAAGGTATATAATTTATATAATAGGTACATACACATATACTTACACATAAAAAATTTACGTGATATTGATTCTATGGGGAATACATATTTTACTTTTTTATAAAACCTTAATCGGAGGCAAAGATGCAATAGTATTTATGATTTAAGTAGATAGTAAAACCGGTCATCTGACCACTTTTTTTAAATACCTTTAACTTTTATCTTATACAGAGAATTTATAACCTCATTTAGTTCTGTGCTGTCGTAACACACTTGTCTCACTGATTTTATAACTTCCAATCAATCAGTTTGTCACGCTTGATTTTAAGTGGTAGAGCCACGCTGCAGCTATATTATAGATGCAGCAGGAATGGTTTCACGAAATACCAGCGTAAAATATGGTTATGTTGCTGTGTTTCGTACGGTGAGTGTAGGGAACCGGGGACGGTGACCCTTTTTACTGGAATCGAGGCATTCTATCTTAGTCACTTAAAATGTATACAGAGATTTGTCTATCTTGTGTTGTTGGTCTTTCTTTAAATATTAAATACTAGGACAGGAATCTAATGAGTGGCCCTATGATCAATTTATTTACAAATTCTATATTTTTAAGCAAAACAACATAGATTTACAATATATGTTGGCTTAGTGCCAAAAGCAAAAATCACAACTTCATTGTTAAAAAGTTACGGTGTGAACGTATTATTATCAAGTCTCTGTCAAGAACGTTCGTTTGACAGACAGACAGACACACTGAGATGCAATTATACCCTCATTGCATCTCTTTTGAATATTGGTAGTAAAGCTAGATGTTAATTCAAACTTGGATATCTAAAACAAAAAGAAAAAAATTTAAACTCAGCGATGAATTAAGAATGAGCAGCGCATAATTTAAACTAATCAATAAAATAGTCTGGCTCGAACTTTCTTGAAGTCTACTTTGTAGGATTTCATGAGGCGGCAGCCAAGTTGAATTCTGAATAAAGTAGCGCCCTGCAAGATTAACGGTAGTGCCGTGAACGCGAGTTTCTAACCTCCAATTTGCAGACGTCCACAGCAGTTCTGATTGAAACGTTGATTTACAAACTAACAACACGCTCAAGCGTCACGTACAAAGTCTGATTTGCAGCTACATGACAGGCTTTAGTTTACTTATTATTGGAAACAAAATTCACTAACGCCCATATGGTTCCAGCTCCAAATTAATTATGAAATATGATGCTCTATGATAATTTAAATGACCTCACTTATTCGATAAAAGTGAACCATAACAAAGATTTACTTTCAATAAAAAGTAAAATTTGAATAAAATAAAATCACATTCTGAAGGCGGGGCTTTAATTTTCTTTACGCTTTGTCTTGCCGACTTCAAACTATGTGTAAAAATATATAAACACTCAAGCCTGTCACCCAGAGCATTATCCGATCCTGACATACCTCTCTCGCCTCCTTTACATCCATATATCTACGCATACGCACTCGTCGGTTAAGGGTACTCCTAATGTGGCTCATTTAAAAAATATCGCCAATTTGGTAGATGTACCTCCTTCTAGGTCGTTCCTTCCCGACTCTGCCGTTCACATCTGCAATGTAAATTTGCTTTGTCAACTGACTTAAAACTATTCAAATTTCTGAAAATAATAAAATAATTTTACATTTTTGAGTCAGTGCTATATAATTATATAATTTATAGAAAACTTGAAAAAGAAACCACCTACCATCAAGTAAACTGTGTAACTAAGTTGGAATGCCTCACACCCTGTAATTGTACTAGTTTTCTACAATCTTCATATCGGAAAATGTAGCACAGGTACAACTTATTGTCGGTAAAAATTGTTAAAAGGTTGGTTTCTACGCAGATGGAATTCCAACCTAAGTGCCAAGTGTGGCAAATATGGCAACTAACCCCCTATATGGCAAAAAGGCAGTGAGGGAAACCTATGTTCAGGATTGGGCTTTTGAGCTTGTGGGCTTGGCCGCCACAGTAACGGTAAATGATCATACTACAATAAAGCTGGAAGGTAAAATATACGCCTTAATAAGGTTACTTTTGTGTATATAATTTCATCTGGGTAAATCAACATCTTAGGAGTAGTGCATCCACTGTTGGTTTTCGAAATATAGCTTTACTGTTTTAATTAAAGTGCGTAGTACTCGTAATAATAAATTGAAGTATCTTTATATTATTTTCTTCCATATACACGCCATACTTCATTTTCATACACTAATTATAATGAAAATTTATAATGAGTTTAATGGTGGAAGGGGAATGAACAGTTTTAACCCTGAAAGTCCGGGTTACCAAATTCTTAATCAATTGAATAAAAAAGCTAGTACAAGGTAGTAATTATCTTATAATAATACACAGTTAGGTCACCTTAAATTGTGGAGGTGATTAAGGGTACAAATTGCTTCTTCCGTGGGAATTCTTTTGTGAACGCATTTCATTCATTAATTCGTAATACTAAATTTTTAAATTATTGATTTACAAGCTGTTATTTCTTCACTTTACCGGGCTTATATTGTATCGGGGTGTATTGACCCGAACTATGATATAAACAACAAGTATCTTTGTCACTATCCTTGATAAAATTTTCCTTCTTACCAGACTTCCTTTAAATCCCTCTAGTAGATTATGCGTGACTGAATAAAAAGACATTCAAATTGAAAAGGATTCATATTTATAATAATAATAGCTGTTTTCTGTAAAGTAGCCACGTGGAATTTATAACTATTGGATTGAATTTAATATTTTGTTTGCACTAATTTTTTTTTCAAATATAAAAGTAGCCTAAGTTACTAAGCATACCACCGCAAGATTTCATGATACTATAAGCTCGTTTTGCGTAAATCGGACCAAAAATTAATATTCAAAAACTGAAGGTAGCCGGACTAACTATGACATTGGGACGTCAAACATCTCAGTCCCCCCCGTAACCATGGTTGTTGTAAAGCACACGAAACGTCGGGAATTAAAAATAAGTAAAAGTAGTGAAATAAACGCGATAAAATCCGTAAATTTAGTTTTATTCAATGTATAGTGTTCGCGTAAATTTAAGAAATCATTAAGCCTAAGTTACTCTTAATAGCATCAGCTATTTGCCTGTAAATTATTTTATTTCAAGTATCGTATATACTTTTACCTATATGCATTTAGTAAAAACTTGTTACTTTGACATTACACACAGCAACTTCAATTTTATTTATTTGTATATAGTTGTGTGTTATTGTATGTATAAGTAAAGACTGAATTAGCCCATTGAATGTCAGATTTGTAGACACAATAAGACGATAACTATATCTCATCCCATAGGACAGGAAATGGGTTAATTTTGTTCAGTAAAGTAAATTATACTTGACTCTATCTAGGCCCGGCATGTCGCTTGCTCCGTTTTTTTTCTTCAGAAAGATAATAACACAAGGAAAACACATATTATTGTGTTATGTATTTCAATGTTAAATGTTGCTATAATCACTGGCTCCAAAGTTACTTGCTAGTTGTTCCCAGGACAGAGGTTTTTTTTCGAAACGGTATAAAATGACTTTTATTGAGCTATATTAAAGTTTTTGTTAGAAAAAAATTACTCTTTTCTGCAATATTTAATTCCTTAACGCTTATTCAACTTTACGGTATGGTGTCGGCGGTGATCGAGCACGGGTTGCTATGACCTACCTATGTACTATGACCCGCTGGCACCAATAAAATTGAAATTGTCATTTGCAATTCTAAGTGCTGATTTAGCACGTGCTCGGTGATGAAGGAAACACCGTGATGAGGTTTCATAGCTTTCGT
This sequence comes from Parnassius smintheus behrii, assembly GCA_036936625.1. Taxonomy (NCBI): domain Eukaryota; kingdom Metazoa; phylum Arthropoda; class Insecta; order Lepidoptera; family Papilionidae; genus Parnassius; species Parnassius smintheus. Next base: position 1,880,625 of record JAUPFT010000026.1, read on the forward strand.
TTCATGTCTGAGAAATAAAAAACTATTTCGAGGACATGTGAAGTCTGCCAACACGCACTGGGGCAGCGCGGCGGACACTTCTTTGCCCTAAAACACCTCCAGTAGAGCCCTGCCGCAGTTATACTGGTAGTATAGTTGTGGCACGAATAGGATGGCTCGACCGGAAAAGTGCCATACTCTCACGGAATACCAGCGTAAAATAGTAGCTTAATGCTACTGTGTTTCGCATGGTGAATGTAGAGAACCGTTGACCCTTTTTACGGGAAATGAGGCATTCCACTTATTTCTTACGGGTGACAACAAATCTGCGTTTTGATTTGTAATCGAGGATAGATGTCTATGGGCCGCAGCAACAACTTACCATCAGGTGGACTGTGTGCTCGTTTGTCACCCATTCCTATTAACAAAAAACTCACCCATGGTCACGGGGGACTGAGGTGATTGACGTCCCGATATCACTGTTAAGCCCGGAGTACCTTCAGCTTTTTTTAATTATTGTTTATGGTCCGATCTATGCAAAATGAACTATGTCCTGAGGTCTTGCAGTGGTATGCTTTTTTTTACATGGGGAAATGCCTACGCATACCCGCCTCGCGGGGCCAAGGACGGGTTATGTCGGACCCGCACCAACTAAAACCCCATGGTGTTCCACCTTTGTCGCATATTGGCAGGGCTACGGGAACGCTTTCGCACACATCCGCGGCCCTACTAGCGCCTGCCGCCCTATGACAGCACCTGCTCGGGAGAGGAAAATTCCTCCCCGTTCTTCTTCCCAGGTAAGGCGCACCAGAACACATGGCGCGCCTTCCTCCGCGGCCTCCAATTACGTCTGTGCAACAGACGCCCCCGCGTCCGATGCACAAAGGCCATGGGGCCAGGAAAAACGAGCACTTAGAAGTACTAGTCTTCCCAACCCCAGCGTCGGATCTGGTCTATGGCTCCGCCGCCTACCAAGATTCGGCTGCGGAGGGTAGGGAGAGCGGCGCCTCGCAATACCGACAATCCTCTCCCCCCGCAGCCCCACCACCACCGCATCAACGGTGCGGCCCCGTTTGAGTCGCGAAGGATAGGGCGAGTGGCGCATCGCCATACCAACACTCCTCTTCCTCCGCGACTCCACCTCGGCTGCAGCGGTAGAGGGTGCGCGAGTCCCCACTCGCTGCAGTCCACCAGCACACATCCGAAGTGGGCTCCCCAAGCCCACTCGGAGTGGCCACCTCAGGCCGGCCCTTCACCTCGGGTCAGCCACGTGGGTTCCTCTTTGTTCACCGTGGGAGACCAAGCCACGGCTACTAAACCCCCCCGCCACGACAAGGCGGGAACCCGTTCGGGGGGGTGCAGTGGTATGCTTGGGTTTAGTTTTAATTTTATTGATTATAGGGTCCTAAGCAAGTGTTAGTACTCAGCCTCATTCTCTATTGAAATTAGGAAGTTTTTTTCTAATTTCAATAGCCTCACGTATCATCCTTGGTAGGAATCGGTGTCCTTTCGCGAGTATTTATGGTCTATCAAATCTGATTTAATGGTTGGGGCCATCTAGGATTTGGCCGTCCGCAGTTTGTGATCATATCCTTCCACTTCCAATAAAATAATTGGCGAAATTGTCACGTACCATCCGAGCATTTTGAAAAGACTGATAAGAATCACTTCTCGCGACCGATCGAAGACTATTGAATTGTAAGTCCCTCCAAGAACACAGTAATATTATGCTTGTTAATATCTTCAACATAAATGTCACAAAATCGTCACTGTTGTTTGTTTTTCTGATCCAGTTATGCAAGGCACAACAAGCCTTTACAATTTTCACTACCCCGGTTGGACTAAATGGCAGAGGTTTTTCGAATATTCGAAATCGACTAACTAGAATACCAAACGTATTATCAATAATACGGCGGGCTCGTGACAGTCGATAATCAAATCCTTTCTGGACAGTACTTAAATTACTATCACCATATGGTTTTAGCAGATAGGGTTTCAATGGGAAAGCGTTATCTCCAACGATGCAATGGTTTGTTGGCAACAACTCTTCAAGAATATTACTAATTCTGCAGTTTCGAAATACACCACCATCTAATATTCGTCCATTACATCCGATATCAATGTATGTGAAACAGTAGTCGTCGTCTGCTATAGCCAGAAGTACTATGCTATTTTGATGTTTATAATTATTAAAGGGGCTTTTATCACGACGTGCTTGCCAACAATTGCTCCACAGCACCCAGGAAAATTCCATTTGTATTTGAAACCATGTTTAATTTTTTCCATTCATCATGACTTGGAACCTGTAAAAAATAATATATTAATTTAGTAAACCTTTTTTTTAGGTAATATCTGAATTGGAAGACACAGCAACGGCTACACCTACTGCATATAATTGAAGTTCCTCCAATATTTCTATACAACCATCATCAACATCAGTGCACTCCCGTAAAAGGAGTATACGCTGCTTAGAAAATATAATGGACAAAGTGAATTCCGTCACTGATTTCGATATTTATGCAAAAAGTATAGCAGCACAGTTAAATTCGTTCCCAACAGTATGGGCTTTACAAGCACAGTGCCATATCAATAATTATCTTACTAATTTACAAATTAAGCATTTGACAAATTCTTTAAATATAAACAACCATACACCCCTTTCTACTACAACCTATATATCGTCACCATCGCCGACTGAATCTCACTGTCAGCGAATTACTGACTCTCCAATCCATACTACACCTACGCCCTATATGTCGTCGCCTTCACCACAATCCATGCTCGATTTTCACACGCAACAAGTTAACACTAAGTACTTCAAAACGCCTACAATGCAATCCACAGATTCTTCCATTGTAGTTTATGTTTTAAGAAATGAACCATCAACGCTGAATATTCAGATATTTTGATGAAAGCTGTGTCATCTATTAAATAATAATAAGCTTAAATAATGATTAGTACCGTGATTAACAAAATGAAAAGAATTTTTAATAAATATTTCATATAACTAGTAAAGAGTTGTCTATTTTCTTACTTTTATGTGCTCTTCAATGCTTCATAAATTGCATCACAGACCTCTGGAATCATGTTAGATATGATAGCTTTGGATACTCTAAATAAGTGATTCAGGGGACGGTAACTGCATCCAGAGGCCAATATATACAATACAACTTGCAGTTTTATTTTACATGGTAATGCACATCTCATAAAAGTATCCTTTTTTGAATTATAGGCCCAACTTGACTCAGTAGAAATTCGAAAAAGACTTCAAACATTCTCAGACTATTTTTTAATTCTAGAGGATCTTCTTCAGATAATTCTTTAAATAATTGGTAACTCGCGCCATGTTCGTTTCTTCTATTAACCCATTTTTTACCCAAAGTCTTGTGGGTTTTTCATGTTCTGTAATTATTTCATTTTAAACTTCTTTAACAACAACCAATAATATTTCTCTAACTATATCATTTAATTCTTGACGTAATCCTAGATCCATCTTAAACGAAAACAAGAAAAATCCTGTAGTCTTGAAACTTCACACTCAAACGAACTCTATGAACTAATGTGCTTAACTAAACTCGCCACGAAGACATTGTTTGAACGCTACTGTCCACTTAACCGTTAACTTTCAACTGCCCTGTAACTAAACTCACTACTGTACTTGTTGAAGTATAAATCGGTCTTTTGGTATTTCATTGCTCCTGTAATAGCATTTAGTATTTAGTAGCTTAGAAATGAATAAGTAATTTTGAAGTGTCAAAAAACAATATGAAGTTTTTATATTATAAAAAGTGCGTACAAAATTTGCCTAACATATAATATCGTCATGATTTAAGCACATGTCGCGGAAATACCACTGATGCGACAGATTTCCGATATCATGTTCTTATAATCGATACCGATTACCCTTGAAGCCTTACGGAGTTCAATGAAGATTCTTGTTGGAACCAGATATTGTACGCTCCTTACTTAGTTTCACAAAAATAAAAATAAAACACAGCTATTTTTTTGTAATATGAAAATAATACAAAATAGTTCTTTATATAGAACGCAGCATTAATATAAAAACAATTGATATTTTGACTCCAAAATTTGCTTACACTGTATGTTAAGAGGCAGTTCCAGTTCACATTATATTACCTAGTGGCATAAAAAGGGAGGATATTTCTAAAATTTTTATTGTATTGGATTATCAAACATATATTTATTTAAAAAATTATACCGGAAATTTTTTAATGAAAATACGCTGACTGTCTCGCAATATTTTATAGAAACGGCTGTGTTTCCCTCAAGAACTGAAGTTTTAGGAAGAAAAATAAAATAAGGACAGTCGGCCAATGTGCCTAAAAGTGAACCCGATGCCCCGGGGCGGCTGTAAACAACTTTGCTAATGGCAATTTAAACTTTACAACACACTTTTGTGAAAAAGTGTGTTGAGGAAAGCTTTTACGGTGCAGATATGACGGTCTCTCTTAAACGTCTGAAAATTTTCTATAAGAACTGCAAACTTTTACAACTTTAAAAACTTAAATTGTTTTTGTAATGATCATAAATATAAAATGTTTGGTGTCTTATATGAAAATATGGGAGCCGTGGCAATTCAGAAATTAAGTTTTCGCTGTAAATTTTCGGTACGCATGTAGCTCGGTTTCGATCCTCTCTGACACCAACTGTTAACCAAATTTTTTAATTGTTGATTTATCGCGTGCTTGAGGATGAGGACATAACAACCTGTGGTTAAAAAAATATAATATATTCAAAAACTTGCGAAGTCCACCGTGATTCATTGGAGTAGCGCATTAGACTGATAGCTCCATACTATCTGAGAAATGAAAGGAGGCCTGTGTCCAGGAGTAGGGTTCTTAAAGGCTTTGACTTTATTAGAATTATATTACGTTCAAAATAAATTTATATTTTAATTTTCATATCGTAATTAACATGAGGTATTCTATCATTTACAAAATTTCACCTTTTAGAAAGTTTATTTTATTATGATTTTCCGGTCTTTTCTCGGTTAATATATGTTTCAGATTAATGTTAGGATTTTTTATGTTTGTATCTAAGAATATGTAGAAGATATGTTTAGGATATTTTTTATAATTAATCATTTGATCAAAGTAATTTACCTGTAAGTGTCCTTCGATCAAAACTATATTCGTTGACGCCTCCTCTGTGTTTGTATACTATGTAGTCATGAATTGGCGGACCGAATCACACGAGTTTTAATCTTCCGGAGGAAAAATAATATTTTTACCGGTATTCCAACCTATGTGAACTCCCACTGGCGACACTATACTCCTCGTGTCATTGTGAATTTATATCCACTGGAATTAGGAAAAAATAACGGGGTTGTACACAGAGGAGGCGTCAACTTCATATAATTTTGATCGAAAGACACTTACAGGTAAGGTACTTTGATCAAGTATATAATATAATTAATATATTATAAATATATAATATAATTAATAATATAATTTCCCATTATGAATTTGTTATTTATATTTGAATTTGAATGAAATTATTAACTAAGAGCATTTGAAAAGTATAAAATAAATTTGAAATGTTTATTTATTTTATACTTTTCAAATGCTCTTAAATAATAATTTCCTCTTATCATAAACGGAAAAAGTTTTGGATGTAAGATTGTTGTCTTTCTTACACTTTCAATATCATCAATACCACTTCTTCTAGAACGGGAAGGGAAGAAATGCCTCGTACTATGTACAGTAAAAAGTAATGTATTTTCTTCTTAAAATACTTTACGTAACTAGCTGTTTGATTTATAGCAGGGATATTAAGCAGTAGTAATTTACTAAATTTCATACAGTTTTTGTGACATACAAGTGATATTGAGAGGTAACACAAGTGGGTAATACAAGTGGCAAAATTAAAAACTTTGTACAACCGACTTCATTATAAATAAAAGCAGGAGATCATCAATGTATTCAAAGTTAATCAAATACGCATTAAGGACAACTCAAAAACTACTAGTCAGATCCCGATTAAATCTACATAAGATCACACTTGAAGCACCAGCTTTCAAGTAAAAAAAAGACTCATCAAACTCGGCTCACCCGCAGAAAAGCTATGAGGCAACACATAAAACATACAGTCGAACTGAACACCTCCCCCTTCTCGGAGTCGGTTAAAAATACTCATATTTTCTCTTACTACTGTATATTTCTTTGCTTTTTCTTTTTGATGAAATTCAGCTTTGTTAACCAAATTATGTTAGACTTAAGCTTTGATTGTATTCTAATTTTTATTTTTCTTCCTACGAGTATAAACACCACAAAAGAACTGTTTAACTTCACAGTATGAGCCCAAATCATAACAGGAAGAACAACAAGTAAATTTATTACTTTATCTACCACGACTTTAGACAATAGACATAATGTATAATACAGAAAAGGGCTTATTTTTATGCTTTACATACATACATACATCTGAGAGCACTGCCACAGCAAGGTTAGTTTATATTAAAGAGATCTTACATAATAGTTGTTGACCAGGGTAAGAATTTTAATAAGTCGTTTTTTTTAACCATGATTTAGTTACAGGATTATGAATACTAGAAGGTTATTACTTCTTCTGTATTTCGTTTGAAGATTATGGAGAATAGTACATAAAATTTAAGGTTAACCCATAAATTTTATGCATTTATATTTTTTCTAATAGCAAATGCAAGAACTTAAGTTTATCTATTACCTTTAGATAGATAAAATCTTATAGACAAATATTTTTATAGGTTTAGGAATTTGATTCCTATTTTATTTCGCCATTAGTTTTCTTGGACTCTTTGGATATGAAAGAATTACCTTAAAATGTTATTTATAAGGCAAAAAAGAAATACCTATATTTTAAAAGATCAATTTTACGAGCTATGTCACTTGATGTAGTTATTACATGTCACCCATGTGTTTCATATATGATATAGCTGTAATATTATAAGTAGTTTTAGATATGGGGATTATAACAAAACTTTATGATCAAAAGTAAAAACTAAAATATGGTCAATATGTAATATCTTACTTAAGAATATGTAGTTTTTGTACCAAAAAAACAATATCACATTCATTATGTACTGAAAGAATTTTAATTTTATAAGCACCCCCTGTATTTGGATGACTTGAAATCTGAATATGATGTTTCAGTATTAATTTAGATTCAAAATTATTCTATTTTGACACATTTTATTTGTTTTGTGCACATTTACCCATAAATAATAACTGGACTAACAGATATTAATTTGTCTATTAAATTAGCAAACTTCCTATATGATTGTAATTTAATAAATCACTTATCATTCATGTGAAATATTTTTATTTCATTTCTAGTATGAAAATGCTATAATATGTTAAGACCAAGTTATTTCAATGTACTTTTAAGGTATAGAAGTAACCCGAGTAAGACTAAAGTTATGGTTTTTGAAAGAGAAGAAAGTAAGACGATATATGAAATAAGAATAGAAGGGGAGTTGATCGAGCAAGTAGATGAGTTTGTATATCTGGGTTCCGTATTTAGCAGGGATGGGAGATGTGATAAGGATATAGAACGACGAGTGAATGCAGGAAATAGAGTAAATGGGGCCCTACACTCTATTGTGAAGAGTCAAAATGTATCGAAAAAGGCACGTATGACAATTCACAATGCTGTGTTGGTCTCAACTTTGACATAATATGGTAGTAAAAGTTGGGTGTGGCACGAGAGTAGAATGAACGCAGTAGAAATGCGGTCATTAGGGATTATGTTAGAGCTGAATCTGAATGACAGGGTGAGAAATTGTGTGATAAGAGAAGAGTGTGGTTTGCAAGATGATGTTGTGACCAGGATTAAGAAAGGAATGGTCCGGTGGTTTGGTCATGTAGAAAGAATGAATAAGGAAAGAGTGACAAAGAAAATTTATGTTGCAGAAGTGAATGGTAGAGTCGGAAAGGGACGTCCTAGGCGAAAATTTATCGACCAAATTGGCGATTTATTAAAAACGGGCCAAATTAGAAGTACCCTTAACCGACGAGCATGTGTGCGTAGGTATATGGATGTGAAGGAGGCGAGAGAGGTGTGTCAGGATCGTGCCAAATGGAAGTCTGTAGTCTCTGCCTACCCCTCTGGGTGACAGACGTGAGTGTTTATATTTATGTTTAAGGTATTGATTTTTTAATTAACTTTATAATCCAATTAACAGCAATTCTAGAACTTTCCACTTTTTATTTTCTGAATCTCTTCATCTATGTATATATCATATCATGGTATTTACCAATAAGTAAAAACAAAATTATGACTAGTCTTGTTTTAATTAATTTAACAGCTGCATTAAATACAATATTTTTTAAAATACTAAACTCAATATATGTGAGAGGACATGCTTGACTCACACTAATGTATTGTTGTCGACCTACTATGAGAAAGTTTTTTTAATGATATTTTAGAATAAAATAAGGTCAAGTGAATTTGCTTACCTCTTTAGCTGTGTTTACCTCCATTCTTTTTTTCTTCATGGTTGGGCTTGGCGCCTGCCACATATTACTTGACAATATCACCTCTGCTTGTATAAAGCAACTGCTGGAGGCTATTGCATGTCTAGTGAGTTGTTTTCAATGTTTGTTTTCAATTTATTAAGATCCTTTAAAAATCCTATCCAAAAGTCTGTACCAAATAAGAAGTCACTTGAGTTTCCTTAAGAGCTTTCTTTATAATCATTGGTTGGCTCTGATAGCAGTAAGTAGTAGTAGTAGTAGTAGTTCGAATAATAACAGTAGCTCGAATCGTCGACGACCGAGTGCTTTCCGATCGGCTCGATTCACTGGCGTTGCGAAGAGATGTTGCATCTCTTTGCGTATTTTATCGCATCTATCACGGGGAGTGCTCTGAGGAATTGTTCGGATTAATCCCAGCCGCCAAATTTCGTGAACGCACGACACGGCAAACGTCCCGATACCATCCACACCATCTGGATGCTTGGCGGTCCACCACTGTACGTTTCACAAGGAGCTTTCTTCCACGTACAACCTCTCTGTGGAATAGTTTATCACCGGCGATTTTTCCGGACCGATACGACCTGGGGACCTTCAAGAAAAGAGCTTACTCCTTTCTAAAGGGCCGGCAACGCACCCGCAATTCTCCTGGTGTTGCGGTTGATCATGGGCGGCGGTAGTCACTTAACATCAGGTGAGCCGCATGCTCGTTTGCCCCCTCTTCTATAAAAAAAAAAAAAAAAAAAAAAAAAAAAAATGCTGTTTTTAAAGGAGCCTTTAATTTGTATAAGGCACATAACAGTCTAATGCAGTTATTTACTGCATCATTATTTTCTTCAATCTTCTTGACAAAACCTACACATATAATATTGAAATTTGAAAGTACATGGCCCATTTTTTTACTTCTTTCAGATTTAGTACTTGTTAAAAAAGAATGGAATTTGGAGAATTTAAAAGCAATTATTTCCTTAATACAAGATTGACTGATAAGTTTTTGGGTTGAGAATGCTGTGTGAAACAGAATCTATCTTCCTCATCACTTGAGCAAATAATTTTTCTCCTCTTTTGTCCCGAAAATGAGTAAGATCAGTTGTGAAAATAGCCTCGCGTACACGCTAGTGGTACCGCGGGTATAATTTTTATTTATTTATTTATTTCAATCAACAAGGATCATAGGGTAAAATTACGTTCATTCAAATCTATTTTAATACTAAAATATCATTTCTAATATTAATTAAATGTCTCTATAATAACATGTCTAACCAGACTTGTAATTGTAGTCATATTGAATTAGTAGAACAACAACCTTACCTTGGACTCATAATAGACAGTCGATTTAAATGGACGCATCATATTAATAAAGTGTGTGATAAGTTAAGGGCCATACTTGCCAAATTTTCTGTCGTTAGGTATAAAGTTCCCTTTCCTACACTATTGACGCTTTATAAGGCTATGGCCGAATCAATAATACAATACGGATTAAGTAGCTATGGTAGAACCTGGATGGTATGCTGGAACCATCTTTGTAGAATACATGAATTACAACTCAGAATCATCAAAACAATTGTCCCCTCTAAAATCAAAGAACAATATAAGGACAATTATAACAAATTATTTAAATACTGTGGTATCCTGCCAATAGAAGAAAAATTTAAACTTATTTTACTTGTAGAACAGTTCTTTAATACAAAATTACAAGTCGTACCTACGTACAAACATCAGCTTAGAAGTATTATATATAACCCTAAATTAATTATAGCTAAAACACATAATATGTATGGCGATCATCAAAATAACATTATTATTCCTAAATTAATTAATAAACTACCTACAACCTTGAAGGAAAATATCAATCCCAAAAATATTAAATACAAATTAAAAACATACTTTTTGAATCAACTAACATAATATAACTAATAACTAATATACTTACTTTATGTAATATAATTACCATATGTATATTCCAAAATCATGAAATTATATTTCCTCCAAACACCCTATATACTACTTTAACTAAATAGCCACTACAACTCATCCTCATGTTATGTGTATAGAAATGAGTGAACTACCTCCTTACTATAAATAATATTAAAATGTTTGCGCTCGAAAGACGGCGAACTGCAGTGTGCTGAAAAATCTTATATAGGTTTATGTTGCACTCTATTTATGAACTTTGTTAAGTATGTATTTTAGTTGTTGTAAAATAAAATAAAAATAAAAAAATAACATCAAATGCGTAAGAATTTATAATAATATCGAAAATAAAATAATAATTTACTTAATAATAATAATAAAATAACATAAATCTATTTCACCGTTACACACACCATTTGCGATTTAATTATACATAATATAATAACCCTTGCATACATTTTTGTAGAGAGAAGAAAACATACGAATATTCATGTGAAATAGAATCCAATGCCTCACGTAACACCTCGTGGCATAGCAAGGCAGATATGTAATGTATAGACTCGTTCTGTTTCGAATATAGATTTTATATTGCGTTTTTATTAGATTGTGAGCATTAATATTACATACATTTTGGTAGTAAATATGAACGTATTAATATTCATATAAAATGAAATTGAATGCCTCGTGTAACCTCTCGTAGCACTACAGGGCAGATGTAATGTGCAGACTCTCCTTCTGTCTCATACAAAGATTTATATTGCGTTTTTGTTACGCTATAAGCAATGATATTATTATATATATTTTGGTGGGAAATATGAACGTATGAATATTCATATAAAGTAGAATTCAATGTCTCGTATGCCCTATCGTAGCACCGCATGACATATAATATTTAATGTACTGACTTTTGCTCTGTCCCATACATTGATTTGATATTACTATTTTAATAATCTACCCTACAGGTTTTTTTAAATACTTATGCAATATACGTATTCAATACATACATACAATATACATATTAGGTGTATTGAAAAATTATGTACTTACTGATGCTCGTTCTGTTTCAAATATAGATTTCACATTTTGCGTTATAGTATTTTAAGTTTTAGTAAATTGCATATAACGAAACGCAATTGCGTTTCGTTATATGCAATTTTTAGTGAAATTTATTTTTATCGTAATTAATTCAAAAGGGACTGTAGCACCGCCCAAATTTCGACGGAATCACGGCTTTTTCACAGTCCTCATATGCCAGGCAAAGTGGTAGATTGTACTCTTTGGTATTCTGTACAATCTGCCGCAGGGTATGTATGTGGTCTATGGTAATGAAGCCTTTTCGGAAACCGGCTTGCTCGGGAGGCTGGAAGTCGTCGAAACATTAGGACATCAACAGAAGGGAAATCGGTCTGTAGTTCTTCAAGAGAGCGTTGTCGCCTTTCTTAAAGAACAAGACCACCGCACTTCTGCTCCAAGCCTCCTGAGTAGTGCCACCATGGAGGACGGAATTGAAGAGCTTATCAAGGACTTCAAGTACCGGTGTTCCACCCGCTTTCAGAAGCTCCGCTGTAATTCCATCCTCACCTGGGGCATCTTTTTAAGGTTCTGGAGAGCCATTCTAATCTCGCTCAGACTGACGTCCGGGATATCATCGGAATAGTGTCAGATAAAACTTGCTCTTGGATCGTTACTCACACTTGCGTGTGACTCCAACGATGATGTGTACAGCTGCCCATAGAACCTCTCAATCTCACTCAAAATCTCAGGTATCCCGGAAACGACGCTGCCACATTCAGTCTTCAGCTTTGACAGTTGGCTCTTTCTGGCAGACAGATCTCTGGCAAAGACTTTGGAGCCCTGGATCCGCTCGATCGCTTCTTTAATACGAGCAGTATTAAAGTTGCGTAAATCTCGCCGCATGCATTTGGAGATCTGTTTGTTCAGTTGCCTGTATGGTGTCAAATCTGTTGACGATTGCAGCCTCATCTTCCGTCTAACAGCCAAGTAAGCTAAAGTAGCAATGGGCTGGCCATATAGCTCGAAGAACCGATAACCGATGGGGAAGAAAGGTTCTCAAGTGGCAGCCTCGTAACCGGTAAGCGTAGTGTAGGGCGACCCCCCACCAGATGGAGTGACGACCTGGTAAGACATGCGGGAAGTCAATGGATGCAGGTGGCTCAGGACCGTACTATGTAGCATAACTTGGGGAGGCCTATGTTCAGCAGTGGACTTGTGAAGGGCTGTAATGATGATGATGATGATGATAATTCAAAAGGCACTCCCGAAATTCGAAAACAGTGTAAATGGTTCGACCTTAACCCTGACAATCCTCCTAAATTTAAAACAACATTAAATAATCAAGTACTTAAAAATACGAGAACAAATTGACATATTTCCATTTCATTTTTTTTACAATTTTTAGTGAAATTCGTTTTTATCGTTATTACTTCAAAACGCATTTCTGACAAAAACCATTGACTTATATATTACTAGCGTAAGGACCGGGCCGACCGCACAACTAAAACGAACCAGTGCGCTGGCCCTAAAATTACAGTTTAGGGCCAACGCGAATCGGTCGACAGTAGTGCGCGCGCAGGACAGATTTGTCTGTCATAAACATTGAGCTATTATGTACTAGGTACTAGAGGCGACACTGCATTCAGCTACTCTGTTCCACTCAACTGCGGTGCATACACTGCACTTTAATCAGTCACTCGCTAGGCGCTTGTAGAGTAGTCACGTGTTGTGTTGTTTTTAAAAAAATCTCTTGATAAAAATATGCCGTCGTGTGTACTTAGATATTGCACAAATAATTCAAGAAATGTCAGTAAAAACCAAGGTATTACTTTTCATTGGTTAATAAGATACTTAATCAATAAAATATTATTATAACTTAATAATAAAACAAATTATTCCTAAGACGCCATCTTGTGTCATGTAATATAGATTATGAAATTAATTTGTTCAGATGTGACATTTCTGTGGGTACGTAAGTATAGGACGAATATATTATTATTCACATTTTTTTGTAGAAACATATATATTAGTTATCATAATTAGGCCAATTTTTTATATTTAAATCTGCTCATTATTCTTTTATATTATTTTGAGTTTTCCACGTCAAAGTCAAAGTGGAATAAATTCGTCCATTTCCAACTCTCGCGTGCCCAGCATTTATGAACGACGCTTTTTCTATTTTAAATAAATATATTTGTGATTTAAATTTTATATTAAAAAGTTTTGTTAAACATACATTTAGTATGTTTTTTTTTATATTTGACATAGATACCTTTTAAAATATTCAGATAAAAATATTATTAAAATGTAATTGTGATATAATATTATGTAATATTATATTAAATAAGCGAATATAATAAACAAAATAAATGACAAAATTTGAAAATTGTTCTCGTTATAATTTACCTATTTAACAATACAATCTATTATTACCTACTGATCATTCTACCTAAGTTTATTCTATGATAAAAAAACCAAACACGCGAACACAGAGTAGCGCACATGTTTTGTTTGAAATAGCTGTTCTAGTACGTAAGTACATATTACTTCAATGGTCATAAATATGTCAAGCTGCGTGGTAAAAGAATGCAAAAATTACGATACGAAGATTAAAAAGGAATATGGGATATCGCATCATCGGTTAATAACCCTGTATTAAATTTGTTACAATTAAATTATTATATGAACGCATTTTTAAATTTTATTTTACAGTTAGTTTAGTTACGTTACCAATATTAGGCCAGGGTTGGATTCAGACCCTCAAAAATATTGTACATGAAAAATAAAATTATACTATTTTAAAAAAAATTATCGCGGTTGACATTTCATGTTTCTTTTTTCCCATGTGGCGGGATTTTGGCGTCATGCGTCTAATTTATATATACGTTTCGTTTTTGAAGGTTTTATTTTTATATGTTTTATTTTTGTCTAAAAAACTTAGAATAAGTTTAATTTTGCATATTGTTACCTAATATATTTTACATTCAATAAGGGTAAATGAAAAGAGTATAAAAGAAACCATATCTGCTTAATTGAATCTGAAAATCTGTTTCATAAAATATTTTGAATTCTGTTTTCAAACTGATTGCTTCTGGAGCATAGAGTTTTTATCGTGGTAGCCTTCATTATAGTTGTATCAAGGATGCAACATAAATGCATTGATCGAGCACCGATTGACCAGAAAGGGAGCTAATTCTAATTTTATTTAAAAAACGTGGTACTCAAGTACAATACAAAAATTCTCGATATCGTAGGCTTAATATTAAAAAGTAAAAGGAACCAATAATAATATAAGTCGATCTTTAGGTAAAATGATGGTATCTGCGCTTTGTATTATTACGATACTATATACTACAAACTATGAAATAAAGGTACAGTTAGGATAATTAAACTACGAAATCCGACCCTGGTTACGTCGTGTCGTGATATGACGTTTGTATTATGATAGATGCACTACTTTTTCTTATATGAAAAAGTTATGAGTAAAATATTTAGATGGGCCTATCCTTCCTTTTGAAATCATTGTTAAAAAAGTGTAATAAGTTCAAGCTTAACCCTAACAAGCCTCCTAGACTAAAAACATTATCAAAATCAAGTACCGGATGTCTATAGCCAACCCAACACCTTTCCAGTCACTCGTTCACTAAAATCGATACAGTAACTTTTTTATAATTTCAAATCTAACTTCAAACTTAATTACTCTCCCCAAATTTATCATCATCTTTAGGAATATAGGGTTTACGGCCGCAGTTTATGTTTAAAACAAAAATATGTTACATATTCTACTACACTTAATAAAATTGCGATGCAAATATTATTTAATTTATATTCCGATATTTCTATAAATTTCAAATAGCAAATGAGATAAATGCTAAGTAATACCAAATTAAAATTGTCCCGGACAGCGCAAAGCCAACGCCTACGGAAAATGTCTCATATACTTTATGCATGTGAGTTATTTATTATAGTTCAAATAATACGAAATTTCCCTCCAGGGCTTTCTCATGAATGTGATTCATACTGGCAAATTAAAACTGCGTAATTTGAATGCGGTATTTTATAGTCAACCAAATCGAAGAAATACCTTTTGACGTTTCAAATTAATCATTCAGCTATAACTTTGCACAAGAGTACTCATACGATTTAAAATAACCATTTACGCAAATCCGGAGAATTATAAAGTTATCTATATTTCAATTCAACATGTATAGTTTTTATCACTAATTTTAATTTGAATTTTTCAAAAAAGCAAAATATTAAAAAATCAACTTTTTGTACTTGACGTCGTTTCGATAACATGTCGCTATGTACATTACCATAGTGCTTGGATGATTAAAATTAATTTTTATGCGAATAATCGGCAAAACTATTCCAAAAAATGGTTTTTTTTTCAAATAATCAAATAATTAATTTTTTATGTATAATTGATTTAATTTAATTTTTATTTTTAATATTCCGTAAGTTACATGTATCATGAATAAAATAAGTTTTTTTTAAAATTTTCAACGTAAATTTGTGCAGGCAAAAAAAAACTCATATACAAGGCCGCGATATAAAAACTACGTAATTTCAATATTCCGCCTTTTCGGGAGCTTACTGAGCGTAATTTTTTGATTTTGTGTTTGTCTTCTTATTTTGTGACTCAATTTAACTTTTTGGACTGTTTTTTCAATATTTGTTGAAGTATATGCCGATTCCACAAAGGATCATTGGGCTAGAAAGAACAAAAAAATTATTGTGGATGACTTTGAAAGAGACATTAATTTTGACTGCATTATTTAAAATCAAACAACGACTGCTCCACTAGTTGTACTGAAAGTGATTGAATAAATTTATTTTTAATTTAGTTATAATCTTAAATTTTTATAACTCTCTAGAAATAAACAGTACCTAACAACAAATACATAGAAACTGATAATTCTTGTGTTTTAAATTATCCGTTTTTAATTTATTCTGGTATTATTCAAACCAAACTGTAAATGATTACCAACTCTAAATAATCGATATCGATTTTTATAAGAATCGAATATTGTACGTGCCCATTTTTTGGTTAGCATGCCTGGTGCAATAAGTCTGACAGCTGTCAAAATTTATTTCTTAGATTTGGTTGACTCTAAGTGATTATACTTAAATTTAAATTCTATTGATGACATTTACGTTATAATTTTTAAAAGAAAGAAAGAAAATTTATTCGCAGCTAACTAATAATATACTAACATAAAATATTTAGGCGATTTATTTTACCCGGCATCATGGTGGTAGAAAATAACTATACGGACGTTTTGGTGGGTCGTATTGACCTGAATTGTGGTATAAGATATTTAAGTAATATTTTAACGTGTAGCTTTATTAAGTTAAGGAAATAAGAGGAGTAACTTTGTCAAAAAAAGTCCTTCAATCATTAAATAAACAGAAAAATCGACAAAATTGTCATTCCCTTGCCTAGCCTTGCTTTACTAGGTACATATTAAGAGTTTTTTAGTTTTTAAAAAGCACTATGCGTGTGTTAACAAATATGAATCTCAGCAATATTATTAGTGCCAAATTTTCTTATGACACATGACATGACATGGTAGATTCAGCTTGTAATGATGCACCTGGAATTTGGTTAATAATATTTCGGTCTCAGCTTCGAACATTCTAATAAATATGTGCCTTATCCCTGTAAAATCTTTACAAACATTACTTCATGAGAAATGGGTACCTCAGGACTTAAATAATTTTCTAAATCTGGTTACAACCAGATTTAGAAAATTAATTAACCTTGTATTCCACAGCAATAGCACATATAGGTGCTCTTGCTGCGGAAGTCAAATAATGTCAAAGCGTATTTGACTTAGAATAATTGTAAACAGGGTAAACAGGTATTGTTGTCAACACCATTTGAGATAGGAGACCGTACTGATGGATTGCCCGTGCTCACTGACACAATCATTTTTTCCATCAATCTCATCTATCGTTATCTTTCCTTTGATTCTCTTTACAAACAGACAAACAAGTATATTAAATAAGCAAAACACATTATAAAAACTGAATATCTACCGTATTCCGGTGCTACAAAAAGCAATGTCAAAATATGGAAAGAATTTAAATAGAAAAATGGCACGAAATTCTTATATTGAATACAGGAATAAGTCCTAATATTTACCTTTTCTTAAATTTGCGCACTCGTAGCTGTGATTGCAATTATTTACACTAAATAATCATGTTGTTTGGTAAATATCGAAGAAATAAATTTTAATAACACAGCGTCTGGACTAATTGCTACGATTGATTCAAATACAGTGCTTATTCGCATTTATCGATCACCATCAAATGAAAACAGAAATGAGTTTCTTTCGACATTCAACGCTACACTTACACCGCTTTCAAAATGTAAGACAGTCATAATAAATGGAGATATAAATCTAGATATAAAATCTTCTTCCCTTGATACCCGCAGCCATGAATATCTCAATTGTCTTGCATACCATAGTCTTCTTTCTGCTCACACCCTCCCAACCAGAGGAGACAACTGTATTGATCACTTTATGTTGCGCACTAAATACATGGCTGTAATTTTGGTTTTCGAAACCACTATCACTGACCATTATTGCTCTGTTTTGTGTATCAAAAATGAAACAAATAATAATGTAATTTCCACTATTTCAAAAGTTAACTTTGACAACCTTGATAAAGCAGTCGAAAAACTTAACTTAGCACCCATTTATTCCATGTTAGATCCTAATACAGCAACTGAAGCTCCTATTAAACTATTATCGGATGCAATAGCTGAAAATTCATCACTCAAAAAAAAATTCGTCCAGAAATAGAATACTTAAACCGTGGATGACACCGGGTTTGTTAAGGTGTATAAGAAATAGAGATTCAATGCATATAAAAGTAAAAAAGTCTCCTGAGAATTTAACGATGTCTGCCACTTATAAGCGGTATAGAAACTTCTGCACAAAAATTTCAAAGAAAGCAAAAAGAGAATATGATGCTCAAGAAATAAGTAAAGCAGGAAAATACCCTAAAGCACTTTGTGATACCATCAAAAAAATCACAAATACATTCCACAATAAACAAGAAACATGGCAGTTAGTTACACATGCAAGGTCTCTAAAACAATCATGTAATAATGTTAACAAATTTTTCGTTTATGTTGGAAAGTAGCTTGCGGACAATATAATCAGGTCTAACAATTTACCTCAGTTTACTTCTTCACAATCTTTTACATGTATTCCTTCTTTTGTTTTTGAAAAACCCAATACTGAAGAAATAATATCAATCATAAAGAGTTTAAAGTCAAATGTAGCTACCGGTTGGGATGCCATATCTTCAGCAATATTAAAAAGGTACTCTGCTACGCTAGCACCCGTGCTAAGCCATATTTTCAATCTCTGTTTCGAAAATGCTATTTTTCCTAACTTCTTAAAAAAGTCTATAATTCATCGCATCCTCAAGGGTGGTGATGAGACTTTAGTTACTACTTATCACCCTATTGCCGTACTACCAGCTTTATCTAAAGTCTAAGAACATTTAGTAAACAATAGACTGGTCCATTACTTGAACACTTTAAATTAATCTCACCTCAACAATTCGGATTTCGTAGGAATAAATCAACTACTGACGCAGTTAAGGAATTAATACATTTCATAGTCACTAATCTAAATTGTCATAAAAAGGTCTATTGTTAGGACCTTTTTATTTTCAGTTTTCTAGATCTAGCAAAAGCCTTTGACACAATTCCTGTTTCTACTCTTTTAGCCAAGTTAGATAAAATTGGTGTCAGAAGTTTACAGTTAGACTTTTTCAGAAATTACCTTACAAATCGCACTCCAATGGTTAAAATATCGGACTGCATCGGTGACGAAGTCCCTGTAACACATTCTGTATACACACACACACACACACACACACACACACACACACACACACACACACACACACACACACACACACAGAGATCATTTATTATGTCTCTAAAATTGTATAAATATTATTTCTATATAAAAAAATTAAAATAATTTTAAACAATACAACTATGTATTCCTAATAAACAGGGAGGATGGGACAGTATCTCCTAAATACAGGTTACTCGGTAACCTAGCTAGGAGACTCAGGTTTCTACCCATTTCAAATTGTGAACTATGAGTGTCAATAAAGAATTGGGGGGTATAAATATAGTTTTCTCATCTGGTTGGGTTCTATAAATATATAATTATAAATGAAAATGAAAAGATAAATATACGTAAATATCAATAACATAAAATAAATATAAAAATACATATATAAATAAAAGCCCAACCAGATGGAGGCCTTCGGCAGGGGAGACCAAACAGCCGAGGGTTAGGGGGAAAGGGAAAGAAAACGGCGGACGATGCGGGCGGTATCGAGGAACACCGCCTTCTACATTTGAGCCTGGAGCGGTCCACCACGTAGTCCAAGCCTCCTCAGATGACCCTAGAGGCTGACTGGGATTAGCCTGTTTGCAGAGACGACTACAGGAATAATTTCGATCGGCAGACCACCCCACATGTCGGTCACCTCGTGAGCCAGGTCCAGATATTTTGTTTGCTTATCTGTTTCGGCTTTCACCAGGTTCTCGTCATACGGAATGGTAATGTCGACCAAAAATATCCTTGACTGTGCCCGGTCCATCAGCACAATATCAGGCTTATTCGCAAGTATAGTCCTATCTGTGATGATGGCCCGGTCCCAATAGAGCCTGGCGCGATCATTTTCGAGCACAGCTTCCGGCAAGTACTTGTAATATGGCAATTTCCGATCCACGAGACCGTATTTCAAAGCGAGCTTCTGGTGAAGAATTCTGGCTACTAGGGTGTGCCTCTGCAAGTACATGTCAGCAACAATATTATTGTCATTCAGCCATTTCACAATATCGGCTTTTTTGCTGCTAGAAATTGGAGGCTTACTTATTT
The DNA here is from genome assembly GCA_036936625.1 of Parnassius smintheus behrii. Taxonomy (NCBI): domain Eukaryota; kingdom Metazoa; phylum Arthropoda; class Insecta; order Lepidoptera; family Papilionidae; genus Parnassius; species Parnassius smintheus. The sequence goes on from JAUPFT010000026.1 coordinate 1,900,927, forward strand.
GTACTAAATGATACGGTGCAATATCCATAATGATCGTCGATGGCTCATTCAAGTTGGTCAGTAAGGTACAAAACCATTCCTTAAATTTAACAAAATTCATCTCATCGTGGTATTCCACAGTTTTCTTAGATTTAAATGCCAAGAAGCAGTTCGGTACAAATCCCTTTATGGAACCCGCATGACAAATAATTAAACGTTCGCCTTTGCCACTAGGTACTTTTGTGGAGGAGTGAGGAGTGTCGTGTGTCCATATCTTGCCAACTGTATGATTAGCGTTTAGACACGTCTCATCTAGAAATATAACATTATTCTAAACGGCAATGGACTTTGCTGGTCTTAGAAAATTAAATCTGGCTAAAGCTCTTTCTCTACGTTCTATCAAAATCCGCCTTTTATCACATTTTTTATAAGAAAAGCCAACATTTTTTAAACCCTCAAGAAAGAAGTTCTACTGCCGTGAAACAGTCCAGATTCTCGTAAGGTATTTGACAATTTATCGAGAGTCGGCAATTCGTTCCTACTATAGTAGCCATAGATATGGGTTCTAATGGCGTCGTTATCAAAATTGTCAATATGTGGAACTATCGATCTTCTAACTTTTTTCTAAGTGGCGATTTTAATTTGTTATCTTCCTTTAAATCTTTATCATGTTTTACCTTACTTATTCGGGAAACAGTTTTTTGACTAATACCAAGAACTGCACTTACTCGGTTAGTCACTTGTGAAAGTGGCAACAATGGACCAATATACTGATACTCTCTTTCAAAGTAATCTTGTAGGCGTACTACAAACTCTCGCACTTGACTGCGCATCACAGTTCTTTTAGTGGTCTCAGTTTCGGCCATAGTGTTTATAAATACAAAAAAAAAACAAATCAAATAACAGTCAAAACTTAATAACAACGAAAGAATTATCAAACAGTTATAACTACAATAACAAGAACGAAATAAAAAAACAACACAAAATCAACTAAACTAAACACGCGTATAGTATACAAGGCTTCTGCACTCGTACTGAAGAGACAAACAAAATGGTGGTCGTGATCATGAGGTGGACGCAGTGTTGACAGACTTTTACTCGTGAAAAGAATCTGTCTATAATCGAGTTTATACGATTCTTTTAGGCAAGTCACTATGTAAAAAAGTAAAAATAAAACTATAGAATGTAAACGCAAAACGGCAGTAAAATATTATTATCTTTTAAAGTTTTAATTATTTTGAGCACGATGTCTAAAAAAATATGTTGATTGTGTGTGTAAATTAATTTTATAATGATTTAGATTGATTGTGTATTTTTAAATGATAATTTACGACCATGAACTAAAAATGATTATTATTTCAAATTATGCGGAACGTGAAGAGTTACGTTCTAAGAAGTGTCAAAAGGGACTTCATAATTGGAATAGAGTATAGAGCAGTAAATACACTCCAGCTACTGAAACTTGAGCTCTGTCGTGTGCGTAATCAGAAAGTTTACAGCAAAAAAAAGCAAGCAAGTGTTACAAAAAAAAACAAAAAAAATAATTTTTTATACTGGATTGCAGCAGCACTGTTATTCTGTTGGTTTCGTTGATAAAACCTTCAAGTAGTAATGAGGCATACAGTATATATTTCAACGTTTTTATAAAATCGGTATGTAACGTTTTTTGTTTTAAGAAAATCATTTTCGTGCTTGAAGAAAATCAATCAGACTGAAGCACAACATGTAAGGAAAGTGCGCTACTTAGCAACTTACGGCGTAAGAGGTTCACCACTGAGGCCTTAGGCTAATGCATTGCCTGAGGCTGCAGCTCGGATTACGTCGATCGTGTTTATCTTTACAATGTCGTTTAATAGTAATAATCGTTCAAGCCTTTTGGGATGGTTTCACAGATTGTATAATGTACCGCTTTAAATAAAAGATCACTCAATGCGAAATACTTATGTTTTAACCGAGTTCCTAAAACAAGAATAATCTATATTACATTCGTGTGTTTTTCTATGTATGTCTATGATTTCTCGGGAATGGCTGAACATCGGTTCTACTTTTTCATTCTACTTTTTATTAAACTAGTTATATTTATGGCGTAACCCACTTTAAATTTTAAGAAATAAAACACCTAAGTGTGGAAAAATAGAACAAGAAATTTTTAATTATTATTAAGACGACATTCTAGTTGTTACCCTGAACTTGTGATATTTCTTACCATTACCGTTACACCCTATCAAAGTTCACAGCTGGGCATAGGCCTGGCCTACAGAGTGCCTCATAAGGGGGATATTTGCCATAGTTGCCAAGCTTGGCTAACGGGTTGGCAACCTCAGTTTTTTTTAGTCCTCATTAGGATGACGCTGTTGTCTGCAGCAGCGTCTTCCTAGTAACGACTAAAAATAATCTCCTGATTTGCTTCCCCCTGTCGCCTCGTACGACACGGGACGATATGAGGTAGTGGATATTCCTACACCGCCACTACATGATTTATTAGTTAGTTAGTTACTTAGGCCAATTAAAAGAAAAAAAAACTTAATCTTAAAAGCAAAAAAATAATGAATTCAATGTTTTAGCATCGTTAAAGTATAATTTTAAGTATTTTTATAAATTATATAAAATAAAATATGAACATATATTTTACTTAGGTAATATAATATTTAAAGTAAACGTATTGTGGAAAAATACTTAATTAATTCGTTTATAACAACTGAAGCTCGGCCGTAATCGGCAATCTTTACGCAAACGTAGTTTTATTAAAATATATTCAAGTTCCTACCATCAATACGTCGGTAAATCGAGAGTCCGCTCGCTGGGCACCAACGAATAAAACCGCATCTAATGCCTGCTTAAAGTTTTCTTTATGCGCACACCGGGAAACCGCTCCGGAAGCTAGATTTCTCGTCCCTTAATAGTCTCTCAGCTTGTTTGCAGTATATTCTGAGAATTAGTCGCTTTGCTTGCTTTGATAGGGATTAAAATGCGATCTTTTCTACAATCATGTGGATATTTAATAATGAATGTCAAGAAAATATTTAACATAACATAAAACATAAACACTCACGCCTGTCACCCAGAGGGGTAGGCAGAGACTACGGACTTCCATTGGGCACGATCCTGACATACCTCTTTCGCTTCTTTTACATCCATATATCTACGCATACATGTTCGTCGGTTAAGGGTACTTCTAACGTGGCCCATTTTCAAAATATCGCCAATTTGGTCGAGAAACTTTTTCCTAGGGCGTCCCTTCCCGACTCGGCCGTTCACATCTGCCATATAAATTTGCTTTGTCACTCTTTCCTCATTCATTCTTTCCACATGACCAAACCACCGAAGCATTCCTTTCTTAATCCTGGTCACAACATCATCTTGCATACCACATTTATCTCTTATCACGCAATTTCTCACCCTGTCATTCAGATTCAACCCTAGCATATTCCTTAAAGACCGCATTTCTACAGCATTTATTCTACTTTCGTGCTTTTTCTGCCACACCCAGCTTTCACTACCATACATTAAAGTAGGGACTAACACAGCATTATGAATTACCATACGTGCCTGTTTTGACACATTCTGGTTCTTCATAATAGAATGTAGTGCCCCATTCACTCTATTCCCTGCATTTACTCGTCGTTCTATATCCCTATCATATCTACCATCCCTGCTAAATACACATCCCAAATACACAAACTCATCCACTTGCTCAATTAACTCTCCTTCTATTCTTATTTCACATACCGTTTTGCTTTCTTCTCTTTCAAAAACCATCACTTTCGTCTTACATGCGTTCACTTTCATTCCCCTTTCTTTTAATTCCCAGTTCATTAATGTAACCATCATTTGCAACTCAGCCGCCGATGACGCAAATATGACTTGATCATCGGCATACAAAAGGCATTTGACGGTTAACTCGCCCATTCTTAACCCACATTCTTCATCTTTCAAAGTTTGCAAACACCGGTCCATAAATAGGTTGAACAGCCAAGGGGAAGCTACACAGCCCTGTCTGACACCTTTTTGGATGCCAAACCAGTCCGAGTAGACCCCATTGATCCTGACACAAGCACTAGAGTCCCTATAAAGAGACCTCAATGCCTGTATCAAACCATCGCTCAACCCATATGACTTCAGTGTTTGCCATAACACATTCCTGTCCACTCTGTCATAAGCCTTTTCCAAGTCCATGAATGCACAAAAAACTTTCTGGTTTTTGGCCAAAAACTTCTCCGCAATCATGCGCATGGAAAAGACTTGATCTGTACACCCCATTCTCTTTCTAAAACCCGCTTGCACATCCCAAATTTTTCCATCAGTTTCTTTCATAACTCTTTCAATTAACATCTTAGCATACAGTTTACCCACAATACTAAGCAAGCTGATACCGCGGTAGTTTTTGCAGTCCTTTTTTTTTTTTTTTTTAACATGGTGAAATGCCTACGCATACCCGCCTCGCGGGGGCAAGGACGGGTTATGTCGGACTCGCACCGACTAAAACCCCATGGTGTTCCACCTTTGTCGCTTATTGGCAGGGCCACGGGAACGCTTTCGCACACATCCGCAGCCCCACCAGCGCCTGCCGCCCCATGGCAGCACCTCCTCGGGAGAGGAATATTCCTTCCCGTTCTCCTTCACAGGTAAGGCGCACCAGAACACATGGGGCGCCTTCCTTCTCGGCCTCCAATTTCATCTGCGCAACGGACGCCCCCGCGTCCAATGCAAGAAGGCCATGGGGCCAGGAAAAACGAGCACGTAGAAGTACTAGCCTTCCCGACCCCAGCGGCGGATCTGGTCTATGGCTCCGCCGCCAACCAAGATTCGGCTGCGGAGGGTAGGGAGAGCGGCGCCTCGCAATACCGACAATCCTCTCCCCCCGCAGCCCCACCACCACCGCATCAACGGTGCGGCCCCGTTTGAGTCGCGGAGGATAGGGCGAGTGGCGCATCGCCATACCAACACTCCTCTTCCTCCGCGACTCCACCTCGGCTGCAGCGGTAGGTGGGGAGGACACACCTCTCACCGCAGTCCACCAACACACATCCGAAGCGGGCTTCCCAAGCCCACTCGGAGTGGCCACCTCGGGCCGGCCCTCCACCTCGGACCAGCCATTTGGGTTCAGTCCTGCTGTGACCCTTTTCCTTATAATAATAATAATATTTAATATATATATATATATATATATATATATATATATATATATATATATATATAATATTTTTAATGTGATATAATTCCGTTGAAAGCAATTTTATTAGAAACCTCAGCTAAAAAAATAATTTATTTTAATAGCGGGACATGGCACCGCCTTTTCTGTGCTAGAATGCTACACAAATGTATATAGCAGTTTTGCCGCAAAAGAAGCATTGTAATTTATTTACAATGGAATTTACTCTAAAAACATGTTTCTACAATCGGACAATGTTCCATTTCAGCATGGATAATGCAAAATGAGATTTTTTGGCAGTAAACGACACTATTTGGTTAATGCACGAGTGTAAATAAATTGGAATTTGGTGGATGTTAATTCCAACAGATTGCTCTGCATTTATTTACAAACCACCGTCATTTTCAGTAGTAGAAATTTCATTTCCTATTTTCATGCATGTGTCGTTTTTTAAGTGACCTATGTTTTCGTTTAGTAAATATTAGTAACTATACCATGTGATGGCGGAAAAAAAGTATATAGGTACTACATTATAACTTTTTCCAATAGGGTTTTTTTTTTTTTTTTTTTTTTTTTTTTTTATAGAAGAGGGGGCAAACGAGCATGCGGCTCACCTGATGTTAAGTGACTACCGCCGCCCATGATCAACCGCAACACCAGGAGAATTGCGGGTGCGTTGCCGGCCCTTTAGAAAGGAGTAAGCTCTTTTCTTGAAGGTCCCCAGGTCGTATCGGTCCGGAAAAATCGCCGGTGATAAACTATTCCACAGAGAGGTTGTACGTGGAAGAAAGCTCCTTGTGAAACGTACAGTGGTGGACCGCCAAGCATCCAGATGGTGTGGATGGTATCGGGACGTTTGCCGTGTCGTGCGTTCACGAAATTTGGCGGCTGGCATTAATCCGAACAATTCCTCAGAGCACTCCCCGTGATAGATGCGATAAAATACGCAAAGAGATGCAACATCTCTTCGCAACGCCAGTGAATCGAGCCGATCGGAAAGCACTCGGTCGTCGACGATTCGAGCCGCTCTGCGCTGGATGCGGTCAAGTGGAAGGAGCTGGTACTGGGGAGCCCCAGCCCAGAGATGGGAACAGTATTCCATGTGCGGTCGAACCTGCGCCTTGTAAAGTTGCAGGCGGTGTGCCGGCATGAAATACTGCCCCGCTCTGCTGAGCACGCCAAGCTTTTTAGAGGCCAATTTGGCCTTCCCTTCCAAGTGACCACGAAACTGCACGTCACTCGATATGTCGACGCCGAGGATTCCGATACTGGCTGAGGCAACAAGGGGAGTGCCTTGAAACTGAGGGGATACGACAAAGGGGTTCTTTTTAGCGGTTAACGCGCAAACTTGTGTCTTCTGGGGGTTAAACTGGACTAGATTTAGTCGTCCCCAATCCGAGACTCTGTTCAGCAAAGACTCGACTTCAGACACAAGTTTGTCCCGGCACTCGGAGACGTTTTCCCGAGAAATATTGGCTCGGCCGGTGTAAAGAGCATCACCAGTGCTGTCATCTGCATAGCAATGAATGTTACGGATATGCAACATATCATTGATATGCAGAAGAAACAGCGTTGGCGATAGCACGCAGCCCTGTGGAACACCAGCATTAATAGGCTTGCAATCGGAGCTTGCACCGTCTACAACGACCTTGATGCTCCGATCTGCAAGAAAGCTGGTGATCCAATCGCACAATTTCTCGGGAAGCCCATAGGAAGGGAGCTTCGAAAGAAGCGCTTTGTGCCAAACCCGATCGAAGGCCTTCGCAATGTCCAAACTAACGGCCAATGCCTCCCCCTTGAACTCTACTGCCTCCGCCCATCTGTGAGTGAGGTAGACCAGAAGATCACCAGCTGACCGACCACGGCGAAAACCGTATTGGCGGTCACTAATCAGCTGGTGATCCTCAAGGTACCTCATGAGCTGGCAGTTTACAATGGACTCCATTGTTTTGGAGAACAAGGAGGTGATGGCGATTGGCCGGTAGTTGGACGGGTCTGAGCGGTCGCCTTTTTTAGGGATCGGGTGGACGAAAGCAGTCTTCCATGATTTTGGGACTACGCCTAGGGAGTAGGAGTACCGGAAAAGACGCGTTAAAACCGGTGCCAACTCTGGAGCACACGTCCTCAGCACAATTGGGGGGATTCCGTCAGGCCCACTCGACTTGTGGATGTCCAGGGAGAGGAGTGCTTTGCGAACCGAGCGCTGTGTGAACTGCACTTCCGGCATGGAGCACTCACACCGCGGGATGGTCGGCGGCGTACTCCCCCCGTCATCGAGATTCGAGTTAGACGCAAAGAAGGAGCCTAGAAGATCGGCTTTCTCCTTTGCAGTATGGGCCAGTGAGTCGTCCTCCCTGTGCAGAGATGGAAGAGATGGCTGACAGAAATTCCCCTGGACAGCCTTGGCGAGAGACCAGAATGCACGGGTTCCAGAAGGAAGGCGAACTAGTCTCTCGCCAATTCTGCCTATGTGCTCTGACTTTGCCTTGGCAATGACTCTTTTGAAGGACCTAGAGGCGGAATTATACTTCTTTTTTAGAGCGCTGGTGTTTACATCCCGGGACGCTGATGCATCAACCCAGGCTTGGTAGCACTCCTGCTTATAGCATGATGCTATTTTACAGGAGCGACCAAACCATGGCTGAGATTTGCCTCCAATGGGCACCACAGAGGAAGGAATAAAAAGTTCCATACCCTGAAGTACCACATCAGTAACAGAATCCGCAACAACGTTGGGATCATCCGGCGAGAAGCAAACCCGCCCCCAAGGGTAGGATGCAAAGAAAGACCGCATCCCATCCCAATCGGCTGACCTATAGTGCCAAACACGGCGGCAGCCTGCAGAATGCAACCGCGATTTCAGCGTGAGTGGCACAACACTCCGGACCAGACAATGGTCCGAGGAGCCTAAAGGGGCGTCGACGGAAATCTGATATCCGTCCGGGTGAGAGGTCAGCAGAAGGTCCAACAGGGAAGGTGCATGATCCTCCACATCTGGAATCCGCGTAGGCGAAGTAACCAGTTGTGTCAGACCATATGCCAAGGCAAAATCATGAACAGATCTCCCCGCATGATCGGTTAAACGTGAACCGAGCCATTCGGCGTGATGGGCGTTAAAGTCGCCGAGGATCACGATCTCTGCAGAGGGGATCTGCTGTAGCAACGAATCTGCAGCCATTTGGACGTGGTCGAAGAGTCGGTCTGTTTCGGCATTACCGCTGTGGGACCTATAGAGGCACCCGTAGACGCGCGGATGGTCGTCGCTGTCTACGCGTAGCCCAAGGATGGACAGGTCCGAACCTTCAAGTCTGCCGAGGCGTCGAGAACAGATGTCCTCTCTGACGTAAACGCAAACTCCAGCCCGAGGCACAAAGGAGTGTTCCAGTTTGTACCCCGGGTAGGAGAGGGTTTAGACTAGTTAACTGACTCCATTCATTAAAAAGCTATATCATTTCTAAGTTATTCAAAATCTCAAAATTTGGCATAACGGTAGATAGAAGTATACAAAGGAAACAATCTGAAAACTAAAATTATCAATACTTGGCGTCAATATGTGATTCATCATTAAATTAAAAATTCCACCAAAAACATAAATATAAAAGGGGTCAAGTTCGGTCTAAACAACGTAACGTATTACACTTTATTATTAGAATTTGCGTTGTTAAATTATGAATAATTTATCTATATACTATGTATAAGATGAATGTTTCTTTGATTGCCCCGTATGAATATCTACAGCATTCATTCGATTACGATGAAACTTTGATGAACTATTGTGCGACTTTGATGTACTACTGTGATACTCGCAGTATAAAAGCAGTATAACAGTTACTAGTGTAACGAGAGGGTAAGAGAATACGTCACCTCACTTCGTCTCTAGGATTAGTAACGGAAAACTATATGATATGCCAGAACGGCCTTATAGCTTATGATGATAGCGGTATAACATCAAAAGTGCGATACGACTGGAGTTACAATCGTTTATCCGACTATCAAGCGTGGCTAAGTCAAACCTAAGTAACGGAAAGAACCCTTGTCAAACAATGGACTTTTATGGATTGATGTAGATGAAAGAAGATATTGCCTTCTTGTTTCATTTCCATCAGCCACACAACAATGCCATCCAGTTTAGTATTATTTTTCATCTCAGACTGGAAAATCAATCAAAAATATTGTAACTAAATGTAATATATATGCCGTTAGAATCTACACACAATAAGTAACGAATAATACAATTTAATGGGAATCTCTCTTATGAAACAGTTTCAGTAATTGTGGTCATTTGAATATTTTTAGTGGGTATAACTTCCTCTTTATTTTCCCACAGAGCGAGCACTTCGTAGATTTACGTGTGACCAAATATCAAGGAGATGCTATCCATAATGTTACTTTTGGTTTGAATGCTACTAATTTTAAATATGGTTTCGATATTTATTACCTTGTTCACTAGTACACATTTGCTATGTTACAGAATTAACTTTTTGTAAAAATAAATTTTATATAAAAACTTATGATAATGTTCATTTTATTGAATTTGAGCACGAATATTGGATGTGTCTAATATTACTTGCTTAGATATTCTGAGTAGAAATTAAGAAAATGAGAAAGTTCAGTGAATCTAAACTAAAATCGAAACAAGCTCGAGGAACCGGTAACATGCTCCCGTGTGGCAGCCCCGGTAAGCCCGGTGTGACGACCGGGTAAGACGTGCAAGAAATCGATAAATTTAGGTAGCACCGTGTTTTGTGAGGTTCTTTGGAGGTTTACGTTCGAATGTAAAAACATGTTAATAAAGGATGTAATGTAAAATAAATGTAAGTAAACATGTAAGATTAATGAATAGAACCCTAATTTACCTTCAACGTAAGCATCTCAAAAGCATGAAATATTTTATTTCACATATCGTCTTACAAAAAATAGACTAGAAGTGTTAGCTTTCAAAAGAACTTGAATAAGCTTATTTTGTTCAAATAGAAAACTTTAACTACAGTATTGTCGCTATTATTTTGCCAAAACAGCTATTAATAATGATCTTCTATCGTTTTGAAATTTAACTAAAGGTTTGATATATCAATATTGATGACTATTCTTAGTTAGTTGCATATAAATATAATGCGTTATTTACAAAATAACCCATTTCTGATGTATTAATTAACGATCGACTTATGATATTATATAACGAGTGGCTTATATCCTTAAGTATCTAGCTACAACGACTCCATCATAGGTCCTGAATTCGAATTATAGTCCAAAATATGCGCAAAAATATAGTTTTTTCTTTTCAGGATGAAGAAAATAAGACGAGTAACACTTGATCCCAGGTGATCCGGTGTAAGCTTTTACAATTTTGTTCCACAAAAATTTTACGCTGCCATACTGTACTGTTGCATTAGATTGCGGTACATTTTTGCCAATATATTGCTCGCACTTCTTACTTTTATAGGCGCAGTTAGACCCGGCAGGTGGTGCTGTGGTAGAATCCTGACATCACCCGTGCGAAGCCGGGATAAATAAAACTTATTCTATTGTACTTTATTCTATACTGTTTCCGCGTACGTTGGTGGCAACTATGTCGACTTCTTTACCATCAACGCTGTTTCAAAAGGAAAATGATTACATTGTCTTTTTTTTTTTTTTTTTTTTATAGAAGAGGGGGCAAACGAGCATGCGGCTCACCTGATGTTAAGTGACTACCGCCGCCCATGATCAACCGCAACACCAGGAGAATTGCGGGTGCGTTGCCGGCCCTTTAGAAAGGAGTAAGCTCTTTTCTTGAAGGTCCCCAGGTCGTATCGGTCCGGAAAAATCGCCGGTGATAAACTATTCCACAGAGAGGTTGTACGTGGAAGAAAACTCCTTGTGAAACGTACAGTGGTGGACCGCCAAGCATCCAGATGGTGTGGATGGTATCGGGACGTTTGCCGTGTCGTGCGTTCACGAAATTTGGCGGCTGGGATTAATCCGAACAATTCCTCAGAGCACTCCCCGTGATAGATGCGATAAAATACGCAAAGAGATGCAACATCTCTTCGCAACGCCAGTGAATCGAGCCGATCGAAAAGCACTCGGTCGTCGACGATTCGAGCCGCTCTGCGCTGGATGCGGTCAAGTGGAAGGAGCTGGTACTGGGGAGCCCCAGCCCAGAGATGGGAACAGTATTCCATGTGCGGCCGAACCTGCGCCTTGTAAAGTTGCAGGCGGTGTGCCGGCATGAAATACTGTCCCGCTCTGCTGAGCACGCCAAGCTTTTTAGAGGCCAATTTGGCCTTCCCTTCCAAGTGACCACGAAACTGCACGTCACTCGATATGTCGACGCCGAGGATTCCGATACTGGCTGAGGCAACAAGGGGAGTGCCTTGAAACTGAGGGGATACGACAAAGGGGTTCTTTTTAGCGGTTAACGCGCAAACTTGTGTCTTCTGGGGGTTAAACTGGACTAGATTTAGTCGTCCCCAATCCGAGACTCTGTTCAGCAAAGACTCGACTTCAGACACAAGTTTGTCTATACTATTTCAATAAAATAGAATCATAATAAAAGAAATATTGTGCTACGAACCTTACGGGATGATTATACTGCACAACGGTAAAGATCTTATATTAAAATAAAATAAAAAAACAAAGGAAAGTACTGTTTGCAATGAAACTGCCGTATTCGTATTATAAAAATATATTAATGTGATATACTGAAAATGTTTTATTACTAAAATTTACCGGCAGCTTTACTCGCGTGGACTTTAATTTAGAAACATCATCACTGCTTCGTGCCACCTCTCAGACTATCTCTCAAAGTAATTTTCTCAAATTTCTGCAGAATAGAAGTGGTAAATTATCTTGGAATCAGAATTGCGTTGTTTACTTATTACTGTTTACATTTATTTAAAATTTAATAATGTGACCTTACTTTTAATAAAATAATGTTGAATTTCTTTTATATTTTGCACTATCATGTTTAATGGAAATATTTCATTCATATCATTCGCCTTATTGAACATTAATAGGCTCCATAAAATATATGATTTTTGATATTTCTTTTACATTTGATTAGACTTCAAAATTTTATGAATGTAGTTTACTGTGAATGTGAGAACACCTGTATTCATAAACGTGAGTATAAATCAACACTTACTCATATCGTCACGTGGGTGTCGCTAGAGGTGAGAGAGGAAAACCGAAACAGGAGGTGGGTAGCAGCACCTTCCTAACAACTTAAATTAATTAAATACTTAGGTTGCTGACCCGCCCACGTGCATGGCAACTACGGCAAACATCTTACCTATGAGACAATCCAGAGGTTAGACCTATGTTCAGCAGTGGACTAATGATAGACTGTAAAGATAACAGTCATGAACTCATCGTATAACTATACTGTCGGAGATATTACTGTAATATCTCCAAAAATATAAATGAAATAAAAACTGCATAGTAGCTATATTAAAGTTAAAGTATAAAACCACATACATCCCACTTCTGGGCACAAGCTGCCGAGGGTTTTGTGGCAGGAAATAGTTCGTCGCGCTGACTGCTCAAATTGATTGGCACCTTTAAAAATAGTTATAATATCTTTATATTTTTTTAACTTTTCAGACGGTATCTTCGCAATGTTTTCTTTTCCCGCTGATAACGTATAGTTCAAAATTTTGAATTGCAAATAAAATTAGAATGATGTCAGCGAGGATCGAATTTGGGTGGCTTGCGTTACATTGAATTTACGTACGGATCGATTCGATTACCGAATTTGATAAGTAATTTTCAAAATTCTTTTAGTGTAGATCCACTCGGAGTTGAAATAAAAATAACCCTCTGTTTAAATAACATTTACGTTGTTTAATATTTACCGTACTTTGATATATGAGCTATGAAACTGGGTCTATCACAAACATCTTTATAATATGTCTGAATATGTGAAAGCTATCTTTATAAATCACAAACGGTTTTATGGACTCATAAAAAATAAAAAGCAAAAATACGCCTCACAACTGTGCACTGATCCCGTGCCAGAAGGCCTTCACGGATGTAGTTGTTGAAATAAAATTCATAATCACTGAAAATTATTTTGCACGATTGTGGACCGCTTTTTAAATAACTAGTAATAAATCAATCAAACGATGCCACGAACTCTTCCATCAAATAGAGATAAAAATCTTATATTGCACTTTTATTTTCTATTTCCCACATCGCATAACTTGATAGGTAACAAAAGAAGTCGGTGAAATTTTTGATATTCCGATAGGCACTGAATATATTCTACTCAAGAGCTTCTTTCTTAACCGCAATTTTGTGTACACAGTATCCAGCAACAGTTTAGTAATACTTTTGCAAACATACCATTTAAAAAAATATTAACAATGTTATAAACATTACTAATATTCCTCATTAACCACTCGTGGTAAGCTTAAATTGCTCGTGTTACGAGTGGTTCACGCCAGTAGTCGAATGGCGGATTCGAACCCACGACCTTTTTGAGTTCGCGGTCCGCGCCCTGCCATTAGGCTACTGTCGCTGTGCAATTTTTTACAATTGCGGTAAATCGTCCCGATAATGGCCTACTGGATATTTTGAGCCCGACAATTTTTTAATAACTCACTAATGAGGTTTCAATATTATTCTTTAATTCAATTATTACATTACCCATTTAATTTTTAGTTTATTTAGCAGTAAGTAGAGGGCGCTATCAAATAGTAAATAACCTTACTTATTTTCCATAATCGAATAAAAACTTGCTTTTAAGTTGCCCCGGGCTCACTAACTACCTACTTACAAAATTTCATGGATATCTGTGCAGTAGTTTTTGAGTGGATCTTGAGTACACAGACACACAACGTCCACTGCTGAGTATAGGCTTCCATATAAGTTGCCTCCTAGTGGTTTGCCATAGTTTCAACGCTTAGAATATGTACTGTTTCAGTTTTAAGGAAATATTCAGATAAATTTTACCAAAAAAGTTGTGCAAGCTTTTTGTTGGGCGATTCAGTGTCATGTTGCTTTAACTTTGTATAACCAAATAAATACGCTTAAATATTGTTTTTTAAATAAGTTAAATTAGAGTAATCCACATAGAATTTGTAATGATTATTTAATATTTGTTGTATTAATTATAAAAATAGATACATTAATTCCTATCAGAATTCCCGAGCAGTAGAGTGGTAACAAAAATAGTCCAAGTTCATTAACCAAATTTAATTAAGAAAAGTTGCGGTTGATTGATATCTTGCAGTATTACGGTAAGTACTTTAATAAAATAAATGGAAACGACATTTCCCAAAGGCATAACGACAAGCAATAACATCGAATTTCCATACATTTCAACGCACATTAATTACGAACAGTCAACATGCGGTGCAAAGACGCATTAACTTAATTTGATGTTGGATACCTTTTTATTAACATTAATTGTCCGTATCATGTGGAAACATGTTTGCGAAAAACTAATGGAAGTAACAAAAATATATTATTATGAATCTATGTATCTAAGTCCCTGAGTTAAATCTGAGCAAGTTGTTTTTTTTTTATTAATAACTAGGCTACTGTAGGAAGGAATCTGTAAAATTAGTGGTAAGCTTTTAGAATTGTACGAAAAAAATTATTCCTTCATGCAACACTAGAATGTGTGAAAAATATTCATTAACATTGTGAAAGATATGTAAGATTACAAAATTATTTCGTAAGTCAAAAAATTTAATCATGCAATTTAAAAAATAGGCAGTTTGGAAAGTAATAAATAATGAGGCAATTGGTAAAACAAAGTGTTGTGATAAAAATACCAATACAAATCAAACCCGCTTTTAAAGCTTTTACCTCAGTAGTTCGACTAAGAATTTGAATGCATACTCTAGAAATTTTGAATATTAAATTATATGTAACATATTTAATTTAAATAATATAAGGAAGAGAAATATAGTGGGTGTTTTTGTGAAAATGATAAATTCTGCTCACATTTAGGATTATTACTTATTTCATGAATAGACAAGTCTATTTCTTGACTTAATGGAGTTGCAGAAATACCACTTCTTACGACTAAATCTGGTGGCTCTTAACACCTAGGCAATTTTTGGCCTGTATCCATGCCACCCACACTGAGTAAGATATTGGAAAAGTCAATTCTTAACCAAACGCCTTCTATTTTAAATTTGTATAAATAAATTCCTCAGAATCAGTTTGTATTTATTAAGGGGCGTTCACTAAATGATGCAAGGGTGTATTTAATTCAGCTATAGGAAAATTGACTGAATGCGAATGGTATATTTTTGATCTGTCTAAATAATTTGATTGTGTCACTATTAAGTAAAATTGTTTACTAGGGCTTGAATGAAGAAGTTCTTTGTTCGTTAGATTAATTCTTATATTTGTAAAAGTATTCAGAAAGTCCAGATAAATGGTGTAAGTTCCTAAGTTTTGTAATAAAAAAGGATTCACAACAGGGGCCACTCTTGGCGCGTTGTCGTTTCTTATCTACATAAATGATTTACAACTCTTAATACAGAAGCTCACTAATACAGTTGTTCAAAGGTTACTTTACTGATATATAAGGTTAATCAAAAGTTGAAACTGTAACTGAAATAAATAGTGCTCTAGGCAAGGTATTAAATTAGTTCCACGTAAAGAATTTAGTGCTTTATATGTTGCTTTATGTAAAACAACGATCGAATACCATTATCTTGCAAAATAATATATAAGATTTTGTTGAAAAAAAAACAGCAATTTTGGATCAATGTGAAATGTGGACTACAATGGACCGTGTGTGGACTAAATTTTGGTAAGCCGAGTTAGATTAGCTGCTTATGCTTTTGGGAGAATTCGCCAACTGAGAGATGTGGCTACTTCTAGGTTAAAATAAATAAATAATAAAAATTTTCCTTTATTTTCAAAAGTCTTGCCACAAATATTCGAAGAGTTTTCCCTTTAAGTAGTCATAGACACAGGAGTTGGGAATAAATCGCTACTTCCCTGACGGTTGGCTAGATAAGACTATGTAAACCATATTTTATCTAGAAGGTTAGTGGAGACGCCAGCAACTTAAGGTATCTTCGATAAAGATTTAGTGGACTGTAATTTTGGTGCATACGGCAAAGGGGAAAATAAATAGGTGGGATAGCACGCACTGACCTGATGAGGGCTGCCGCGCCTTCCTCCTGGAGTGTCTGCTATGCAGCGAGCTCGCCACGTGGTTCGGCGCACACGCACTCTCGGAACAGTCTCGTGAAGTCCCACTTACGGGGGCGTCTCACACTTTTATGAGTTACAAAGACACAATGTCTGATGCGGTGAATATTAAACATAAACAGGAGAACTCAATGTTCGTCCTGCGCGGTTTGCGGTTAATGTACATAAGACGCGACGGGTGGCCGTGCGTTGCGAATGGCGTAATATCACTTAGTATAATGACGCGCGCCGAGATCCTCTTTTTCACCTCGGCGGCAGCGCGTGCGGTAGGAAAGGGAAGGAAGGAAGGAAACAAAAAATATGCACTAGTCATGTTGATAAAGTAGATATAACTTAGGATGAACTCAATGCGATATGTAATGTAATGTTGATAAAGTAGATTGTTAACTGGCGTTACCATTTCCTCCCGCCCTTAAAGGGTCACCTTTAAAAGACAACCGTAATATAAAAGGTAAAAGGAAAACAAATAAATAAGCGGTATATAAAGTGAGAGGATGCGCTCAATGCGCATGTCTCATCTACTAACCTTACTTGGTAAGCGAGAAAATGTATACATAAATATAATATTGCGGTTTAATACTTTTTTGATATATATAAATATAAACTTAATTCCTAATTTAGATAAATAATTATAATCAAAATAATCGTGATTTATTGTCTTGGGAGAGGGCAAATACGAGCAACAGGACGGAGATATGTTCCCTTAGTAGTTCTCACGGTCACTACTCGAACTACGCCATCCTTCGAATGATGAACAGACTCGACAATCGCTAATGGCCAAGCAAGGGGCGGTTCATTATCATTTATCACAATTACAACCATGCCTGGTACGATAGCCGTAGACGGGGTGTTCCACTTCTGACGAACTTGTAATCCGTGAAGGTATTTCGTCCTCCACCGGTCCCAAAACGACTGAACTAATTTATCCAGTAAAGAATGCCTGTGTAACAGACTGGTAGAGTCCTAGTACCTTTTCCAGTCCAGTATCTTGAAAATGTCTTCCAATGCAGCGATATAGAGTTTCGCAGTAATAACGTCACCGTACACCCCTCTGCAGTTGAACAGGTTTCGTACTCTGGTTCTGTACTCGGATAGCCATCGTAGCCCTACTGTACAAACACTTCAGTACTTTGACATACCGACAGCCAACTTGGCACCGATTAAAGGTTCTGTACAATTTTCCGAAGGGTATGTATGTGGTCTGTGCTACTAAATCCTTTTCGGAAACCGGCTTGTTAGTGAGACTGGAAGTCGTCGAGCCTGCGTGCTAGAGAGAAAGAAAGAGAAATCGGTTTGTATTTTTTCAAGAAAGCGTTCTCACCTTTCTTAAAGAACAAGACCATCGCACTAGTGTCCCACGCCTCCGGCGTAGTGCCACCATGGAGGACGAAATTAAACAGCGTTCGAAGGACTTCAAGTACTTGCTAAGACATTGATTAAAACTACTTTTATAAGAAATCATTACTTGCTAAGACTTCATCGGAATAGTGTTGGATAAGACCTGCTCTGGGATCTTTACCCACACTTGCATGTGGCTCTAATGATGGCATGTACAACTGCGCATAGATCCTCTCAATCCCACTCAAAATCTTATGTTTCCCGGAAACGATACTGCCACACTCGGTCTACAGCTTCAACTGTTGGATTCTTCTGGCAGACTTTGGAGCCCTGGTTCCGCTCAATCATTTCCTCAATACGAGCTGTATTAAAATTACATTAAATCATTTTAATCTTGATAGTACTAGTTAACCGTGAGAAGGAGTTTTCGTAGCATTATCATTCACTTTACAACATTTAGTTAAATGAAACTTAAAGGATACAAGGGACGTGAACATCATTTTGTGTAACATAAAATGTACAAAATTTGTTCCGCTGCCGAGCACATGCCTCTTCTTTGTTCGAAGATCTTCTACGCATCAACGGACTTTACACCATGTCATAAAAAATTTAACTTCTCAGTTATGCATAATTATGCGGGTCGCTTCAAGGTTATTAACAATTTACGACTATAGGAGATACAAAGGCTGTAGCTTTGTTTTTAATTTCATTAACAATTTTAGCGGTGTAAAGTTGCATAAATTAACCTATGAAGTATCGCGAGAATGGCTTAAGACGTTCGTTTTCATAATATTTCTAGAAACCGTTATAACCTCAGTAACGAAACCGTTGGTGGAAAGAAGCAGTGCCCGGCTAATATTGTCGCAGGGCAAACCTAAACTTAAAACTAAAACTTATATCTACACACATGAAAACACACACATACACACACACACACACACACACACACACTAACGCACGCACGCACGCACGCACGCACGCTCGCACGCACGCACACATAACTCATGTGCGCTTCATATCCTTTTTGTATTTTGTACTTTTATTTTGTTTTTATTTTTTTATATCAATTGCATACTCTGTATAATGTTAAGTGGAAGAGCGGAGTCACCTAACACAAGCATCTCCTTGCTTAAAAGGTGTTCTACAGATCATGTATGTTAAAATATTGTGTAATTGAAATAAACATTTTTAATTTTTAATTTAATTTTAAAAAATTACTTGCTGTAATTCATTACCATTAAATTCCGTTTAATCTTTAAAATCACCCGGTTGGATTTTGATATGGTTTTAATCATCATTAAAAGAGATAAGTAATAAATAAGATATAATAATAATACGATAATAATATATAAGTAATAATGATATAATAATAATATATAAGTATGTGTATAAGTAATAATAATATAATATCCTGACCGAATTTCGGCCACGGCTGCCGGTCTCAGGAGAGACTAGCCATCTGCACAGGTCAGGCTTATTATAGTGTCCGCGTGTATGTGCGCAGGTGCACTGTCTATTCCCTCACTCTCATAGTTGCTCATAGTCCGATGGAATGGCAATACAACACCACCGGAGGGAGACCAGGCGCAGACACAACGGCTTCGCTTGCGCGGAGGTGAGACACCACACCACCAACTTCTTGACTCCGGGTTGCTACTGAGAATATATTGACAGAAAAAAAACACAAAAATTAACTTCCGCTCCATTCGGTATTCGAACGCGGTACCTCATGATTACTCGTAGTAATCGCGTTCGCGACCACTAGACCTAGCGTTTTGTAATCAAGTCGTGTAAAAATATAACACCTTACCTCAACGAATTCATTGTTAACAAGCCGCTTGTTAATAATGAATTCGTTGAATTATGATGTTCTCGCGGAAATTTAATGTTTAGACTTATCGATTGCGTAGGATGTATTATAATGCTACAAGTTTTAAAACAGATGCACTTATTGTTTTCATTTTACTCGCATCCGATGAACGCTTATAAGATAAAAGTTTGACTATTATACAACATAAAAAGGCTGTTTATTTTGGTCCCCCATAATTTACAAATCATTCGATTTTTTTATTGTATCCCTACTCCACCTCAATAACTAATATACTTCGGTAACATAAATAAACTTTCTATATATTCAACTTATAGGAAAATAAATGCACTGGACTGCAGGGTAGTAATAGTTTAACGATATTAAACCATCTATTTATTATGCAAATGTATTGTTTGCTAAAATTGTGTGATAGGATTTTCGATTCATGCTAGAAATTTGTGTGCAATATTTTACCAATATATTTTTAGATTATAATTCTATTTTGTTCTAAAAGGAATGCATGAAAATTTAAAAATAATATGTAATTATTTGAGGGAAACTAAAACGGAATAGTAGTAGCAGCATCTTCCTGTTAAGATAGATTGATAACGCTTTTCGTTACGGCACACGCGTACATTCAGTAACCTAAGTAGATACTAACTGACTTACAACAAAAAAAAGTTAACAACTAAAAATTATAAAAAACTTGAGATTCAAGGGACACCTAGATGGAACTAAGTATCTATGTGTGTATATATACATATACATATATATTTTAAATTTATTAAAGTTATGACTTACACTTGCTGAACACACAATAATGGAAAGTATTATCTAGTAGTATATAGTAGTATATATATATATATATATATATATATATATATATATATATATATATATATATATATATATATATATATATATATATATATAGGAACTTCGTTTCATCCGGGTGTCACTTTTTGTCACTCAACAAAAATGATTAAAAATTATTTCGAAATAGAAAGACGAAACGGAAATAACTGGCTTGCTTTCTATAGAGAGAGAGACAGACAGACAGACAGAGAAACACGCGCACGCCGTACGGCTTACAACTGTAGCAAAAAAGTGTAGTTACAACTTTTGGTCTTAATTTTTTCCGTCTAGCCCCCTTTCGCAATGCGCGATAAGGAACTTCGTTCCAAAAGTCGGCTGCTGACTCACCTGCCTAGCATGGCAACTACGCCAATATCCCTTATTCCATGAGACAACCTGTGGGGGAGGCCTATGTTAGGCAGTGGACTTTTAATAGGCTATAATGTATGGATAATTGATTGTATAACTACTTTTATTACTTAAAATTACAAGAACTTACAAGAAAATACGTACCCTTAACCGACGAGCCTATGCGTAGAGTGGTGTGTCAGTCCGTAGTTTCTGTCTACCCCTCTGAGTGACAGGTGTTAGTGTTTATATATTATGCACAAGAAAAATAATGAAAATGTCATGAAATTTAATTAAGGAAAACTTAAACATTTTTACTTATACAAGTGTAGTTATCTACATGTCAACCAATCCCTAGAGAACAAGATAAGGCTGTGTTGCGAACGAAAGTTGGGCGAAGTTATATAATAAAATTAAATTTATTATACCATTAGTACAGAGCTTAGCCAAGCCCTCCTATCCTCGACTCCAATCCAATTTTTAGGGTTCTGTAGTTAAACAAGGATAAATTTAGTAGTTATATATATATATATATATATATATATATATATATATATATATATATATATATATATATATATATATATATATATATATATATATATAATTTAAAAATTATATTTTTATTTATATTAAATTTTAATTTTAAAAATTATAATTACGCCTAATAAGTTGTGAAATAAAATCTTGAAAAACATATTTATTTTAGATACCTCCGATTTTTTTGGTGGATACAGGTGATTTTTTACCCTTGGATAGATCCTCCTTATCCTTGGATAGATGTAACAAAAATATTGCGGATATGCATTAACATTTTTTCGATTCAGTTGTCCATTTGCGAATGAAACGAAAATTTCCTGTATATGTTGCATTGTGTCGTATGCAACTAAATCGCTTTCTGCCACAAATTATATCACCGTTACGTTACTGTATATGTTGCATTGTGTCGTATGCAACTAAATCGCTTTCTGCCACAAATTATATCACCGTTACGTTACTGTATATGTTGCATTGTGTCGTATGCAACTAAATCGCTTTCTGCCACAAATTATATCACCGTTACGTTACTGTATATGTTGCATTGTGTCGTATGCAACTAAATCGCTTTCTGCCACAAATTATATCACCGTTACGTTACTGTATATGTTGCATTGTGTCGTATGCAACTAAATCGCTTTCTGCCACAAATTATATCACCGTTACGTTACTGTATATGTTGCATTGTGTCGTATGCAACTAAATCGCTTTCTGCCACAAATTATATCACCGTTACGTTACTGTATATGTTGCATTGTGTTGTATGCAACTAAATCGCTTTCTGCCACAAATTATATCACCGTTACGTTACTGTATATGTTGCATTGTGTCGTATGCAACTAAATCGCTTTCTGCCACAAATTATATCACCGTTACGTTACTGTATATGTTGCATTGTGTCGTATGCAACTAAATCGCTTTCTGCCACAAATTATATCACCGTTACGTTACTGTATATGTTGCATTGTGTCGTATGCAACTAAATCGCTTTCTGCCACAAATTATATCACCGTTACGTTACTGTATATGTTGCATTGTGTCGTATGCAACTAAATCGCTTTCTGCCACAAATTATATCACCGTTACGTGCATACTTACAACGTTCTCACGCTGAGACACAGACTGAGACAGACAAATGGGAAGAGGCTTGTGGCCAGCAGTGGGACGTATATATGGTGTAACCTTTTAAAAAAAATTAAATATAGTAAGAACCATTAAACTGATTTTTTAAGGATACCAGCGTAAAATAGCAGCTCATTGCTGTTGTGTTTCATATGGTATGTAAATAACCTTTTAACTGAAATCAAGGCAGCACATTTTAGTCCTCAAGGGTGACAACGATCGATGACGAAGAGGATGAATAGATGTCTATGGATCACGGTATCTACTTAACATCAGGTGAAGTTTGTAATCGTTTGTCACCCTTATTTTATAAAATAGTATAAATTTAAGCAAAAATTTTATTACTTAATTATACTTATTTTGAAAAATATAAATGAAAAAAATATATATGTGCCATTCAAACGCGATAAATGTAAAACCTTCAAATAATTAAACTTCTAGACAATGAGACCAATGTAGAGAATCAGGAGTTGGGTTCATGTAATTAAAATGTAAATAGATTTATAATATATACTGTACAATATATACTGTATTCTATCTCATTCTCTCGCAGGCTAAATCCTATAGATGTATGAGAATATGTTTGTTTCTTTTAAGTGTCGGTTTTTTTTTTCATCGAGTTTCAAATCACAAGAAGTTTTCACTTCAAAAATTTTATCCAAAGCTACAATATAATTCAAAAGAAGTTGTCTTACCAATAAAACAAATATTGACTAATTATATAATATAATAATAAATATAAAATATAATATAAAAATATTGCAGTGCAACAACGAAATGGCCACGTCAGTATTATGCTTCGACATAAGTGCTAAGTTAATGCCTACATATTGTTATGTTATGAATCATTATAAATTCTCATTTTTTTTTGCAAATGGGAAAAAAGATTTCTATTTGCCTGTAGTCCTTCTAAAAACTTTGAAGGAAATAATTCTGGTGCAAAAATTTTGCTTAACCATTTCAGTCATGTCAAATGCTTCATTTACAGTAAGTATTCAAAACAAGCAATTTTAAAATGTTAAAAAATTACTTACGACATTTCTTCAAATAATGTAACTATTTTCGTAGTTCCCATTTAATGTTGTACAAATTATTTTAATGACTTCAGAAACAGAAACAGAAACTTTTTTATTCAATGTAGATTATAACAAATACTTATTGAAAGTCACTTTTTTCATTTACTACCGTATTAGTCATTGAAATAATTTGTAGCATTTCAGAAAATAACTGAAAGTTGATCGGTGATACGGTGGTTCTCTACACTCACCATACGAAGCACAGCAGTATTAGGATGCTATTTCAAGCTGGTATTCCGTGAGAACGTGGCCTTTCCATATCGAGACCCATTCGTGTTGCAACCATAATATATCTGCAGCAGAGCTCTACCACATATAGAATTTTCTTCTTTGAAAAAGACGACAACGCTCTATTGAATTTGAAAAAGTGGATCAGCTGGTGATCTTCTGGTCTACCTAACTCATAGGTATGTGGAGGCAGTAGAGTCAAAGAGCCTCCCCCTTGGCCGTTCGTTTGGACATTGCGAAGGCCTTCGATCGGGTTTGGCACAAAGCGCTTCTTTCGAAGCTCCGTTCCTATGGGCTTCCCAAGAAATTGTGCAATTGGATCACCAGCTTTCTTGCAGATCGGAGCATCAAGATCATTGTAGACGGTGCAAGCTCCGATTACAAGCCTATTAATGCTGGTAAAAAAAGTAAAGTAAAGTTACGGCCTATATACGTCCAACTGCTGGGCTCAGGCCTCCCCTCATTTCTGAGAGGGTTTAGGGCAAGGAAGTGTCTGCCGCGCTGCCCAAATGCGTGTTGACGAACTTCACATGTCTTCAAAATATTTTTTTTCTTATTCCTCAGACATGCAGGTTTCCTCACGATGTTTTCCTTCACCGCCGAGCACGTGGTAAATCAGCACTTAAAATTGCAATTAACAATTTCATTGGTGCCGGCGGGGATCGAACCCGGGTTACTCGCGTTCTGTTATATTTACAGCGAGCGTTAACCACTGAGCTACCACGGCTCCCATTAATGCTGGTATTCCACAAGAATTCATGTTATCGCCAACGCTGTTTCTTCTGCATATCAATGATATTGTTACGAGCTTGAGGTTCGTGACAATAAAAATTGCCAATAAAATTACCTAAATTAACACTTTAATTTACTTTACACAAATTAAAGTTAAAACACTAATAATTAAACACACTAATTCACTTAATTCCGCTCCGAAGCTTCGCTTGTGTCGCCGAGTTCAATTCTCACTCTGCCTCGATCGCATCTTGCGCCACCTATTTATTTAAATTAGCAAAATATCCGGAATGTTCAAGTAAACACGCGCAAGGTACCGAGAGTTCGAGTATAGATTTTCTAGTTCTTCGGGTGGCGCTGTCGGTCGAAAGATCTGTGATGTCATTCTTTACACGCACTACTCGCTCTCGTTCCTGACACTAGATGGCGCTAGTATATCGTCGACTGGAGCGCGTAACACTGCCCCCTCCTAAGACATGCTCGTCCCGAGCATTATCGGTCCCAAGATAACGCGCCAAGCGATCCACATGGACGATCTTAGGAGTCCCTCTTACGCCTTTCTGTAACGGCTCCGCAATGTCAAGGGCTGTCCTATCCCGTGGTGCACCAATATTGTACAATTTCGGTGCTCCTCTACTACGTGTCTGAGGTCCCCGCTCGGCCGCACAACTTGTACATGTACGACACCAATCCTCGACATCGTCACGATAATGGACCCAGTAAAACTGTTCTCGGACCTTCAATAGAGTTCGTTTAACTCCCAGATGGACTCTTGAACGACCATTATGGCACAGCTGTAGAACATTCGGCACTTTATTTTTAGGGACAACCATTTGCAAACGTTAGCTGTCTCTTCGACCATTGTCCCATTTACGGCACAGGACTCCATCCTGAAGCAGCAAGCTGTCCCATTGGGCCCAATAGCTTTTCGTGGTTGAACTCATCGCTGAGACGTCCCTCCACTTAGGCTTGGTAGCACGGGCCTTCATCCATCCCAGAATCGGCTTGATGTCTGGATCTTCCTGCTGTGCATGTCGTAGGCTGTCTTTCCACCCGTTGCTGAGGTGGTCTGTCCTGAGCATCCTCACGGATACCACTTCCTTACTCTCTTGCCTACTACAATGGTTGCAATCTTCAGGAAAAGGTCTTCTTGACAATGCATCTGCGTTGCCGTGAGATTTCCCGCTGCAGTGTCTGATAGGAAAGTCGTATTCCTGCTGCTGCTGGGCGGTACTGTTAGCCGCACTTCCTTCCTGAGACCGTTCACCTTCCCTTCCTAGGGTGTGCTTAGGGCAGCTGGACCGAAGATGGCCCCTTTCCCCACAGCCATAGCACCTAGGGCTGTATCTTTTTTTGTGGTCGCGAACCGTAACTGCTGTAACCTCCCTAGCGTGAGGTGAACGATGATCCTGTCGCCACCAGGCAGTGCCGTTAGCTGCACTACCCTCTCGAGATCGACCAACTCTCCTTCCCACGGTTCGCTTAGGGCAGCTGGATCGAAGATGGCCTTTTTCCCCACAGCCATAGCACCTAGGGCTGTACCCTCTGTTGCGGTCGCGAACTGTAGCTGCTGCAACCTCCCTTACGCGATGGGAACGATGATCCTGCCGCACGGCTTCTACCTCCAGTGCATGGGCCAAGGCGTCCTTAAGCGTCTCGTGGTGCCCGAACCTCACAGCAGCTCTGACTTCCAGGTCACGGATGCCGTCGATGAATGTCTGCACCAGGTTCCCTTCAATGAGCGCAGGTACAGACCGGTATGCTTTTCGCACCAGCTTCTCCACCTCTAGAGCCCACTGCTGCAGGTTTTCGTTGATGCGCTGCACGCGATCTTTAAGCTGCGCACGAAAGACGTGTTCCAGGTGAGCGTCGCCATATCTCGCCTCCAATGCCTCAAGAAGTTGCTCATAAGTCACTTTCTTACCGAGATCTTCCAACACGGTTAAGGCTTGGTCGCGCAGGCCTAAGGTGAGTGCAGTCATGGCCAGGCTTTTATTCCAGCCGTTTGCCTCCATGACGGCCTCGAACTGGATTTTGTAGGCCGACCAGGAAGAAGTCCCGTCGAACGGTGGTACCTTGAACCCACGTAGCGAAAGTGTTGTAGCTACTACGGGAGCTGTAGTTCCATCCCCAAGTTTGAGGTCGTTCAGCGTTTTCTTCACGTCAGCCATTACGTTGTCAACCCGATTGTTTACTTGGTCGATTCGGGTTTCGGCCACCGACAGGCGGTTGTCATGTTGAGCAACCTTATCCTTCACCTCCC
Source organism: Parnassius smintheus behrii (assembly GCA_036936625.1). Classification (NCBI taxonomy): domain Eukaryota; kingdom Metazoa; phylum Arthropoda; class Insecta; order Lepidoptera; family Papilionidae; genus Parnassius; species Parnassius smintheus. Next base: position 1,927,527 of record JAUPFT010000026.1, read on the forward strand.
GTATCTCTTTTCCGAAGATAGCGTGAAGGTCCTTCATGAGGAGCATCTGCTCTTCCTTATCGCGTTGTAGTTGCTCTTCTAAACGACGGGCCTGTTCCTCCTGCCGGCGGGCCTGTTCCTCCTACCGGCGGGCCTGTTCCTCCTGCCGGCGGGCCTGTTCCTCTTGTCCGTTCTGCAGCTGCTCTTTCAACTGACGGGCCTGCTCCTCCTGTCGGCGAGCCTGCTCCTGCAGCATCACCATCAGAGCACCTAAGTCAGGTGCCACAGACGTAGAAGCTGCTGACGGACCGGCTTCCGTGGCAGGCGGCTGGCCCTCAGACATTTGCGGCGTTGCACCACCAAATCTCCTCTGGTCCGTCTCCTGCTGGCGTTGACTTCGGGTACGGACACCCTCCGTTTCCTCCTTAAGTAAAATCGGCATTATTTTATCCCACTTCTGACACCAATTGTTACGAGCTTGAGGTTCGTGACAATTTAAATTAGAAAATGAGACAATAGAGCAGTTATAATAATTTAAATAGTTTAGAATGTAGCTTACAAATCCTTAATAGTTGCAATTGTATAACTCCAGAAAATGATAATAAAAATTGTTTACACCTGGTGCATCAGAATATACAAGACATGGTAGGCAAAGAGCTAGAAATTGAATTGTTTTTAAATAGCAACAATATTCATATTTTATGTATTACTGAACATTGGTTAAAAGCTCATAATTTAATGTTTAACTTTAGTAATCACCAGGTGCTCAGTTCTTTCAATAGAGAAACGATTTTAAGAGGTGGCTCCTTAATATTAGCTAGTAAATTATTATCATATAAAGAACGTAAAGATATTGTGAGCCTCTCTGTTGAGCGAACTGTAGAAATGGCATGTGTTGAATTTGAGCACCTCATTGTTGTGAGCGTTTACAGACCCCCATGTTCCTTATATGATACTTTTGAAAAAATTATGGAGGAAGTTTTCGCTAAGCTTAATAAACAGAATAAATCTGTTGTAATATGTGGAGACTTTAATATCAATCTCCTAGAAGCTTCCTCCACTAATATTAAATTTAGATCATTGTTTAAATCTTATGGTCTTTTTAATTTATTTTTGGAGCCAACACGTATTGCTGAATCTAGTGCAACATGTATAGATAACATTTTTACAAATGTTAAGCCGTTCAATAAATGTATAATTCAAAAATTGAGCTCTGATCACTGTGGACAATTTGTTTCATTACCTTATGTTCACAAAAAGCAAGTAGATAAAAAAGTAGTGTTTGTTCCAGTAAATGCACATCGCTTGGAGAAGTTTAGAAGTAACATAGTAAAAAAACTTCCATTACTTTCATACCAAAATAATCCAAATTTTTTGTATGCAACATTATTTAAGCTCATTTGCAATGAATTTAATAATACTTTTACTTCTTAAACATTCTCCTTGAATAATCGTAAAGCATTTAATGAATGGGCGACAGTAGGAGTCCATAAGATTAGACAAAGGTTATATGAACTTTACAGTGAAAGGTCATATAATCCTAGCGTCGAATTTAGGGAATATGTAAAAAAATATTCCAAAATATTTAAAAGAGTGTGCTCCTTAGCCAAGTCATTGTATTTAAGCAACAAAATAAAGACTGCTTCTAATAAAATTAAAATGACATGGAGTATAATTAATAGTGAAACTGGTAAGGTCAACTCTCGCAATTCAAATTACCTGTTAAGTTTTAACAATAAATTAACTAAATCAGATCAGGACGTTGCAATGGTTTTTGAGAAATATTTTACTGATATTCCGATCTTAACCACTAAGTCACTGAATTCTTCTCCTACCGTCGCCGAATCATTACTTAAACAAAATGTAAATGTGTGTACAAAGAATTTTACATTTCATAAAGTTTCATCAAAAGATATTGTAAAATATTTTAAGACTATTGATATTAAGAGAACCGACGATCTTTGGGGGATTTCTGTTGAAGTTATTGCGTCTATAATAGATACAATCGCACCTCAACTATCTATTATTTTTAATAGTAGTATCAAATCTGGTGTGTTTCCTGATTTAATGAAGCATAGTAAAATAATACCTTTATTTAAATCTGGTAGTACATTGGACCCCGCTAATTTTAGACCTATTTCTGTACTGCCAACACTTAGTAAAATTTTTGAAAAAATTATTCTTGATCAATTGTTAATTTTTTTTAATGTAAATAAATTACTTCATAAAAATCAATTTGGTTTCACAAGGGGTCGCTCGACAACTGATGCTGGTGTTGAGCTGATTAAATATATATTTAATGCATGGGAGAATTCACAGGATGCTTTGGGTGTGTTCTGTGACCTATCCAAAGCCTTCGATTGTGTTCACCATGAAACATTAATCAGGAAACTTCAACACTACGGTGTAAGAAATGATGCTCTTAAATTAATTATTTCATATTTAAGTGACAGAACACAAAAAGTTGTTATTAATAGTATGAGTTCTTCCGGGTCCATTTTACAAATGGGCGTGCCTCAGGGCTCAATTCTCGGCTCTTTTCTGTTTCTTGTATATATTAATGACTTACCTTACATAGTAGGGGATAACCATGATATAGTATTATTTGCTGATGATACTTCATTAATTTTCAAATTAAAACGACAGTTATTAAATTACGACGAAGTAAATAATGCTATAGCTAAGTTAGTCAATTGGTTTAATGTTAATAATTTGCATTTGAATGGAACTAAAACTAAATGTATGAAATTCTTAACTCCTAATGTTAAACATGTCAATACTAATGTAATTTTAAATGGGGAGGAACTGAGTCTTGTTGATACCACCATTTTTCTTGGAATCACACTGGACGCAAAGCTTCAATGGCTCCCCCATATATCAAAACTAGCTAGCAGACTTATTTATTTATTTATTTATTTATTTATATATTTGCATAAAACATGGACAGATAAGGATGGTACAATTCTTAAAGCACAACATGTTTGCTATGTGATTGTGATAGCATGCAAATTTACATAAATAGCACATATACAAATGAAATTTTCTAATCATAATACAAAACAATTAGACATATAAAATAGTAAATAAACAAAGATTATCAATTCATTAAAAATATATATCATTTACATTTAACAAATAGGTCTCTAATGTCATAAAATTGATTTTCATTGAGATAAGTCAATAATTTTTTTTAAATATATTATTATTATTCGATTTGATTTCATTTGGTATTTTATTATAGATTCGAATACACATGGTTAAACAGCTTTTGCTATATTTGTTTGATCGCGGTACTTCATCTAATACAAGTCTATTTGCATTTCTTTTTAGTCTTATATTCATATCACATGCCTTTGTAAACAGATTATTATGTTTATGTACGAAATTACAAACTTCGTAGATATACAGAGATGGTAGTGGCAACAAACCTAGGCTCCTAAATATTGGTTTGCAGGATTTATCCAGTGCGATTCCAGCAATAGCTCTAATGCATTTCTTTTGTGCAGTAAATAATCTCTGTTTATCTGTACCATTGCCCCATATTACAACACCATAACGTAGTAAAGATTCTATGTAAGCGTGATACGTTAGAACAGCAGTTTTTTTGTCTGTAACATTTTTTACTTTATTAAGTGCATAAACAAATTGGTTGATTCTACTGCATAGTTGATGTATGTGAACTCTCCAGCTTAAATCTTGATCGATTATTACTCCTAGGAATTTGGTTTGTGTTACTTCGTTTAATTTGTCGATATTAAGATTAAAATTGTATTTTGTGTGTTTTGATTTATTAAATTGAATGTAAGTTGATTTATTAAGATTAATTTTTAAATTGTTTTTGTCTAGCCATTTAATAATTGTATCAATTGTGTTGTTAATGTCGATTTCATGATTACGTATTGAATTGTTTTGCTTCTTATTAGTGCTTACAATTATTGAAATATCGTCCGCGAATAAAATACATTTATGACTGGTGATTAGAGTTATATCATTTAAATAAAGAAGAAACAATATTGGACCCAGCACGCTGCCTTGAGGAATGCCATGTTTGTTCTCTTTATAAGAAGATGAGAAGGACAGCATTTCCTCTCCTACAATCTTTTTTATTACGACACATTGTCTACGGTTAGCTAAGTAGGAAGATATCCACTTTAGTGGAAGTCCTCTGACACCGACCATTTCCAGTTTCCGTAATAGTATGCTGTGCGCAACGAGATCGAAGGCTTTCGATAAATCAAGAAATAATGCTGTGGTTAAAAAATTATTATTTATTTTTGTTAAGATTGAACTAATGAGCTTAAATGTGGCTAATGTTGTAGATTTTTGTTTCTGAAAGCCATATTGGTCATTCTTTATTAAATTGAATTTCTTGCAAAAATCTAGTAATCTTTTGTACATACATTTTTCTAGTATTTTTGACAATATTGGTATTAATGTAATTGGACGATAATTGGTAATATCATTTCTCTTACCCTTTTTAAATAATGGCTTTACAATCGACAATTTTAATGTTTCTGGAAAAGTACCACATGAAAATGACAAGTTAATTAAATATGTTAAAATAGAGACTAATTCATTTACAGACTTCTTAATTATTTTCGTATTAATACCGTCATATCCTTCCGAGTTGGTGTTATTAAGAGATAGGATTTCTTTTTTAACCTCTTCTTCTGTCATGGGCTTAACAAACATTGAGTTAGGTAGTGATTTTTCAATACTAGTATAGCTGTTTGGTTTATTCATTATTGTCAAATTATTAGGGAAATCGGTAAAATAATTATTGAAAATCGAAGCTATGTCAGTAGGATTTTTAATCAGTTCATTATTTATTTTTAAATCCGTAACGCCATGGTCGAAGTTTGAATTTGAGATTGCATTTCTTATCACAGACCATGTAGCTTTACATTTATTTTTGCTTTTGTGTATGAATTTTATAGTAGAATTTCTTTTCGATCTTTGAATACATTTTTTCAAAATCTTTGAATATGTGATGTAACTTTTCTTATTTAATTCTGATTTATTCCTGTAGTATCTATATCGGAGTAATCTTTTAGTTTTACAACTTCTTTTTAAACCTCGACTTATCCAATTGTTTGTAGTATTATTATTATTTATCATTATTCTAATAAGTGGAAAACATAAATTATAAATTAAACATAGAAATTCATGAAATGTATTAAACGCGTTATTTATATCAGTCTGTAAGTATATATCAGACCAAGATATATTCATAAGACATTCCCTAAATTTCCGTATGTTCTCAGCGCAATAGTCTTTTTTGTAAATAAAATATGCCGTGGTCTTTAGGGTTTTTCTTTTTATGGGGATTTCCAGTAGTTGCGCTGTTTCATGGTCAGACAGGTATAGAGGTAGAATGGTAGCCGTTGCGTCTGTGATGTTGCTTAAAATATGGTCTATACAGGAGTTTTTCCGGGTCGGTACCTTAATGTGAATGCTTAGATTGTAGTTGTGACATAGATCTTGAAAAAAATTAGTAATATTTCCCTGTTTTAAAGTATTAATATTAAAGTCACCAGTTACAACTAGCTTAATGTTTGGCTTATGACTGCTAAGTAAGTCATATAAAAGTTTGTCCAGCTTATCTAAGAAAATAGTAGGGTTTGACGAGGGAGTTCTATAAATACATATTACAATCAATCTGTGTACAGGAATTTCAATTCCACAAGCTTCAAATGTATTTGGTGTTGCATAATATTGTAATTTATTAATTTTTTTGTATGTTATATTGCGCTGTACCAAAATACAAGTTCCGCCTCTTTGTTTCTCTCTACAAAATGCAGTTGCTAATTCGTAACCTTTTATTTGTAAGTATTTACCGTAACCATCTCGCAAAAACGTTTCAGAGAAACATAGTATATCGGGTTCGTTCTCGGCCTCACGTATCTCATGAAATGTTAATTCTAATAGTTCTTGTTTTGATAAAATACTAGCAATGTTTTGGTGCATGATTTTGAGAGAAATAGATGGCTTTTGCTTTTTGTTCCCGAAAAAACTGATTTCCATCTATTATGGGGAAGTAATAGGGTATGGTACCTTTTTTCGAATCGAAAGTGGATTTTATGGCATTAGTTCCACTGATGGAAGCACTTTGTAACTGCATTTTTGCGAAGTAATAGGGGATTGTGCCTTTCAGGTGTTTTATATTAAATTTAGTTGCTTCCTGAGGCTGTAGTTTATTGCAAATTATTATCTTTTGAAGTTCCTTAATATTTAAATATTTATTATCGTAATCAATACAGTCGATGATATAATTGATTGAATTACACATTTTAAACAAATTGCTATTAATACATTCTACAAAATGACAGTTTTTATAAGCATTACAAGTAATTTTTAACGCATTATTCAATTCATGAACATTCAAATACATATTTTTTAATGGGTTAATAACTATCACAGAATTGTTACTAAATTTATTGAGCAAACTACGCAATTGAGATGTTAATATATTAATATCATAATCATTTTCACCGATACATATTACAATTTTTTCATTTGATGTTAATTCTAAGTTATGACAATTTTTTAAAACATCTGCAGTTAAAGCATACGGTTTCGTTTGTGAGGTAACCAAATATTTTTCGTATGTTGTACGCTCTCGTGACCGTATCAATGCAGCGGCTAAGCCAACACATTGTTGAGTTCCAAAGATCAATATCCTGTTATCACAAGCTTGCTTTTCGGTATCCTTGGAATACCTTTTATCATTAAAATTAGGTGTTGTTAAGGCCTTAGATCTTGTTGAGGTAAGCTCTCCTTCCCAGGCCTGGGTTTGTTTCATGAGTTTCATTATTTCTGTCTGGGATTCTCTTAATTGCTGCTGTAATTCTGCAATTCTCTGATGTAAAGTCGTGATGGTATTACTGTAGTCATGTTTAATTTTAATTTTATCCGAAGTAGATAATCGGGTAGGTGTAAGTGAACTTTGCATGGTATATCTACTTTCCTTTTTAGAGCTGCGATTTATTCGACTATCATGTAACGGGGACTGGCATAATGACTTCAGCATACTATTTTCTTTATTTAACTTAGTAATTTGTTTGCGTAGGTCACTATTTTCCATTAATGTATTATCCAATTCATTTTGTGAACTAACGAGTTCTGTCCGAAGTTGTTCTATAGTTTCCTTCATTTCTTGTACTGAGATAGAATCTGTTATTGTATAATCCACACTCCTTGATAGTAACTGATCCGGTGTCAGTGGAAATTCATCCGATGTCTGCGTTTCTGTAAGTATGTGAGAGTCGTGTATTTGGGAATTCGTACAAGAAGGCGTTGAAGGAGCCAACTCTGTCATCGTCTTAGGTGTAGTGTTACCGTATAATTTCGGAGAATGTTGTTTCTTTCTCATTGCGACATAAGATAATTCATTGTTGTCAGTGGAGCGTAAGTTTGTTTTATTGTCACAAATCTTACAAGTCCATTTTTTCCTTGTATTCGAGTCCTTTAGGCGATATAATTTTTCTGAATATCCAATACAGTCAAACTCATAATTATTTTTACATATTGAACATAAAATTGTATTTCTAGAGTCTACAGTGTTTTTACATTTATAACATGTGACGTACACTGACATCCTACGGCTATTTTTTGTACTTTTTGTTTGCGCTTTCATTGACATCGTGATCAGCTAATATATTTAATGATCACAAAAGAAAATTTCGTTCTAGTTCAACAAACTTCCGCTAGATCTCAGCACATAGTCTTAATTCAGTCAATAATTCACATATTATGTTGACCGAATAGTTTAGTTCAACACGATTATACTAGGTGTCGTTAGTCGTAGGTATGCCGTATAAATAACAACAGCTGATTGGTCAGCTGAGTGTTGTTTACTTTAACCTGAGATATAACGGTTATATTGAACCTTAACAAAGATCAATTTACAAAATCCACAAAATTATACTAGTTTTAATAATAGATTGAACTTAGTATTTAGTCTTATTTTATTACTCACTTGATATATCTAGATTATACTGCTGCCACTTATTTTTTTGCTAACATCATTAAAACTAAGCTCGATAAACACTCGTATGTAACACAATTTTTAGTCAAAAACCTTTAATAGTTCACCAAGATAACATTTGTGCACAATCATAACGTACTATTACTTTGATATATGAAGTCTGAGACGGTAAAGTAGCCAAATTACACTTTTTATTCAATTTTAATACGGGAGCCAATGTGAATACGGTCACTATGTAGGGTAGACTGGGTAAACTAAGTTCTGCAGCATATGCTGTAAAAAAGATTAGAACTCTTACCAGTGTTGAAACAGCTAGAATAGTTTACTTTAGTTATTTCCATAGCATTATGTCGTATGGTATTTTGATATGGGGACACGCGACTGACACTGAAATTATATTTATTTTACAGAAGAGGGCCATTAGAGCAATATATAATTTAAAACCAAAAGAGTCACTGAGACAAAAATTTAAGGAAATTAATATATTAACTCTGGCCTCTCAATACATTTATGAAAATGTAATGTACGTACACAAAAAAAGTAGTTTTGCGAAAATAAGTGATATTCATTCTGTAAATACTAGGAGCAGACACAAGCTGGTAGTACCAGTTACTCGACTCCACCGAGTCAGTAATTCATTCTTGGGGCGATGTATACGCTTTTACAACAAAATCCCAGAAAATATACAAAATTTGTCATACACAAAGTTCAAAAATGTTATTAAACTAAGTTTGTATAAAAAGGGTTATTATAATATTAAGGAATTTATAGATGATAATAACCCCTGGGAAGGGTGATCGCTACCAAGCTATTTCTGATTTGTCTTGTGTTGTTGATTGTAAACATGATTGTAAGCTATTATTAAAAAAAAAATAGTCCCGCTGGGTTTCTTGCTGGTTCTTCCCAGGACAGAGGTTTCTTTTGCGAACCAGTGGTAAATTAAAAAAGTGACTTTCAATAAGTATTTTTATAATCTACATTGAATAAAAAAGTTTCTATTTCTATTTCTATTTCTAAAAATTGCCGATAAAATTACCTAAATTAACACTTTAATTTACTTTACACAAATTAAAGTTAAAACACTAATAATAAGCAAACTATGTGAAAAAAATTTAATCTCGTATAGTCGATTTCCGCAAAGTGACACCTTATTCTTATCAAGAAAGGAGTCGTTGCACTTAATAATTTCTTGTACGCCGTTGTTTCTCCACTGCCGCCGTCAGTCACCTTGGCTACGCCTAGACGCCTCGCAGAACCAAAATGGGTTACGCCAGCCTCACATCGATTAAAACCCTCAACCTTTGTCGCATATTAAACCTCTACATTTGTCGCATATTGGCAGTGCCACGAAAACGCCAGAGAGAATCTCCTCTCCCTCTTCTTAGTTAGCTAGGGTACACCCGAATACAAGGCGCTGCTGAATCTGCAATCTCCCAATCCACCTGCAGAACTGACCCGTATGAATCCGATACGTGTAGGTCATGGGGCCAGGAAAAGACAAGGACTCGGAAGCACCACCTTTCCTGACCCCGAATGGGCGGATTTGTTCTGGTCTGGCTTTTGCTGCTACTCAAGTTACGGCTGCTGAGGGTAGTGAGAACCATACCTTTACCGACTAATAACTCTGGCGGGGGAACGGTTTGATCCCGTCAGAGGTATTGGTCGAGTAGCGCATCGCCATACCGACATTCTTCTTTCCCCGTGACTCCACCTTGAGTGGCGGTAAGGGAAGAGGACTTGGAGTGACCACCTCAAACCGGCCTTTAATCTCAAGTCACCCATGTTGTTTTTTTATAGGATATGGTTGATAAAGGAGCTCACACTCCAATTGATGGTAAGTGGATATTGTGACCCATAGAAATCTACATCTACCCTCGAATGAGTTGCGTTGGACTAAGACGGAATGCTTTAATTCCAACAGAAAGCTTTTACAATCGCCATACGAAACACAGCAGCATTGTGCTTCTATTTTACGCTGGTATTCTGTGGGGCGTGATGCTCCCCAACGTGCCTTAAGAAAGTTGTGGACAGTAATCCTTATCGTATCCTTAAAAAACAGCTATTCTTGGATATTCACTCCATTGATAGTTTTTAAGATTTTTTATGGAATAGCGAGACATCCTGCGACAGGAATATATTTACTTAAAAAGACGCCCAAGCAATGGATTAATTTATCTTTTTTAACAAATTACGTTTTAATAATTTATTTCATTTATAAATATAACGCAAGTTAGACAAACTTCTTAAAGTATTGCAAATAAATTTCAATTTCTATGTAACTTGTCATTGATAAATTTTTTAAAAAATAAAAATTGCTGAGTTTGTAGGAAGGTTTCGTTTGAATTATATTTAAGAGTATAATTTTCAAATTTTCTTCACAGCAAAATCCGCTTTATCGGACACGTGATCGCCAACGAACGTTTTACATAAAGTGAGTTTCGATCATATTTTCATAAGGTAGCAATATATTATAAAATTGAAATTTAAGCGCTGTATGAATAACTAATGTAATATATATATATATATATATATATATATATATATATATATATATATATATATATATATATATATATATATATATATATATATATATATATATATATATATATATATATATATATATATATATAACTGTCTTTCCCTACGATTGCAACAAAAAGTGAAAAAAGCGGTCTAGATGCGACCCGAAAGGTCCACACGACTAACTTCCCAGTGGAAATAATAAAAAAATAACGTATTTTTTATTATTTTATAAAATTTTTCATTCGGCACAAAAAACGACTTGACCGATTTTGCTCAAAATGTAATGAAGTTTAAGTTACATAATTATGCGTTAAATGAATTTGGTCCCAGGTCAATATCACTCTTTATTCTCGAGATACACAAGGCAAAAGTTGAATCCGAATGAATCCGATATGTTAAAATTACCAATTTGCAAAATCGTACCCGTTACAATAACTTTCCACTGGGAAAATAACTAGGCATATAAAAATATTAATTTTGCAATTAAACGACGCATTTGGTTTGGTATGAAAATCCGATAGATTTTTTTAAAATTCTTTGTAACCGATTTGTAAAACAAATCAATTTCTGCCGAAAATAGGCCAAGCCTGATGAGTATTTTTCCTTAAATGAGTTGGTTTCAATAGCTTTTTTTATGAAGTAAAGTAATCATTAAAACTTTTGCTGGACCAGACTTTAATTGTTACGGATTTCTCGTTAAAGTTCTTACGCCGATTTTAAGCAATTATATTAAACCGTCTCTACGGATATTTTTATTATTGTTATTTTACTTAATTTACAGAACTCAGAACTCCTCAGCGGAACAAGCCACCTCCCTTTCTTAAAATAATATAGTGATTAATAAGAACCACCTGAATAAGTGAGGGCCGTGATAGCTCAGATGCAGTCACCCCAAATTTCAAAGTTCGTGCAAAACTCAGGTTAGATACCACCATACCAACACCATCACCAACAAAATACTTAATTGCAATTTTAAGTGATGCTTTTTTAGAAAACCTTCAAGTATGAGAAACAAATATTTCGAAAATATGTGAAATCTACGAATATGCATCCCTTTATTATTCCATAACTGTAACATAACCTTTAAAAAGATAAAAAGTATGAGAAGACCAGTGCCCAGAAGTGGAAAATAGACTATAACTTTTCTTTATTTTACTACTTTACCTGTTTATGTGGCTTCTGAAGCGCAATGACGAGAAACTACCATTAAATGAAGGAAGCTACATAACATACTTACATAAACAAACATAAACTCTCACGCCTGTGACATAGAGGTAGGCTGGACTATGGAATTTTTTTGGTACGATTCTGTCAGTCTACATCGCTTTTTTAACATACATATATACTACATGCTTGATGGTTAAGAAAACTCTTGGTTGATAAACTTCTTTATTAAAGGGAATCACTTCCTGACTATGCAACTTACTTCTGCACACACATTTGCTATTTTCTTTTTCTACACTGCATCGCAACTTTTTTCTTCAATAAACTTTAATCTCTAATAACGGTGTCACCTGACGTCACTATTTTTGTTTGTGGTTAAAAGTTACACTGCTGGGTACAGGCCTCCTCTCATTTCTAAAAGGGTTTTAGGGCATGGAAATTTCCGCCGCGCTGCTCCAATGCATTTTGGGAAACCTCACAATTCTTATAAATGTTTTTTTCTTATTTCTCAGCCATGCAGTTTCGTCACGATATTTTCCTTCACTGCCAAGCACGCGGTAAATCAGCACTTAAAATTGCAATTAACAATTTCATTGGTGCTGCCGGGGATCGAACCCGGGTTTCTCGCGTACTGTGAAATTTACATCGAGCGCTTCGCCCCTGAACTCTAATTCAATGTGACACAGTTGGTTGATATATAACAAAAATAAGGTCAGTGCCAGGGTACTGACTTGTAGAACAACATATGTGCAAGTAGTAGTTTTATTCAGGAAATGTGGACACTGATTCCTTTGTAGAATATAATCCGACAGCCAATTAAAGGGTATTCCACGAATGCCTATATTCTCCATTCTGGTGAATACTTTCATAGGGTATAGATACGGATAACTGCTTTTTAGAGGTCTAACATTACCTAACATTATTTGACACCAATACGAATACATTTTGTGCAAACAAAAATAAATTATACCAATGTTACAATACATGTTGTCGAATGCAGTGTAGCGACATCCGTCGATCTATTTCTCCTAAAACGGTATTGTTTTTAAGATAAAAGTCCGTTAGATTCTAAAAACGCGATCAGTCTTCCTTTTTTCTATGATTTTAGATAAAGTTAAAAAAAATGAGTTAAGTCTATAGTTAGTTATAAACGAGTGTAATAATAAATTTTTATAATAACTACTATTCGTATATATATATATATATATATATATATATATATATATATATATATATATATATATATATTTGTAATAAAGACTCTTACGATATTTATTTTTCTTTCTCACATCTTAAACCAAATAACTATTATATCATGTTAAATTGTCGTTAAACAATTAATTACTGGGAACATAATATAATTGTCTTCAATAACATTTTCAAAGTCCCAGGTTAATAATTTCCTAGACCTAGTAGCATATGTAGTATAGTAGCAATTAAGTAAATGTTATATTTTTATATTAAAGAATTAAATAAAATACCGTTCACTATATAACAATGCAGAAGTGTCACGAGTTGTTTATGAGGATTTCCCTCGTGGGAAAGTTTTAATAGTAATTGTGGCTTGCCTTATTTTCCCGCTAAGAGCGGTGTATATTTACGTATACAATTTAACAATTTATTATTTATATAACAATTAAACTATCATAGGGTTGTTCCCTAGTCAAATGTTATATTAATTTCAGAATCCAGAATCATAAATTGCGGAATTATTTTTCTTAATATTAGTTTCAGAATGATTGTTGTTTTAACTTGCAGATATATTAAAAAATGTGTGTGTGTTTATAAAATTAAACATGGATTGTACATGTTAAAATTTTTAAAATTCTCGAAACAAAATGAGCTGATTATTTTCAAATATCTGAACACAATTTTTGAAAAATAGCTAAGAACTCTCTCGAACGAAAAGAACTTAATCAAAATCGATTCATGTGTGCACAACACAAATACACACTAGAAACTTACTACACCCCTCTGTTTTCGTCGGGGTTTAAAAATTGGACTTAAAGACAATTTAATGTAACTATCTAGAGAACTCACCATTGAAAAACACGATTTTAAAACAACAGCAGCTCAAGCAACAGCAATTTCTGAATTTTTTATAGAGTATTGGTGACCACCGAGCACACAGTCCAACTGATGATAAGGTAATGCTGTGGTTTATTGATATCTATATCTATTCTCGATAAAGAATCAAAATGCAGATGTGTTGACCTCTGAGGACTGATGATGCAATGCTCCTCTATATTCACCACATGAAACACAGCATTATTCTGCTGTTTCGCACTGATATTTCGTTAATAATGGCAGCTCCACATTATCGGCACAATTCATGCCCTCCACATTCACGGGATGCTCACAATCGTTCGTGAAACCCGGACGTAGAAGCTGCTGCTGCAACAACTTTATTTATTTATTATATTTTTATTATATATTTTATATATGGTAGAGTCATGCTGCAATATATTAGTGGCATAGTTGTGGCACGAATGGGTCGGCTCGACCGGGGAAGAACCACGTTCTCTCAGAATACCAGCGTAAAATAGTAGCTTAATGCTACTACTACTACTTGGTACGGTGAGTGTAGAGAATTGGAGACTCTTAACTCAAATAACGTTCCTATTAAAATTGCAAATTTGTACTAAATATCCGTAACAAATTTATATCGCAAGAGGGAAATGGAATTAGAAAACCGATGAAGCTATCGTTTAAATAGAAATATAATTTAATTTTATGTATAAGTATATAACCTTAAGAGCTATAGATACAACCCGAAAACCTGGTTCACTGGTGAACAGCTCTCCCCCGTAGATAGGGGTAATTTGCCACAGAGGCCATGCATTTTTTATAATTTTGTGTGGTAATCAGCACGATTTTGCTGCCCATCTGTTTCAGTTTCAAACTGTCGCCTATAATGACACCGCAGGATGATATGAGGTAGTTACTGATAATCTTTTTACCTCCTATTCCTAACCTTACATATTATTGTATTACTAAAAGTAGATATTTCCAGCCTTGAGCCTATCAGTACCCTACAGATCCCTCAAGATCACGCGGCTCAAAAATTTTTGAATATAAAAATTATTTTGTGGTATTTTTTTATTCGTAAAACTCTTACTGTTTGTGTGAGTGCTACTCTTTTAATTATTATTTTACCTCGGTTTGAATTCGGGTCGAGGTCATTCGTGAAACTAGCTGTACTTTCAACTGCCGATAAGCATGAATTATAACAATTTCTGCTAATAATTTTCCTCGTTAAGTTGGTGGGTTAAATATTAGCACTTTTATTTTAGGAACTAAACATATAGCACCAATGAAGTCAATTAAACATTAAAAATGTGAGTTGGAAATAAAACTTAAGTAATATTTTTATTTACGTAGGCGAAATTCTGATGTTTAAAAAATAAGAATAAAATATATGAATTTGGCGTGGTATATTCACGCTTTATATAGCTATAACCGCGGCTCCACATTATCGCCGTGAAGCTCCGTGAACAGGCGTGAATGTGAATGTGGATGGTTTTCGCGGGATTCACGCGCGTTCACGCCTGTTTCCCGATCAGAGTCGGTATTTTGTACCACGATAAAGGATTACGCACCCATCGCGCGGCGTTCACGCGTACGCATCCACATACAGGGCACCGTGTCAGTTCGTTTTGAACTACAAAGGCGTTGAATTAGTCATACACCATCTTCTTCTTTTTTTAAACACTTTCTAATGAATTTACTGTTTTAGACGTCTAAATGGTGATACGAGTATGTAGCCACAGCATTTTTTATAGGACAGGGTAACAAACTAGCACACAGCCCACCTGATGGTAAGTTGTTGATACCCGTAGACATCTACATCCATCCTCGATTACAAATTAAAATGAAGATGCGTTGTCACCCCTGAGGACTGGTATTCTGTGAGAGCGTGGTCCTTCCCCGGTCGATCCGACGCATTCGTGCTACAACAATGCCACTAACATAACTGCAGCATTGCTCTACCACGTATAAAATATATAATAAAAATATAATAAATAAATAAAGTTATTGCAGCAGTTTCTACGTTCGTTTCGTGGCGGGTTTCACGAACGATTGTGAGCATCCCGTGAATGTGGAGGGCACGACTTGTGCCGTGAATTCACGGCGATAATGTGGAGCCGCGGTCATGACGGCTCCACATTATCGCCGTGAATGCACCCTTCGCGAGGCGTTCACGCGTACACATCCACATTCACGGAACTTTTACCGTTTAAATTAGGAGGAAATAAAATTAATTGCAAACAATAGCTTATAAAATAGTGTATTCAGTCCAAAAACGATAATAATTCGCGAAAGTAATGAAAATGGAAAAAAATTGTAATAAAATATTTTGATTAAGAAAATACTAAATAATATTATTTCCAATATATATTCCGTTATTTGTAAGTTGAAAATCGTTCACTAGACCGAATTTTGAAAATGTCATATCAGCCATGGTATGACATTGTCATATAGATATATGTATATATTCGTATACATTTAACTCACCTCGGTCTCAACTGGCGGCATCTGGTGAGCGGAGGAATATTAGCCCTCATGGAATTTAACATTAATTAAAATTGTAAGGTATATACCAAAATTTGATAACTTGTTACAATGTTTTTTTTTCTTTCTTTGACTATTCGTAAGAGCTGGTAAATGAGACTTGGTGAATAAAAAAATAAATATTGACGAGACGTGTTACAATATATGAAGCGATCTTTAACATTTTGCGAGTTATTTGGCATATTTTCGAAAATAGAGGAAGAATAATGAGGTAATCGTTTTAATAAATAACGTGTTACTTTTGTTAAAGTAGAAGTTGTAGAATCATTAACGCATGCACTTGTAGAAAATATCTATATGAGAGATCTAATTCAAAGTGAAGACTCTATCTTAGTAAATGAAATTAAATAAGTAACACACAATTATATTAAACATCCTCCTCTTGTTGTCGTCCTGTGGTTTCTCCTCGGGATCGCATTTTGGCTGAGAAATGTAAAGACAGCGGGACATTTTAATACGAGCGAAGTCCAATAACTCATTTATCTAAAAGCGACGGGCTGTTAGATTTTGAAATGAATTTAAAAATGGTTTAAAATGTCCAAATTGAAAACGTGCGGAATTGTGAGTGTGTGCGTAAAGTGTAAAGCGTTGGATACTGCAATTGATAGTTGGAACATAAGCAAGATCTTAGATATGATTTTACTAAGACGAGAATTATTATCATGAGCTTACTCATTCTGATCAGTTTGACTAAAATCCCACCTGGTGGTAGGTGATGATGTTGCACTCGGTGGTAATTAGGTAGTTATAAAATTCTATTCATTTTTGGCTTGAAACTATGGCATTCGTTTTTTGTACGCGTTACGAACGACTCAAGAAATCATTTTATAATCATCATCATTACATCTCTTCACAACTCCACTGTTATACATAGGCCTCCCCCAAGGAATACTACACGACACGGTCCTGAGCCACCTGCATCCATTGAGTTCCAGCATGTCTTACCAGGTCGTCACTACATCTAGTGGAGGACCACTCTACACTTCACCTACCGGTACGAGGCTGCCACTCGAGAACCTTTCTTCCCCATATTATTAAACTATGCCATATTATAAAACTAAACAAACCTTTTAGTTTAATCATATGGCATCGTGTCACTTACCTTTTCATTAAATTTAATTACATTTTTAGGGTTCCGTAGTCAACGAGGAACCCTCATAGTATCGCCATGTCTGTCTGTCCGTCTGTCCGTCCTCGCTTAATCTCTGTGACCGTTAGCACTAGAAAGCTGAAATTTGGTACCAATATGTGTATCAATCATGCCGACCAAGTGGTAAAATAAAAATTGGAAAAGAAATGTTTTATTAGGGTAGCCCCCCCCCCCTATATATAAAGTGGGAAGTGATTTTTTTTTAATTTCAACCCTAACGTGTGATATATTGTTGGAAAGGTATTTAAAAATGAATAGGGGTTTACTAAAATCATTTTTGATAACGTCAATAATTTCGAAAATAATCGCTCGCTAAAGTTTAGAAAATATGAAAAAAATCTTAAAAGTAGAATGTTATAAGGACTTTCTAGGAAAATCATTTTGAAATTGGATGGAAACAACAGTACCCACTACCGGGAGCAGTTGCAGGAGCGCGAAGCGCTGCTGGAGCGCGAACATAATGGATACCCACCTTTAAACTCATAAGTGGGAACACTTATTGTGACAGACGGGAAACCACGGAACCCTAGACCGAGCGTGGCCCGACACGCTCTTGGCCGGTTTTTAAATATTATCTTAAGGTACAGTATGACTTACTGAGGACATATGACTCACTGTGCAAATTTCCTCATATTTATACATTCAAATGAAGAAACAGAACTGAAGGTATTTTAATGTTTAAGTGTAAAATGTTTGCAGAAGAGTATGCACGAGAATAAATTATTCTAATAAGTTTAAGGTACACTTATATAATAAGTGCGGCGTTACGGTGCTAAATGTTTAATTCCTTAATGAACAAACTCAAGAGGCAAACGTGTTCATGTGCTGTATAAGTTATAACATATTTATGATTCACCCTGCTGTGGTAGCTTAGGGGCTAAGCCCTCGATGTACCTCGATGTTAATTTCAGAATACATAAGCAACGGTACCCTATACCCACCAGCTACAATCGTGATGATTGTAGTTAATTTATACTTGTCTAGTTAATTTATGCTAATTTATTATTGATATTTATGGTAAGTGGTAGGTATTGGAGGAGGAGACAACATTACGTAGGAGGTTAAGAATATCCTACTCTTTTGAATTCGGATGATTGATTTTTTTATTGAATTTAAATTATTTTAATTGAATTCGACTATTTCTTCTCTTCAAGTATGCTATGCATTATCTTCGTCAATTATTTCCCAGTTTTAATGAAACATTCTATAAAATAGTTTACTTACTAAGGTGGGATGATCTCATATTTATTTAGGTAAAAAATTGAGATGGGATGGAAATATGGCATGAAAATTTTATGTTACTACGGAAGGACCGGCTCGCACAGAATATCAGCGCCAAGCAACATAATGCTGGTGTGTTTCGTATGGATATAGACGAGACACGAAAACACTTTTACTGGTAACGAGATATTTGGTCTTATTCCTCAGGCGGAACAAAGCATCTGCTTCATTCTGTACTTTGATTCTAAATCTAGTCTATAAGCCACGGCATTATTAGTATATTACTCACTTTGCAACAACTGCGTAACTAGGAAAACTGCCGGTGCTGTGGCGGCTGGAATTAATCAAAACAATTCCTCGGAACACTCTGTGGTAATCCAGTAGCTAGTTTAACGGGTCGATCAAAATGAAGACGGACGTCGATGATTCGGGCCGCTCTTCGCTGCATGTGGCCAAGTGGATGGAACTGGAACTGCTGGCTATAAGATAATCAAAAGCTGGATATTTTTGAACTGGCTATTTTTGTACCACCACCATAATATGAAAGACAACTAGTGATAATATGTATAATATACAATTGATAGAGTATTTTTGTGTTTACCTATTATGTACCTTTACCTGTTTTATTTCTATTCACTAATTGTATAGTCTAAATCATAAAAAATCATTTTAATATGTAGATTTTAAATAAGTTGCTACTTGCCTCAAGCACACATACACGAACGGTTAATTATAATTACAATTACTTAAACAAATTACGCCTCTTGTCTTATAAAGAGACTGAACGACATGGGATGGAAGTTACATCCTTCAAAATACTGTTTGCTAATACTGCAGTGACGCTGTAAAAATGTTTTTTTTTTAAATAGAAAAATAACCTTATTCTATTTAAAAAAAAAACATTTTACAATTTAAATTAATACACAAAAAACATCGGCGGGATGGCAGCCTGAAAATTTTTACAATTTTTATGTTCTTGGCAGGAAGATACCGCCGTTATATTTCCCTCTGTCACCTCTTACAACATCCATAATATGGTAGTGTTATCACTTACGCAGCCTCTACACGATATAATTACTATTATATTTCAAATAATTCACATGCATATTTGTAAACGAGCACACAGTCCACCTGATGGTAAGTGGTTGCTGTGGCCCACAGACATCTACATCTATCCTCGATTACGAGTCAAAATGCAGATGCGTTGTCACCCGTGAAAACTAAGATAGAATACCTTGTTTCCAGTAAAAAGAGTCTCCGGCTCTGTCCACTCACCATACAAAACACAGCAGCATTAAGCTACTGTTTTACGCTGTTATTCTGTGAGAGCGTGGTCCTTAACGGACCTATTCGTGCTACAACCATTATACTAATAATATAACTGCAGCATGGCTCTACCACGTATAAAAACATGAGTGCATTTAATGAACACGTTTTATATATTTCCTTTTTAAACATAAACGAAGGAAATTCTTATAATTATCATGAATAAAAGGATTAAAAACTTGAAAAAAAGAATATACAATCAGTGCCTGTTGCCAGTGATGACATATGGATTTGAGAATTGGTCCTCGACTGATGGCAACAGACAGAAGTAAGATTTTACAAAACAAACAGAACTTAAGAAAATTATCAATTCATTCTTTCATCCTTTCATAATTTTGGCATAGTTCCCACGCTTGGCAGGCTGGTTGATTACTTTTGTTGACTGTACAATTTATTTTTATTAGTTTGACTTACAATTTCCTTAGGGTGTCATAAGATCTGGCGTACCAGATCCGCTGGGTTAACATCAGAAATTGGATGTTAAAAGAACAGAGAGCTCTCACCAATGGTTCTAAAACAAGTGAAAGTGCAGGATCTGGAACTTTCTAGAAAGACCTCAATATCCATATTTGTACACCGCTGGGTACCCACAACATAGTCGTTCAGTCAGAATGTATGGATATCATCCATGCGGTCATAGCAATATATGCTAGGAAGGTAAAAGGCTTCTCCATCAGAATACCGACAGTATGGACAAGCTCGGAGTTGCAGTGTAGTAAACTCGGGACTAATATTATGAATGCCATCAACGATTAAATGAAGTATGTAAACACAAAAATGAATCTGCAATAGATCAAGAAACGAAGTGGATACGGACTCAACGACGCAGCAGACGAACTGGCCAGGAGAGGATTGGCTATGGCCGTTATAGGACTGGTACTGATTATACCAATCCCTTTTGTTTCGTTCGTTCACTGGTACGTAAAAACTTTACTAATCAACACGCTCAGGAAAAATTTGGAAAAATCTAGTGGACTGTAGACAAGCTAGGAAAGCCCTGTCAAAATTAGACAGTCCCATAACCAAGGTCTTAGCGAGTTTGAACAAGCCACAGATCAGGAAAGAAAGAAGAAAGAAAGAAAAAATTTACTTGAAATCACAAAGAGAAACAAAAAACTTGAAATATTGCAATAAAAAACAAAATGGATTATTGTGAAGTCAAATTAGGTCCCTATTTCAGCTAACTGCTGCTGTACAAAATGACAGCAGCGCTGAGTTTCAAATAGAGCCCAATATTCACTTCACGGACGGTCATACATTACTTATAGCTAAAAATTAAAAAAAAAAACAACCATTCTGAGAAGTGAGTGGAGAAGGAATCGGTATAAAAGAGGTATTATTTGGAACTAATAAAACAATGAATAAGTACACTTGCATATCACATATATATCTATACATCAATACATACGTATACATCATACACAATTAAATGTACGTACATATACATTATAAAGTGCTCAACAGCTCAACATCATATAGTATATTATCTAATCTTAATAAACTAAAAACCTGAATTTAATTGTAAAGACTTTACGATTTAACAACCATAAACAAAAAGAAACGAAACAGTGAGTAAACTGAAAAGTTAGTGAAGGAATTTAAAAAAAAAAAACAGTTAATCTTATCCAGCAATTTTTCCATTGTTGATAAGAGGACCCGTTTATATTGTGCACGTAAAACAAAAAAAAATTAATTTTAAAATTACGAAGGATTATGGTCTTCTTATAAAATTGCTGATAGTTTTTTTTTAAATGTTCCTATAGTTTTTAAAGCATGCATTGGTGTAAGCAGATCGTTCCAACAGCGAGAATCTGCATACCTGAAGGACCCTCTAAATGCCATTTTTCTATGTTTTGGAATAACAAAGACGTTAGAACATTTACGTTTCGGATATTTTGACAGTTTGCTAACCCATACTAAATTGTCATATAAGTAAAGAGGTGTTTTTGAAGAAATTATTCCAAATAATAAGGTAACAAGGTGTAACCTTCGACGCGACGACACTTTTAATAGGCCTGCATTATTACATAAGAAAAGGAGTAACATGCGTACGTGGTGGTATGTGAAAGCGGAACCTCGCACATGCATTTTGTACACGCTGTATGAGTCTCTGAGTCCTACTTAATAGACATGGTCCAAACACTACGTCACAGTAATTTAATTTGGACAAAATCAAAGACTCGCATAATCTTATCCTTATTTTCTCTGTTAGAAACGGCCTGATTTTTTATAAGATTTTTAATCTATAAAAACAGTTTCGTACAATTTTTGTGAAATGCAGATGGTTTTCAAACTTTAGGCCAAGGTTTCTAACCTCGGAGATTTGATCAATTGGATTGTTTCCAATTTTTAATATTATTGGGACATTTATAAGTTTAGCAAGAATTTTTTGACCCTATTAACATAAACTTTAATTTATCAGGATTTAGAACCAAAGAATTTAATTTTGACCAAGCAGAAACAGCCTCTAAATCGTAATTTATTTTATTAATAGCTTGAAGATGGTGATGGTATAAATGAAAGATACATTTGCAAGTCATCAGCATATAGGTGGTAGTGACAGTGATTAATGTTCTTAACGATATCTGCAGAATATAACGTGTAAAGAACAGGCCCAAGTACCGAGCCCTGTGGGACGCCTCGTGTAACATTTTCGGGAGCTGATTGAATCCTAGTACAGTCACTTTAATTGATTTCTACATATTGTTGCCTTCCCGTGAGATAACTGTCAAACAATTTGACTGCATTAGCATCAAACCCGTAAATCACAAATCATATAATGCCAATTTAGCCAGGAGTAATGACTGATCGATCGAACCAAATGCTCGGGAGAAGTATAAGAGCACTAAAATTGAGCACATACCTCCATCTTGAGCCGCAAGTAGATTATCGGTTACCTCAAACAAAGATGTAGTAGTGCTGTGGTCCTTGCGAAAACCAGATTGCATAAAAGGCAGTACGCCATTAATTTCAAGATAATCTGTCATCTGCTTACAAACTACTTTTTTAGTATTTTGGATATGCAGGGAAATATACTAATAGGTCGTAGGTCTTGAATCAAAAGAGGGTTGATCTTCTTTGGTAAAGGCTTGACAATTGCAAGTGTCCATAAATTTGGAAAAACTGCACACTGGATCGATTTATTAATGATAGCAGTAATTGTCGTTAATGATTGGGGTAGAGTCATTAAAAGCATCTGTAGGGAAATACTGTCTATGCCCACGGCCTACATGGATTTTAGTTCTTTAATAGTGTTTAATATTAATTCTTCTGCTACTGTAGACAAACTAAAATTATTAAAATAGTGATATTTTGTTTAAAGTAATCAATATGAGTAATTGGTACAGTGTCATCCTCAGGTATATTTAAAAAAATGTCTATTTATCAAATCAGAGTCATTGAACCGACGAGGAAGTTCCTCAGCCTTATTTTTGAGATTCACTACGTTTTTCAAATCTTTCCACATAGTCATGGAATCCTTACTACTTTTATTTATGTACTGTTCGAAATATGCTATCTTTTTATTTATTATGGCTTCTGTTACTATCAGGTTCATGTTTTTATAACAATTTTTAAATGTGTTATTTTTGATTTTTTGTATTTAGCATGGTAGTTAGTCGTCGCGAAATTTGATTATTTTGCTTATTGTATCAGTAATCCAAGGGTGAGGCGGTGATTTGAAATGAGTGGTTTTAAGTGGATCATGCAAATCGTACAAAATGTTTGTAGCAAAACAAAAATAAGTAACCATGTCTGTGACGTAATTAAAATTTGTACAAAGTGACCAATTAATGCTTTCTAAACTACGAATAAATAATTCTGTAATAATATTATTTAGTAGATTAGAGCACGAGGGGGACGGAGCGTTGACTTCATTAGACGAGACCTCTCCAACTTAACGTTTAGGTTCAGTGTGCCTCTAACCATTCGGTGATCGCGAAACTTTTCAGCTCAAGTTACGTAACCACTTTCAGTGCCTAGAAGATTGCAATGCAGTGGACAATATGAATGACAAGCTCGTGGAAACTGTCTATTAGGTCGAAGCTAAGTTCTGCAAGACCCGCCGCAGAAGAACATAAAAACTCTCCGATCACACTCTTAATCTCATGGCTGTTAGACGGGAGATGAGGCTGCAATCGTCAACAGATTTGACAGCATACAGGCAACTGAACAGACAGATCTCCAAATGCATGCGGCGAGACTTACGCAACTTTAATACTGCTCGTATCAAAGAAGTGATCAAGTGGAACCAGGGCTCCAAACTCTTTGCCAGAGATCCGTCTGCCAGAAAGAGCCAACTGTCAAAGCTGAAAACTGAATGTGGCAGCATCGTTTCCGGGACACCTGAGATTTTGAGTGAGATTGAGAGGTTCTATGGGCAGTTATACACATCATCGTTGGAGCCACACGCAAGTGTGAGTAACGATCCAAGAGCATGTCTTATCCGACACTATTCCGATGATATTCCGGACATCAGTCTGAGCGAGATTAGAATGGCTCTCCAGCACCTTAAAAACGGCAGGGCCCCAGGCGAGGATGGAATTACAGCGGAGCTTCTGAATGCGGGTGGAACACCGGTACTTGAAGTCCTTCAGAACCTATTCAATTCCATCCTCCATGGTGGCACTACTCTGGAGGTGTGGAGAAGAAGTATGGTGGTCTTATTCTTTAAGAAAGGCGACAACGCTCTCTTGAAGAACTACAGACCGATTTTCCTTCTGAGCCGCGTCTACGTGCTGTTTTCGAGAGTCATTACGAATCATCTCGCTCGCAGACTTGACGACTTCCAGCCTCCCAAACAAGCCGGTTTCCGAAAAGGCTTCAGTGCCATAGGCTACATTCATACCCTGTGGCAGTTTGTACAGAAGACCGAAGAGTACAATCTGCCACTTTGGCTGGCGTATTTGGACTATGAGAAAGCCTTTGATTCTATCGAAATTTGGACGGTGATAAAGTCCCTTCAGCGGTGCCAAGTTGACTGTCGGTATATCGAAGTGCTGAAGTGTTTGTACAGTAGGGCTACGATGGCTATCCGAGTACAGAACCAGAAATCGAAACCTATCCAATTGCAGAGAAGTGTAAGACAGGGTGACGTTATATCCCCGAAACTTTTCACAGCTGCGTTGGAAGACGTTTTCAAGCTACTGGACTGGAAAGGATACGGTATTAGCATCAATAGCGAATACATCACTCACCTTCGATTTGCCGACGATATAGTCCTTATGACAGAATCGCTGAAGGACCTTAGCACTATGCTCAATGACCTTAATGGTGTCTCTGAACGGATAGGTCTTAAGATGAACACGGACAAAACAAAGATCATGTTCAATGTCCATGTCACACCTACGCCGGTAGTTGTTGGGAGCACTATGCTCGAAGTTGTTGACAAGTACGTTTATATGGGACAAATAGTCCGACTAGGTAAGTCCAACTTCGACCGAGAGGTCAATCGACGGATTCAACACGGCTGGGCAGCGTTCGGGAAATTACGACACATTTTCTCGTCAGGTATACCTCAATCTCTGAAAACTAAAGTGTACAACCAGTGCGTGTTGCCAGTGATGACTTACGGATCTGAGACGTGGTCCTTCACTGCTGGCCATATGAGGACGCTCAAGGTCGCTCAGCGATCTATGGGCAGGGCTATGCGCGGAGTTTCTCTGCGTGATAGACTCAGAAATGATGATATCCGCAGTAAAACCAGAGTGACCGACATAGCCCAACGGATTAGTGAGCTGAAGTGGCAATGGGCCGGCCATATAGCTCGAAGAACCGATAACCGATGGGGAAGAAAGGTTCTCGAGTGGCAGCCTCGTACCGGTAGGCGTAGTGTATGGTGACAGCCCACTAGATGGAGTAACGACCTGGTAAGACATGCAGGAAGTCGATGGATGCAGGTGGCTCAGGACCGTGCTTTGTGGCATTACTTGGGGGAAGCCTATGTTCAGCAGTGGACTTCTGAAGTAAAACGTGTTATACATTGCATATTTGTTAAATAATCAATTAGATATTGCCTTTATAAACTTCCTTACCAGGCTAATTACGGACTGACAGAATAAGAGTTTATTACAACGGTCATTTTTATTCGAATGACGAGTAGTTAAAGTCGTAATCCTGGCGTATTTATGTAGAAGATCAACTGATTTGATTTTTTTAATTCTGTTTCATTCAATGTTTTTTTTATTTAGTTTCAATACTATTTTAAATAATTCTGTACTAGTTCAAAACCCCTTAAACCTCTCCATAGGTGTTTTATTTAAGTGAATGTTAGCACTTTCAGAGTTGGTGGAAGCAAAGGGGCGTGCTGACAGACGATTGGTGACGTGAAGTCACATGGATGAATGATATGAAATTAAAATAAAATGAAAATTTATAATTTTCCGTTGAAAAAAAAATATAATTATTGCATCAAACCCATACGAAATTGCTAAACCTCAGAAATTCAAACAATTGTTAAACTTCTCACAGTAATTATTTCGGTAGCAAATAAAAAAGTGAAATGAAAGAAGTGTAATATTCACGATCTAATCTTTGATGGCTTAATATATCCTCATGTAATATTTTTAAATATCAGTTTTGCATATTTCGACATAGCGTGCAATACGTACAATACCGATTATCAACTAAAATAACCCCATAATAATGGCTCTAAGAAATAAAAGGAAAACTATACTTTACAACTCATGACAGTAGGTTGCCAAGTACATTTTTGGGCAGAGGGCTCCCTTATTTATGAGACAATAATAAAGTTCTAAGTAGGACATCCCAATTTGTTATTATTGCTGGACTTCAGCTGAATTCAAAATATTTTAATTTCATACATGGAGGATTGTTCACGATAGATTCATTCAGATGTGTGCACTGTTGTGTTTCAATATGAAGAGTATAGAATATAATAAAATGTTTTTATTAAATATAGATTTCTAGAGAGTAATTTTAATTGAAAGTAGTTTTATTTTTACCACTTTTTCAGATAGACTCAGTACTGGGAAGAACCAGCAAGTCAAATAACCTAATAAAGAGTGCCAGTCAAAAATAACGATCATCAAAGCATTTCATATATGTCTACTGGGTTGACAACGCTCCTGTAGCCTGTAGTAGCTACCACCAACAAGTAAGATCGTTTGTTACATCAATTTTACTTAAAAAAAATCTTCACAATGTTTTGCTCGACCTTTGATTGACCTTTACCTGTGAATAGCTACGTGGGAAATTAACACTCAAACTACGATTAACAATTTCAATGGTACCAGCGGGGATAGAACGAAGGTTTCTTGGATACCTAGTTCAAATTTACGATGAGCGCTTATCCCATGAGCTAAGACCTGACGGCTATTTAACATAATTTATTATAATACTAAGAGCGTGGGGAAGAAAGAAACCTCCAGACAAAACCCCTTAAATAATTATCGCTTTATATATATTTTTTTATAGAATAGGCTGACAAACGAGCACACAGTCCACCTGATGGTAAGTGGTTGCTGCGGCCCATAGACATCTACATCTATCTTCCATTACAAATCAAAATGCAGATGCGTTGTCACCCGTGAGGACTGAGATGGAATGCCTCATTTCCAGTAAAAAGGGTCTCCGGTTCTCTACACTCACCATACGAAATACAGCAGCATTAAGCTACTATTTCACGCTGGTATTCCGTGAGAGCGTGGTCCTTCCCCGGTCGAGCCGACCCATTCGTGCTACAACTATACTACTAATATAACTGCAGCATGGCTCTACCACGTAAAGATATAAGCCGTAAGTTCACTTATTATATTAACAAAAATTGAAAGTATAGTAAAAGTAGCCTATATACAAAGTAGAGTCTACTGCGCTAGAGGTGCAAGGAAGCTGACTGAAAGGGGTCTAGTGGAACTGTGACACGACGTGACTCTTTTGACCAAAGCTATATAGAAGGAATTTGAGCCGTGTGAGGATGCGTAGCAGACTTTTTTCATTAATTGAGGATTCACTGAGGTCTATTGAATAGTAGTCTAGTCCACACCGCCTCGCAAATCGTCTATTTTCTCTATGGAACCGCACACATTCTTTGTACACCTATCTCACTCGCGTATTTCGCACACATCTCTCGTTTCGTTGTATGTACAAATTCCTCACACCGCTACGCCATTTCCTTGCGCTGCGCTCAAATGGCTAAAAACTGAACTACTAATATTGGTGAATTTTGTCTTGCGCACTGCTTAGCCACCTCACACATCTCTATTGGAAACGCATCGTTATGCGCGTTGGTTGACTTTACATGTCTTCTAATTTTTTTTTATTTCTCTGAAATGCAAGTTTCGTCAGGTTTCTTTACCTTGTCACACGAGGCAAAACGGCACTATCAATTGCAATTAATACTTTTGTTTGGCGGGGATTGAACCTGAGTTTCTTACGTATTCGATCACGTATACTAATTAGTAACTATATTTACACCAGCTACAAGCTAGGAGAAATAGAGCTCAGTAGAATTAACGTCAATTGGGAAATAATTGAATAATGCATTGTGCTAAAAGCTCGTACGAAGGCGTCTAATTACAAAATTACATTTGCTACACACCTTACTGCATCTTTTACAAAGACAGTCAAACAGCTCGAGTTCGTAATTAAAATTTTCTTCTAAAACGTATTGCCATTAATCTACTGGACTGTGGAGAAGTTTAAAAAAATCTGATTATAGATAACAGAGTGATGTGTCAATCGTTCAATTCTAGTGACCTGATCGTTATTTCAAGCATTGATTCATCATACTGCATAGTGTTCGAAGCTTTAAAACTGCAAAAAAATTGTAATTTAAATTTGCGATAGGCACTACTAGTTCGTGAGATCCAAATGCAGTGAAGATCCTAAAGAAACTGTACCCGCGTCTAGTCGTCGCTGCCGGTAATTAAAGGGCTCGTTCTCTTCTCGCTCAAATGCTAGATATAGCCATTGAAGGAAACGCAGCCAGCGTTCGTGGCACTGTACCGCATTATATGACAATCATAATGTATTGAAAAAATTTAGTACAGTATTAAAAATAAAATACGTCACGGTTTCTTGAAACGTTTCACCGCTGGGCTGCATGAGGATACTATTATGTAAACTACTTATGTGAAATATAATATAAAAGAATAATGATAATATGTCAAATTTCACTTAGTACGTATGTACACAATTACACGAAATTATTGAAGTCTAATTTCTTTATCGACGTAGTGGGGAAGTTTAGTACGGTATTGTACCGCAGGAGATTTACGAGTATACTATTATTTAACCTACTTATGTGAAATATAAAATAAATGAAGAATGATATGCCGTTAACAAGTTTAACTTCGTACGTGTGTATACAATTACTTGCACAATTTTTTTATTATGTAATAATTATTTTATATTAAAATTTTATGTAAATAAATTAAAAAAAATGAATAGTTACTATATCTCATATACATATGCCACAAAGGTACTGCAGTTCGCAAGTAGTTTCTACGATTATCTAAAACTCGCATAAACACGTTTTTGCCTTATGTTATCACATATATTTTGAATAATAAAAAGTATTAATAAAAATAATAAGAAAGAAACCCATTCGCGTCTCTTGGCAATTACAGGTCACAGGTTAAAAAGATTGTATTAACTGTGTATGTAGTACGGGTCGTTCAAAAAGTAACCGCTATTTTCGATACTTACTATACGACCCATGTCAAACAATTAAAACAATCACAATTGACACATGCCACGGTTCAACATGTATAAGTCTTGTAAGGTGTAAAAATTATAGTGGAACGTTTAGATACTTGCCGAGCACAGAAAAATAGGCACGAGTACGAACATGCAAACGAATTTTCTTGGTACGTTACCTACTCGCCCCGAATATTCGCTTGTTCGCCACTCGATGTCGGTTTACTAATACAAGTCAAAGGAGCGTTCGTGTGTATTCGTATCCGTGTACATACTCGTCATTGTTCAGTTGACCAATGACGAGCCAATCTACCGTTATATTTTCTGTAATATTTACCTTTCTTCGACAAAATATATTAAAGAATAAGTATGTTAAGTGAGTAAGTAAATATTCTTGGTTCAGCTGAGATGAAGAATTTCACAAGAGCGAAACTACTTTTATAGATACCACTTAATACTAACTATTTCTAAAATTTCTGCCGCCTTTTCATCTTTTGTTATTTATAATATTAGTGATTCTATAAAATTAACTAGATATATCAAACAAAGTTGATAACGAGACGTAAATCAACTTTGTTTAAAAAATCTAATATGTGAACGCATCGTACTCGTTCACGAACAACTCGGTGAGTTATTAGGCAAGTTGTAATAAATGTTCAAATGCTTTTTCGATGAAAATTATGTATTATAACCTAAATATCGATTTCATTTGTGGATGCATGTTTCCATTTCGAGGGAAGTTCATTGTTGATTTACTATAGAAATACTAGATAATAGCGACACGCTGCAGCTATGTTATAGTTGCAGGGTGAATGGGTCGTTTCGGCGGGGTAGAACCATGTTCTCACAGAAAACCAGCGTCAAATAGTCATTATATATATATTTATATATATATATATATATATATATATATATATATATATTTATATATATATTTATATATATATATATATATATATATATATATATATATATATATATATATATATATATATATATACATATATATATATATATATGTATATATATATATATACATATATATATATATATATGTACTAGCTTGCCAGGCAGACGTTGATCTGCTCTTTTCGATGACTCTTTGTCATGTGCTATAAAAATCCTTAAATTCTCCAAAAAATTGTGGGTCACTAATAGGCAAAAATAAACTATCCTATCCTAAACCTATAACCTAAAAATCTCGTGTCACAGCGTTTGTGGTCGCACTCCTCCGAAACGCCTCAACCGATAAATTTTAATTGAAAGTAATTTTATTTTTACCACTTTTTCAGATAGACTCAGTACTGGGAAGGACCAGCAAGTCAAATAACCTAATAAAAAGCGCCAGTCAAAAATAACGATCATTAAAGCATTTCATGTATGTCTACCGGAGTGACAACGCTCCTGCAACCTGTAAGCCACCAACCACCAACAAGTAAGATCGTTTGTTACATCAATTTTATTTTAAAAAAATATTCACAATGTTTTGCTCGACCTTTGATTTTCCTTTACCTATGAATAGCTACGTAAGAAATTAACACTCAAACTCATCATCATCATTATAGCCCTTCACAAGTCCACTGCTGAACATAAGCCTCCCCCAAGTAACGCCACAAAGCACGGTCCTGAGCCACCTGCATCCATCGACTTCCTGCATGTCTTACTAGGTCGTCACTCCATCTAGTGGGGCGTCGCCCTACACTGCGCCTACCGGTACGAGGCTGCCACTCGAGAACCTTTCTTCCCCATCGGTTATCAGTTCTTCGAGCTATATGGCCGGCCCATTGCCACTTCAGCTTACTAATCCATTGGGCTATGTCGGTCACTCTGATTTTACTGCGGATATCCTCATTTCTGAGCCTATCACGCAGAGAAACTCCAAGCATAGCCCTCTCCATAACTCGCTGAGCGACCTTGAGCGTCCTCATACGGCCAGCAGTGAAGGACCACGTCTTAGATCCGTAAGTTATCACTGGCAACACGCACTGGTTATACACTTTAGTTTTCAGAAATTGAGGTATACCTGACGAGAAGATGTGTCGTAATTTCCCGAACGCTGCCCAGCCGAGTTGAATCCGTCGATTGACCTCTCGGTCGAAGTTGGACTTACCTAGTCGGACTATTTGTTCCAGGTAAACGTACTCGTCAACAACTTCGAGCATAGTGCTCTCAACAGCTACCGGCATAGGTGTGACATGGACATTAAACATGATCTTTGTTTTGTCCATGTTCATCTTAAGACCTATGCGTTGGGAGACACCATTGAGGTCATTGAGCATAGTGCTAAGGTCCTCCAACGATTCTACCATAAGCACTATATCGTCGGCAAATTGAAGGTGAGTGATGTATTCGCCATTGTTGTTAATACCGTAACCTTTCCAGTCAAGTACCTTGAAAACGTCTTCCAACGTAGCGGTGAAGAGTTTCGGGGATATAACCTGTCACCCTGTGCTAAGGTCCTCCTCTCAACACTCAAACTACGATTAACAATTTCAATGGTGCCAGCGGGAATAGAACGAAGGTTTCTTGGGTACCTAGTTCAAATTTACGATGAGCGCTTATCACATGAGCTAAGACTTGACGGCTATTTAACATAATTTATTATAATTCTAAGAGCGTATATATATACTAGCTTGCCAGGCAGACGTTTTTCTGCTCTTTTCGATGACCCTTTGTCATGTGCTATAAAAAATCCTTAAATTCTCCAAAAAAATTGTGGGTCACTCATAAGCAAAATAAACTATCCTATCCTAAACCTATAACCTAAAAATCTCGTGTCACAGCGTTTGTGGTCGCACTCCTCCGAAACGCCTCAACCGATATTTATGAATGTTTTGTGTTCATTTGGTGGGTATAAAAATAGCAGCAGCTTCTATTGACGATGCGTACTTAATATATACAGTTTTTCATCTGCCCTTTTATACATGTTCAGATAGCAAATGAGAACTCAGTTCATCTGATATTCGGCTCAGCAATTGTGAATATGTACATATAAAACAGTTCAAATTTAAGTGAGCTGTTTTATAAAATAATCTTATAAAAATAGGTAGAAATACTCTCGGTAACGTTAGCCAATATTCTAGTACCGGATTTAAAAAGACTTTTGCGTATTTCACGTATATGAAATTTAATGCATTTTCCGACGAGTAAGGAATATGAGATTTAAAACGTACGTCAACATCTTTATATGAAAATAACTGTGATATAGGATGAGCGCGATATAAACCGAAGCCTTATAATAAAAAAAAATTGTTCGCGTAATCACTTAAAAATTTAAAATTGGTGTACTCGGAGGTTTCAGAGTCATTTTTGGGATTTCTTAAGCAATTAATTGTTATTAAGAAATACATGCAACATTTCATTCTACATCTTAATATTTTTTTCATGGTTATGTACACAGTAGAGCCACGAAGCACAATTGTGTCGATTTGACCGGGGAAGGACCACACTCTCACATAATAACAGCGTAATATGGCCGCTAAATGATGCTGTGTTGCGTTTGGTTTGTGTAGAGAACCGGTGACCCTTTTTATTAGAAACGAGGCGTTCTATATGAGCCCTCAGGGGTGACTACGTATCTGCATTTTGTTTCTAAATTAAGGATAGAGCAGGTGTCTATGGTCTATAGCATGCTTTTGCCATCAAGTGGGTTAGTTTGGCGCTTTTATTGTTAAAAAACGTAAGGTATATATTTTATTTTGTTCATGTAAAAAGAGCAAAAACTATAAACATATATAGTTAATGCTAAATTAGAGTCTACGGTATAGAATCACCTTCTGTGGGTACCATAGGCTACTTAAATGAATGTGTTTTTACAATTCGTTACAGATAACAGAGGATTTTTGATTGAGAGCATTTTAATCAAATTTTAGCGTCACCGATTTAAAGCCGGGGTGATTGCATAATAATATTGTTAAACTAACTGTGTATGAAAATGTGAAATAACAACCCTAATTAGGTTTTGAACAAGGATCGACGATAACGTAAAGAATGAATAAAAAAGGACAAATACAATTATGTCAGATACACACTACCTGTGATAATATATTGTATTATGTTTAAATTTATCTTTAAAGTGATTTGCATAAAATGTAATGTATTTCAATCGCTTTTGATTTTAAACAAAAACCGTCTTAGTTTTTCCCATAATCAAAGAACACGGGAAATCTTAACGTTTTTTCAGTTAATTTTATCTAATTTAACTCAAAAACATTTAAACTTTTGTTAATTTGGTACTTTGGCGTATTTAGTAAAAAAGGTTTAAGAAAAAAGTGAATTCAATTGTTATAACCTATGTCACTGAGGATACCTCGTGTGTTGAAATCAATTAAGCCGCTTAGGTTACAGAGCGTGCGTATTGAAATATACATAGTTTTTGTTCTCAATACCGCTATTCACTTCACCGCTCGATGTTGTTGATTTTCGTCGAATCATTTAATCGAATTTCCTTGTTCGTTTTCTCAGTTGCTGACCATTGTCGCAATGTTAAAAATAATTTTAGAAATTCAACGTTGCTATAAATTTAATCCTTTTTGTGCCCTATTCCTCCGCATGCGTTTAAACGATTACAAAATTATTGAAATGAAACTTTTTTCGACGTAGTAGAGTAATTTATTACGGCATAAAAAAATAAAAAAAACCTCACATTTTCTTGTACCATTTCCTTGTAACGTATCCCCGCTGGGGCTGCATGAGTACACTATCATTGTAAAATATAAAATAAAAGAAGAATTATATTGTAACGAAGTTTCAATTCGTACGTGTATAATAACGTTAGGTACGCAATTATAGGCACATTCTTTTCTAATAAGGGTGATTGATGTAGCTTATTTAATAATTTATTTTATTTTATTTTTAGTGTAGTGATTGACATTTTAATACGTTTAGACTTCCCTGTTATTCTAGTTGTCGTAAACGTGGATGTTAATCATGTGGTTTTGGGTTCTAATCCCCGATAAGGCCAAAAGTCAGTTATTGAATTTTTCTGTCGAGAAATTCTCGCTTATTAAACTGTTTTGTTACTTATTATAACTAATTAAATTCTTTCTTTACACTTACACATATTATTTTTGAACTAGTTACAAGAATGATACTCTAGAAGATAATTTAGGTAATTTTAATAACGTAACTACTTAATAAAGCTTTATGGTAATGAGTGTGTACGTATGTATGCTTGTTTGTTTAAAAACAGATAAGTTAAAAGGTATCATTAAATTTTGCGGATTTTGATTATTATTTAATAGTACCTTTAAATAATTTCAAACGAGTTAAGACCACAAAATAACACTATTTTGACTTTTTTGTATTATAAAAGATTGGATGAATGTTTAAATAAAACTCATTTACGATTTTCCATTCATAATGTTCGGAATTATCAGAAACTTAATTATTTTTTACGCAAAAAAAAAATTAAGTAAAAAGGCATATTCTGGTCTTTTTGACGACCCTTTGTCATTAAAATGTTTAATGTCACTTATCGGGATAAAAGCTATCATAACTCTCAAGTTGGGGCGAGCAAGCAAGCCGGCTCGAGCGGGGAAGGACCACGCTCTCACAGAATAGAGGCGTAAAATAGCGCTTAACGCTGCTGTATTTCGTATGGTAAGTTAAGAGAACAGGGGACCCTTTTTACTGAAAAAGAGCTATTCCATCTAAGTCCTCACGGATGACAATGCATTTTCATTTTTATTCATAATCGAACATAGGTGTAGATGTCTATGGGCCACAGCAACCACTTATCATCAAGTGGACTGTGTGCTCGCTTGTCACCATTTTACTATATAAAAAGCAATACACATTTACGAAATTTCATTAAAATTGTTGGAGCGGTTTTGGTGACTAGCGTAAATAAACATCCTGACACGGGATTTTTATATATTTATATTATAAGCTGTCTCTTAATAATACAATGATTAAAGATTAAAAAAGAGTATCCGTATATTTTTATAATAATTATTTTCGGCACTATGGCTGCTAGAAAGCACCCGAATCTCTTTTTTTTTATAACTGGATTTACGGCTCTGGCTTCTAGCACTTCTGAGCCTATCATTTCTTTCAGAATCTTCATTTTTATATTTTTTCTTCACAATATGCTGATGCGTCACATTGCGAAGCCCTTGGGAGATTTTAACGACAGCTCAACCTAGCGGACAGTTGAAGACGATAGCTCCTAGCGATATATCTAGAGGCGCCAAGCGATCAAAATAACTTGAGGTTTATATCGATATCAAAGCACTTGTTTCGTCGTTTTCTACGGTTCACACGCGCGGACACTTAATTCACAAAATCGCATCACTTTTACGAATCAAAATTCACTTCAAACCATTATTTAAGCGACAAAACAGGAGCGACAATCCGTCTACGGCCAAGTTCCCGCCAAAACTCCACCCGAATCTCCTTAAAATTAGTTTCTTTCAATGTGTACTGTTCGCGTGAATATAAGAAGTCATTATTTAAAACGTTTCTTAAATTATTTCTTAGAATCACTACGCTATAGTAAAATTGTTAGTCGATCATTAAAATTTTTCCAAAACGGTAGAAAACTGTTTCGTTTGTCAGGTTCGTTTTACACGCGATCATCTTATAATTGTTATATAACTACAGCTGTTTGGAGTAAAATACCCGTAGTATCATTGTAATGTGTCTATTAGATTAAAATGAAACAAATTTTTGGCTCTAAACGATATTTTAAAAGGATTAATAATCTTTTTAAATACAGTTTAATTAAATTTAAAAAAGTATCTAATATTCCCGTTGACCCGTTTCAGCTATGCACCCTTGTACAATAATAATGAGATAGACTTTAAAAAAACTTCTCTAAAATCTTTTATATTATACAAATAAGGATGATACATGAACTTCACATGGTTGAGTTGCCGCATGCTGCAGATATAGTAGTAGTGTTGTTTGTTGGTAGCACGAATAGTTCGGCTCGGGCGGAGAAGGAGCACGCTCTCAACAGAATACCAGCGTAAAAGAGAATCTTTTTACTGAAAATTCGGAATGCCATCGTAGTCCTCATGGTAGACAATGTATCTACATTGTGATTCCTAATGAAGGATAGATGTAGATGTCTACAACAACCACTTAACATCAGGTGGTCTATGTGGTTGCTTGTCACCCATATCTTATGAAAGAGAAACATCATATGCCACCTGGCGAGAAGTGAACGCTGTGACCCAGCCGCATCTACAAGTATCCTCCATTAATATCACAATGCATATTATGCACTATAACCCTCAATTATCAGTTTCGTTTCACTGTTATTTTACGCTGGTATTCCGTAAGCAAGTATCGACAACCTTTAAGAAACGAAAGCTTTTGAGTGGTAGTCTCATACCGGTAAATATAAAACTACGGGCCACGGCAAGAACTGTGCTTTGTAGTTTTCCTTGGGGTTGACCTGTTAAGCAGTGGACTTGTGAAAGGCTGTAATGATTATAATTATCAGGAGTATTATAATGAGGCTATATTAGTTTTATTAAAAGTCTTGTATCAATTTTATTTGCTATTAATTAGACAATTAATTGCAATCAAAGATATCAGAAATTAATTTTCTAAGATCCGCGCAATAAAATAAAATTATAAGTCTTACCCAATTTGAAGAAAATTTCTCGCTCTCCTGCAATAACGTGCGCTATCTCCGTCACCACTAATCCCAGCACTACAACTCTCAATACTATTTTACCTGATCTTATTAATTAAATT
This sequence comes from Parnassius smintheus behrii, assembly GCA_036936625.1. NCBI lineage: Eukaryota > Metazoa > Arthropoda > Insecta > Lepidoptera > Papilionidae > Parnassius > Parnassius smintheus. The sequence goes on from JAUPFT010000026.1 coordinate 1,964,816, forward strand.
AGGAACAATAGTTTTGTAAATTACTTTTCTGTTTTTTTTAGGGTTCCGTAGTCAACTAGGAACCCTTATAGTTTCGCCATGTCTGACTGTCCGTCTGTCCGTCCTCGCTTAATCTCTGTGACCGTTAGCACTAGAAAGCTGAAATTTGGTACCAATATGTGTATCAATCACGCCAACAAAGTGGGAAAATAAAAATTGGAAAAAATGCTTTATTAGGGTAGCCCTATATGTAAAGTAGGAAGTGATTTTTTTTTAATTTCAACCCTAACGTGTGATATATTGTTGGAAAGGTATTTAAAAATGAATAGGGGTTTACTCAAATCATTTTTTGATAGTGTCAATAATTTCGGAAATAATCGCTCCAAAAGTAAAAAACTATGTGTCCCCCCCCCTCTAACTTTTGACCCATAAGTTTAGAAAATATGAAAAAATCTGAAAAGTAGAACTTTATAAGGACTTTCTAGGAAAATCATTTTGAACTTGGATGGAAACAACAGTACCCACTACCGGGAGCAGTTGCAGGAGCGCGGAGCGCTGCTGGAGCGCGAACGTAATGGATACCCACCTTTAAACTCATAAGTGGGAACACTTATTGTGACGGACGGGAAACTACGGAACCCTACACTGAGCGTGGCCCGACACGCTCTTGGCTGGTTTTTGACTAATACAAGATAGTGGTCGGTTACATTCCCGCCTGATAATGAAGCCGTAAAAAGTATCCGAAGTTTGTTCAAGCCTGTTAACCCTTGTTTTGAAGACACCCAAATGATCTTTAGAGCTTATTCCATGATCAAACAAGGCTTTTCTTTCGTTCATGGTACCTAAGTAAGCCAAGTTCGTAATTATAAATTTCAATGATAAACTTTTCATTAACCTTTACCACGTCTCAGCGATGAAGGAAAATCCGAGGGAGAAAACGTTTTTCATGGTAGAGCCACGCTGCACGTATTGTTTGGACGAATGGAACGGCTTGACCGGAGAAGGATCACAATCTCAAAGAATACCAGCGTGAAACAGCAGAATTATGCTGTTTCATATATTAGTCTGAAGAACTGGATTTCCGTTTTACTGGAATAAAGACATTTCATTTTAGTCCTCAGAGAGTGACAACGCATCAGCAATTTGGTTCTTAATCGGGATCAGTTAAAGTCGTCTATGGGTCAGCATCCAGTTATTATCAGGTGAACTGTGTGTTCGTTTATTAACCCTACCTTTATAATAAAAAAAAATCACCAAAAAGTAAGTTACAATAACACAGAGAGAAAAGCATAAAAGACTTATATAATTCATAAAAATTTCACTCATTACCTTTAAAATAAGTATAATTTAAAAATAATGAAACGACTATTGAAATGTTCATATCAGACATTAAATCGCCTTTAACAAAATGATATTCCGTGTATCAGTGACGTTACGAAATAATCCCATCAGATTGAGTTGACAGGGGATAAAGTGTATCAACGGGATTGGCTGCATTGCCCTACATCGGTTGATCACAATGTCGGCTATAGTTGTTCAAAATATAAATTAGTTTGTCTAACGTAGTTTGTTAAATTGTTTTATCAAGAAAATTTGAAACTGTCACAATTTCTTTAGACTTGTTGCATACTGAGATGTTATTTCGACATATTTTTATGCTAATTTTACTTATTTCGAAAATAAAAAGAATATGAGTAAAACAAATAAAAAATAATCACTATTTATTTTAAATGTAATCAAGTATAAGAATTGTATCCAACAGGAACAATAATATCTAATTATATCGAGAGATATTGTAATAGTAATATGCGTTTTCAGACTGGCTCATCACGCATCATTGCAGCCTTTCTCAAGTCCTCTGGTGAACATAGACCTCCCCCAATAAATTCCACAAAGCACGGTCCTGAGCTACATGCATCCATCGACTTCTTGCATGTCTTACCAGGTCGTCACTCTACCCAGTGGGGGTCGGCCTACCCTACTCCTACCGGTACGAGTAGGAGGCTGCCACTCGAGAACCTTTTTACCACATCGGTTGTCGGTTCTTCGAGCTATATGGTCTGCCCATTGCCACTTCAGCTTACTAATCCGTTGGACTATGTCGGCCACTCTGTTTCTACTGCGGATATCCTCATTTCTAAGTTTATTGGGCAGAGAAACCCTGAACATAGACCACTCCATAGCTTGCTGACCAATCTTGAGCGTCCTTATACAGCCAGCAGGGACCACGTCTCAGATCTGTAAGTCATCACTGGCAACACGCACTGATTCTACAATCCTGTTTTCAGATTTTGAGGTATACTTGACGAGAAGATGTGTTGTAATTTCCCGAACGCTGCCCAGTTGAGTTAAATCTGCCGATTGACCTCTCGGTCGAAGTTGGACTTACCTAGTCAGACTAGTTATCCCAGGTAAACGAGCTCGTCAACAATTTCGAGCTTAGTGCTCCCAACAACTACCAGTTTTGTCCATGTTCATTCTATGACCTAGGCGTTGGGCGACATTATTGACGTGTTTGAGCATAGTGCTTAGATCCTCAGACTGGCTGATAGGACAAAATTGCAGGCTGACATAGGTACTTGTTAATAGGGTATGAATTGTTTTTTATTTTAGTCATTGGAATATTTAATCTAATTGCATTGTGTAAAATAGCGTAAAATTTTGTAATCATGTTATTAACATCGTTCATCATCATCATCATCATTACAGCCTTTCACAAGTCCACTGCTGAACATAGGCCTCCCCCAAGTAATGCCACAAAGCACGGTCCTGAGCCACCTGCATCCATCGACTTCCTGCATGTCTTACCAGGTCGTCACTCCATCTAGTGGGGGGTCGCCCTACACTACGCCTACCGGTACGAGGCTGCCACTCGAGAACCTTTCTTCCCCATCGGTTATCGGTTCTTCGAGCTATATGGCCGGCCCATTGCCACTTCAGCTTACTAATCCGTTGGGCTATGTCGGTCACTCTGGTTTTATTGCGGATATCCTCATTTCTGAGTCTATCACGCAGAGAAACTCCGAGCATAGCCCTCTCCATAGCTCGCTGAGCGACCTTAAGCGTCCTCATACGGCCAGCAGTGAAGTACCACGTCTCAGATCCGTAAGTCATCACTGGCAACACGCACTGGTTGTACAATCTAGTTTTTAGAGATTGAGGTATACCTGACGAAAAGATATGTCGTAATTTCCTGAACGCTGCCCAGCCGAGTTGAATCCGTCGATTGACCTCTCGGTCGAAGTTGGACTTACCTAGTCAGACTAGTTATCCCAGGTAAACGAGCTCGTCAACAATTTCGAGCTTAGTGCTCCCAACAACTACCAGTTTTGTCCATGTTCATTCTATGACCTAGGCGTTGGGCGACATTATTGACGTGTTTGAGCATAGTGCTTAGATCCTCAGACTGGCTGATAGGACAAAATTGCAGGCTGACATAGGTACTTGTTAAGTCAGTTCTGTTTTCAATATAAGTGACCATTTTTAGGAATTATTTTTCATAAAAACTTATGCAATATACATGTTATGTTGAGCATACCAAATATAATTCATATTACAATATTTATAAACTAAACCCATTATGTTACATTTTTAAACTATTGGCGTTTGTGTTTAAATAAATTTATACTAACGCTGTCAATAATAGTATCCTAAATTAATGAAATGATAACATAAAAAAAACAACATTGTTCTCAATTCTGATCCCAACTTCACGTACAATTTATACTAAATTCTCCGATCTTGCAAATCTGTTCCATTTGTAAGTTCTCTGTATCTAGTTCTAAGTCAGTATTATTAAAGTTGTAAATAAATTGAATTTAAAACAGTTTATGTCTTTGCCATACGACACACACTTTCCTTAGATTTTCAGTCAACTCAAACTTTCAATATTATTTCAGTTACAAATGTCTAATTCAACTATGTACTATAATTTAATGTCAATCAATTGTTCAATCAATCAAGCTACTAATATTAATCTAGAGTACATATTTGTGCTAGAAATTTGTATCTGAAATAATATTGAACGGATGTAGTTGAAGGCAATAGTTTTAATGCTTAAACCACAAATCGAATGATCGTAACAAGTTAACCTACCCAACACCTATTCATTCATTGGCAGCTTAATTTTTATTACGGTAATTTACAACTTAACGCTTGATTTAGTATGGGAGTGCAGTCAATTATAATGTAGGCAGCGGCAATTTTTTACCACTAATCTTTAGTAGATTATGTAGTACCGAAGTTTAAAGAAATGCACATTTATTAAAATTAAATATATTAGAGGTGTCATTTATTCGAAACATAATTTGAACTGACTATAAATAAAAGTTCCAAATGACTGCGTCGGACCGATAGGTGGAGTGTAAGATGGCAAATGGGGTGATGACCTGATAACACGTATCACTGACAAAAGATCGTGTTCTCTGTTAGTCTTGGTGAGACGTCTTAAATTAACTTTGGCATTGTCATGGGATACATACATGTTGTTCACACCCATCATAGTGATGTAAATGGAATAAAGCCGAACACAAGTCCACTGGTGAACTGACTCCATCGACTACTCGCCTGTTAAATCAGTTCGTCAAACATCTGTGGGTAATCTCTCAACACTGCACTTTCCTGTAACAGGCTACCTCGTTAGAAACGTCCTTATTTTAATTCATTAGATTAATAGCATATTATGTAAAAAATCAAAATTATAATGGTATTGCCACGCCGTGACTATATTATGGTTGTAGCACGAATGGGTCTTCTAGACCAAAAAGGACCAAGCCCACACATGATAACAGCAAAGAATGGGGGTTTAATGCATGTGTGTCTATATTCAGTTAGTGTATTTCATATAGTGATTGTAGAGAGGTACAGCCCCATTTTACCGAAAACGAGGCGTTCCATCTTATATATTAGATGACAAAGCATTCTGCAAATTGATTCTTACATTCAGGATAAGTGTGAATAAACCATGGGTCACAACATACACTTACCACACTTACTATGAGGTAGACCATGTGCTCTTTTGTTAGACTTATTCTATAAAAATATATCAATACCCACTTATTATAACACCCACTAATTGCACCTTACACTAACAAATATTCAGTCATAAGGTCATAAAAAATTACCAACCAGTTATAATCACACATTTAATAATTATCTCAAATTGTAAAATCTACTGTTAACCCAGATCACAGTTATAGCATTTCAAAAAGCATTTAATGGCGATATTTACGGTAAGAGCAGTAAGCATTCGATTTAAGTAAGCGGCCATTTTTCGATGTCATCGAGGTGAGATATTAACTTTTCAAAATAAAGGGGCCCGCTTACTGTGGTTAATGACAAGCGAGCACTTAGATAGCGAATGATTTGTTTTACATTATTAAATAACTTCGACAACGCTATTATTTATAAGCAGTATATACTTTAACGTTCTCTAAAATTATTCAATATGTGTAACACTAGGTGGGTAGTTACCACACTCATAACTACTGCTCCCGCCAAGCAGCAGTGCCAGCACCGCTATGTTCCTGTAAGGTTCCTTACAGAGTTAGTATGTAACATACTGTGAGGTATTCAACAAAGTGGACAAGGTATATGTAGCCTTCTTTGTTTGAAGTTGGTTGCAGGTGTCTATAAGCAGCAGGAGCAACTGACCACCAGCTGAACTGCAAGTTCATTTGTTTTCCAATTGTTGATATTACGTTCGATATATCAAGAGATCAGCTATAGGTCTCTCTCATAAAATGAAACTTCCTAAGGGTAAAAGTAAGGCCACAGTATTGATCATTCGAAGCGGCGAGCGTAAGGTGTTTATGAACACACACTCTATTATTATAATGTCTTGAGCGGTGTCCGCTAAAAATATTTACTAAACGCGCCACTGTATTACACGCTGGTTCGGTCTGTGATACGAGTTTTCTTCCGGGGCTTTAATTTTTTTTAAATTATTGAAAAATATATCAAAGGTAAAAAATATACCTTTGATACTTCCTACAAAAGGAGATTTCGCAGTCCCGTTAACTGTTTAAAAGTTAAGCTCTGACCGCCTTACAATGGGCTCTTATTCGCAAGGGTATGGAGAAAATATTGACTAGGTAAAATGGTATTCCCATTGTATTTGTGGTAAGGAATGAGTAGTGGTGGCGTAATAATTTTACGATCCTATATCATCCTGCGGGTGTCGTAGAAGCTAAATGAGAGTAACTGTAACATGAGATGGGCAGCAGCATTTTCTTGATACAAATAATGAAACAACTGTGGCTGCCAACCCGACTGCTCAGCATGGCAATTTTATAATCTTAATTCAAAGGCCACTGTATAAAAAAGACATAAAAGTAAACTGAATAAGTTGAATTTATGAAATTTTGCCTAAGCTACGTGACCGCCCGCAGGCAGTGGGGTTTCTACCTCATTAACCTTGTCTCGTCATGATTTAAGGCTTAAACGAAAGTCCTTGTATTTCTGTGTTTCACCTTTTATGCAGAACAGATTTACCGTATTATTTAATTTACTGCTCTGAACAATTAAGATAATTCAGCAAGACGATTCTTATAGTGCTATATTTTTTATCTGGTCTGAACAATGGTTCGTAGAAATATTTTTTTTAAATATTAATTTTGTTCAGTGATACGTATTGATTCAATATTCATTAATCTTGGATCAGACTCTTAATAATATATTCGTAGCTTACCCACCAATTGCCGATCGATCGATTGGTGTGGTAACAACCTTACACCGTCACTACTCGGTAGCCCGACCGCACCCTGTCGTCCTCTTCTGAATACGTTTTTATATATGATGGTGAACCCACAACCACATCAATTAAATATCTGTTCTTAATGACATGCTGACACTGAATATCTTAGTACATGAGTGCCAGATCAATGGCATTCGATAGTGAAATGTCAGGTTTTGCTGTCATAACGACTGCGGGACTCAGTGGTTAGTGAGTCACAAAAGTACTAAAAATCTGTTGTAAATAACATATCGAAATGAAGCTCTCACCTTTATGATTAAAACTACTTTTACGGAATTTATCGCGTTTATTTTTACTTTTAATTACTTTTATTTTTAATTTCCGACCTGTCGGGCGCTTTCCAGCACCCATGGTCACGGGGGACTGAGATGACTGACGTCCCGATGTCATTGTTAAACCCGGAGTACCTTCAGCTTACACTATATATATATATATATATATATATATATATATATATATATATATATATATATATATATATATATATACGACGTAATACGTCTTAACGTCGGGAATTAAAAATAAAAGTAATTAAAAGTAAAAACAAACGCGATAAAATCCGTAAAAGTAGTTTTAATCATGTAAATATAAGAAATCATTACTCTCAGATTTATGTACAGTTCATGTTCGATGAGTGCCAAATCAGTGATGTCACTGATTTGGCACTCATCGATCGCACTAAAGGATCGATCCCTGCCGGCACTATTGTTAAATACATATTTATGATTGGTGGCGGCAGAGATTGATCCCAGGTTACTCGCGTAATGTGAAATTTACAGCGAACACTTATCCCTTGAGCTACCACGGCTCACTATAACACATTTTTCTTTAATGCCTCATTAGGCATGCGTCAACTGCATTGTTATTGGAGGACGCCGGTGTATTGTACAGTTATCCCTTCTAATATTATAAATGCGAAAGTGCACAAAAAAATTATAAGCAATAATTTTTTTCGTGTTCACTTCGTTATATTACCTTTGCACACTAAAAACTACATTTTTATGGAATTTTCAATAAATACAAGTAAGAATTATTTTTGTAAATACAAGTAAGCCATATTTTTGACTTTGTTCGGAGTAGCTTGCTGCTCTTTGCACTCTACTTTTATATATACCTGGGATCACAGGCGTGATGCTGTACATATATTTAATGATGTTTTGTTACGTTTATTTAGATTAAAAATGTGCAATGAAGTAACTCATCCATCTTAGACATCACAATTTTGTCACATTTTTTGCAAACCTATTGAAACTGTTATGGACATAGATTTAGTACAAAGTGACGTTAGAATAATAGATTGGCAATGCAAATGATTGAGACGCTATTAGCCTATATTGGCCTGACGTCACTTATAAACAAAATAAATCCCGTGTGTATTTACAAAATTTCAGGCTTTAACGTGAAAATTACTGTTAAATAGACGTAATTAATTAAGAGCAGGTGCATATTACCTAAATAAAGCTCACCTCGGAAAGGAATGCATTCAACATCAACATTCAACAAAGTGTGACGGCCCAGTATTATTATTAATAATTAAATTCAATGTAAAGGCATCAAAAATAGTCTTAAAAATATATATTAAGCAATAAAATTACAATAATAAACATTAGGTTAATATAAATACATATCAGACATTAAATCAATAACATAGTAAATTAAAGGCAAAAATATTTCATAATAAATAAATTTATTTAAAAACTTGAAATATATTTAAAAATAAGATAATTAATAGAAATACAAGTCGAAAATATTATAAAAATAAAGATAAATAACAATTATAAAATAATTAGAAAATTTGTTAAAAATCGTCTAAGTCTTTGAAGGAGTTCATGTATAAAGAAAATTTTCCTCAGTTGTGGAAAGAGATCACGTATAAAAGAAAATTTTCCTAAGTTATTGAAGGTGTTCATGAATAGATGTCTTGTATGGAGGAGCTGCCGGAGATACATTCCTGCAGTTGTACATATATATGGGGTGGTCGGGAGCCCGACTGCCTGAAGTACTGTAGCACAATGACTAGCCCTATATTAGGGACTTACGATATTAAACTCAATGATACAAAAGAAATACCATAGAAGGTCTCCATTATAAATTTGCATTACAATAGTAGGGTCGTGGGTTCGAACCCTATATATTAATGACTTATGAAAGTGAGGTATATGATACAAAAGCAATACTATAGAAGGTATCTATGATTAATATGCATTACAATAGTAGGGTCGTGGGTTTGAATCCCATATATGAATGACTTATGAAAGTTAGGTCTATGATACAAAAGCAATACTATAGAAGGTCTTTATAGAAAGAAAGAAAGAAAGAAAGAAAGAAAGAAAACATTTATTGCTCAAATACGCCACATGTACATTTAAACCATAAACATAAAAAAATACATAGTAAAAAGAAAAAAAAAGAAGAATAAAAAAATATTAAACACATCACACATTTTACGCACACAAATGTGTGTGGCGTACACGGCAAACAGACCGCACTCAACTTAATGCCGCAGCCGATACGAGACTACAGCGCTGGTTTTCAGTGAGCCTGTAAATTAAGTGACGTGCGGACGTTCACACCGTCATTGATAGACTAATAATAATTAACATAGATTACATGAATGAACCAACTGGATCAATACCAAGAATGTCCGAAACATTTTTATTAAAAAAAAAGTATTGTTATCAACCATAAGAGTCATGTATCTATGAGGTATCAGTTGGAAATAATATAAAAGAAGAAACACTAAATGATGGTACACTACAAAAATATTTTCTCACGGGTATGTAATCATAACCATAATCTTAAACAACAATATTATCATTATTAGAAATAATATTTTAATAAAGTCAATAGTGATTGCACGTTAAACATATACTTGTATCATAGTTATCATTAATAGCATGAAAAACACTTTTATTTCAGCCTTTAAATATCAAAAAAAGTACTATGCACTCATATGCTTTCCGTATGACCCCGCCGGACAGCGCTAAGTGTCTGTAATTATTTAGGTGGGTAAATATCAAGCCATAGCTTTTTGAACAATAATTAGGTGAGTTTTATATTTTATTTTAAATGTATTTAATGTTTTCAGACTACGAAGCGGTGGTGGCAGGTTATTCCAGCATTTAGAGGCAGAATATTTGAAACTTCCACGAAAGGCGATGGTACGATGGTAGGGAACAACCAAAGAGTAACATGACGAGCGAGTGATCTTTGATTGTACGTCACGAGACCACACTAATTTGTGATAAAGATAAGGTGGTACATTATATTTAATTAATCCAAATAGAAATGTGGCTAGGTGGTGTTCTCGCCGATACTGCATTTTTAAAATATTGTGCTCGTTTATGTACGGCGTAACGTGAGCGCGGGGAGGTATTTTAAAACAAAATCCCGCGCAAGCATTCTGCACCCTCTGGACAATTTTCTTGCTACGCACAAGCAGACGAGGGCCATACACTATATCCATATAATTAAATTTAGACAGAATCAAAGAATCGCACAGTCTTATCCGCATATCGGTATTTAGGCAATTTCTAATTTGATATAATACTTTTAACCTATAAAAACATGTTCTTGCAGTGTTTACCCAAATTACGAGCCTCAGTCACGCGTTCAATTCTTTCGCTCCTTATGATTACCTTAGCTTCATGTTTTGCTATTTTTTGTATTTGCTAAGCCGTACCTAGAATCATATATTTAGACTTGCTTCCATTAAGGACTAATGCGTTCGAATCTGACCAAGCTGCAATTCTTTCGAGATCGTCATTTAATTTTTCCACCGCTAATTTAGTCTCCCCCGATTTACAAGGTATGTAGATCTGTGTATCATCCGCGTACATATGGTATTTGCAATGCTTAATACAATTTGTTATATCCGCACAATACACGGCAAACAAAATAGGTCCTAGGATAGATCCCTGCGGAACGCCTTGTTTGACAGCCTGAGCGTTCGAAATGACTGGTAACCCATTTTCGTCTGATATTTCTACTTGCTGTATATGATGCTCGAAATAACTTTCGAACCATTTTATCGCAGATATGTCGAAACCGTAGTAATGTAATTTAGACAAAAGCAATGGCACATTAAGACAGTCGAATGCTCTGGAAAAGTCAAGCAAGGCTGAAATCGTTCCTTTGCCACTGTCTATATCTGATAGTATATCGTCGATAACATTTATCATAGCGGTTGACGTACTGTGGTGTTTTCTAAACCCTGACTGAAAACTGGGAAGCACATCGTTAGTTTCTAAGTATATTCTTACCTGCTCAGCCACGACTTTCTCCAAGATTTTTGATACACAGGGAATATACTAATCGGGCGTATGTCCTTCATGCTAATAGGATTTGAGTTTTTGGGTATAGGCCTGATGAGTGCGTGCTGCCATTCTGAGGGATATGTTTGCGTTGTAATTGATTTATTAATTATCTACGTAATAACAGGTGTTGTTACGGGAAAAGACATTTTCAACATATCCAAGGAAATACCGTCTGCACCTACCGCATTTGACTTTAATGACTGTGTTATTTTCACAATATCACTTTCCTCAATTGTCTTCAGTTTGAATACATTTGAGACTTTGACGTGTGATTTGAAGAATGTCATATATGAAATAGGGACTTGATTATTTCCGGGCACATTTAAAAAGCTTGTATTAATCAAATCGGGGTCGTTGAAAATATGGTGAGGCAGGTCCGGCTTAGTTTTTAACTTAACGTTTTTTTTTTAATATGTGACCATACGATGCGAGTATCTTTTTGATTATTTATAAAAAAATTGTAGTAAGCTTTCTTTTCTCTTATTAATGCTTGTGCAACATAGTATTTTAGCTCTTTATAAAGTAATTTTTGGGCTGCTGTACCACCTGACTTACGTGCGACAACACCTGCTTCATCTCTGACTTTCATCATTTTTTTATATTATAAGTAATCCAAGGATATTGGAAGTGTTTTAATGATTTTCAGCCTACGGGCGCATGAATGTTAAATAATGTTTTCAACATAGTATTAAACAATGATACCATGTCATTGACGCTATCCAATGTTTTGAAACGTGTCCAATTTAAAGACTTTAAATCTAATAGGAACTGTTCATTATCAATCGCATGCAAATTTCTACGCGATATAATAATCGGTTTCGGTTTCGGTTTTTTTATATTTAATTCGCAGCAAATAAATGCATGACCACTAAGTTCCGGTATATGATTCACAGAAGTGGATGATTGTTGAATGTCTGTACATACTAGGTCTATTAAAGTTTCACTGTATTCCGTGAAGTGGATAGGCTCAGTAACACACTGATTTAATTTATAACATTGTAAAAAAATTTTCAACTTATTACAGTTATTATCCATATCATTTAATAAATTTATATTGAAATCGCCTAATAAAACTACATTATTACACCATGATAATGTTCCGATAGTTTCCGATAAAGCATCGAAAAAAATGTCAACACTCAACCACGGCGGTCTGTAAGCAGTACCAATTATTAATTTTGTACCGTTAATTGTTAGTGCAAGCCACATTTGCTCTACGAGTGGGGCTGGGGGGTGCAGTAGCGTGCGGACTGCAATGCCCTGACGTATGTAGAAGCCCACTCCACCTCCGCGCGAGCGCACGTCGGAATGGCGAGGAACATGACGTAATCGATAACCGGGCACCGCAGGCGAGCGCCCCTCTTCGCCCTCTCGCAACCAGGTTTCATTAATCACCATTATGTCGACAGAATAACGATCCATAGCTACGGAAAATTCGTCATGTCCTGTACCAAGCGATCCCATATTAAGTAAGCCTAACTTAAGATTATGTTTAGAATTGAATGAATGAGATAATAGTCAAAAATACTATACTTGTGCAGCAATGAAGTGAGAAACGATACCTACGAAGAGTGCTCTTAAGATTATGATACGCTAATATACTTTTTGTGAAGCTCAATGTTTTAAAAATATATATAATGTAATTAATCATCAATAGAATAGAATTATTATTATTATAACTTAAACATTTTCCCTTAAAATAACTGAAATATATAACTGTTTTAACACGAATTAATGATTTTAATTGTAAATAATTATAATTAAACATGAAAGTAGTAATTAGAAACTCGGCCCTTGCCATCGTACCATCATAGACATAACAGCTGTAAATGTTTGTATACATAACATTATGAATAATTAAAAATATGGTTATAACAAATCTTAGTAGTAATAATTTTCTTGTAATCAGTATATTTAGACTTATATTGTTTACTTTATGCAGAGCTGCTAATGCAAACAATATTTGACTGAAAAACACGATTAAAGTCGTCGTCTGTGCGGATGCAGTAAACCGGTTTGCCCTCTGCTTGGCGAGCGTAGACACGACCCCTTCTTGTCCAGGAGTAGCGCCACGAAAGCTTTCGACAGGCTTCGCGGACCCTATGGAATAGCTGCCGATTATTCCTCGTCAGGCGCTCATTTACGTAGAGGCGTTGGGGCGAGGAGGCCAGCCCTATGTCCGCGGTAGTGATTGAGCGACGCACGCGCGCAACGCGCAGCAACTCGACGCGCAGGCTACGCCGCGCCAGCCGTACCACCACGCGGCGCGCTCATATCGCTACGCCTCCTTCCGTACTTGCGCTCAAAGACGGTGGCGCCGCTCCAACACGCTCCGCAAAGACGACGTCCGGTTCTTCCAGTGGTAACCCTAGCCTTACTGCTAGAACAGATATGGTGTGGATGATATTCTCCCCCTTCTCCTCAGGTAGATGTCCGATCTCAAGATCCGAAAGCAGTGGCTCTTGATCCCGGTCATTAAGCTCCTGTTTAAATAAATTAACTGTTTTCTCTAACTCATTGACCTCCACTTTGGTAGGAGTATGCCTTTGCTCGATTACCTCCAGCCTTCGTTCAAAGCCATTCATTCGCTCCGTGAAACATGCAACGGATGCATGGAGTTCTGCCATTTCCTTACGGAGTTCTCGCATCTCAGCCATGCAGGCAACAAGTTGGCGGCTAAGCTCTCGTGCAGGGGAATCATCATCGTTCAAAGCAGTCTTCTGAGTTCCATCGCTGCATGGCAATTTGTGATTAATATGCATTACAATAGTAGGGTCGTGGGTTCAAATCCTATATATGAATGACCTATGAAAGTAAGGTCTATGATACAAAAGCAATACTATAGAAGGTCTCCATGATGAATTTGCATTACAATAGTAGGGTCATGGGTTCGAATCCTATATATGCATGACTTATGAAAGTAAGGTCTATGATACAAAAGCAATATTATAGGAGGTCTCCTTGATGCATAAGCATTGTGTGGGGTGGTCGGGTGACCGACTGCTCCTAGTATTGTTGCAAAATGACTAGTCCTTATTAGGGACTTGAAAAGGAATATTATGGTGGCGTGTATGCTGCTTCACGAGCAATTGGTCCGAGGTAAACTTGGGCTCGCTAACCGATGTGTCCTAGACATATCATCTTAGTGCTGGTGGTAAGCGGGCTTGTTGTAGCAATACGGCTTTCCCGTGGACATCGCACACCCATACCGTTTGTGGGCGACGTCGTAGCGCATAGCGATGCATCGTCTATATTTCGGATTGGGATGATGAGTGTGTTTGGTAGCACTTTTAAGTGTAACAGGCATACTCAACTTCATGTCTTAGTGCATTAGCTCTATGATAAGTGGAGTTTTGTTCATTGGCGTCTTAGTAGCATGCTACTATGATACGTTGGTGATATTTTTTATATAACAACAATACCAACTTTGTTGCCAAAGTCGATAGGAGTCATGTGGGTGTGGTGTGGGGGCGCCACCCTTATGATAGTTGCATTGATGCTTACTTTTACTCGCGGTATTGCGTCTTGTGATGGATCTGCGGGTGTGCTGCGCCTGATTCACGCTCTCTTGTGGTTGTGGTCGATAGAGGTATGCGGGTGGTGATGTCTGCTGGGATGTATGGGGGACCTTGGAATGGTGTTAGCCCGACGATAGTCGTATTGATGCTTGTTGCGTTCTGCAGCAATGCGTCTCTGCGATGGTTGTTTGGTGGGACGCTATTCTCAATGGCGCTCCCTGCGTCTTGGTTTGACTCACACCTAAGTAGCTTTGCCCAAGTCGGGTCCCTTCATGACGGGGCTGCAGACTGTCTACCCTCCACGATGTTTCATATAACAGCATAATATTATATCTCTGTAACTTTCCCACCTTTGAATGATTGAAGGCAACTTGTTGGTGGGTGAGACAAACGTGATCGAAAATGCATTTACTCAACGTCAGTGACACAAACCCTTTCTGATGGCGAACTATTACTCTTATCTTATAACTGCCTTTTGACTATATCTGCCGTTGTATTGGTTGGTGGAGCATATGTGTTGACCTCATGCGGGTGGTAGCTGGTGGGAGGATCTGAGGAGACTCTCAAGGCTGCGGCCGAAAGCCGCACAACGTGGGACCCCATTCCCTTGAGGTGAGCGGTAGACTCATGACACGCTCCGCGGCTAGTACCCGTGCTGATCATGCAATTGGTGGTGATGCCATACACTTACATCACGTCTGCAGGAGCGGCGGTCTGGCAGGTGGTGACGCTCACGGAGGGTTTACGGCCAGATGCGACAAGTGTAGCTTTCGTTGCTTGAAGTTAGCTGAAAGTTTCCATGTCCTACAGCGGCCACTAGCATCAAGTAGACTGTTGACTTCGTTGATTACGTCAGTTTTATAAAAAAAATGTTGACTAAGAAATACTAATAAATTTAACATTTTTAACATGTATTTTCTAAATGTCGAGAATATGCTGAATTACACCTCTTATTGGATACACAGGATATTACAATATTTATTTCTACATATTTATGGGAGTACTCATACGTCGCCGAAGCCGAGCCGTGGCAGCTTAGTGGTTAACGCTCGCTGTAAATATAACAGAACGCGAGTAACCCGGGTTCGATCCCCGCCGGCACCAATGAAATTGTTAATTGCAATTTTAAGTGCTGATTTACCACGTACTCGGCGATGAAGGAAAACATCGTGAGGAAACCTGCATGTCTGAGGAATAAGAAAAAAAAATATTTCGAAGACATGTGAAGTTAGTCAACACGCATTTGGGCAGCGCGGCGGACACTTCCTTGCCCTAAACCCTCTCAGAAATGAGGGGAGGCCTGAGCCCAGCAGTGGGACGTATATAGGCTGTAACTTTACTTTACTTTTTTACTTTTATTCATACGTCGTCGTCGTCATCGATTCGTCGTCGCGCCTTCTAAGTATGCACACATCGTTGAGTTTGCTCTTCACAAATAATAAACATAATAAACAAAAAGTGGTCGAAAGTGACTTTTGAAAGTATGTCTTTGTACTGCTACTTCAGTTTTTGTGTGTATCAAACAATTAACTTTAAATAATTAGTCAGTGATATTCGCAATTAATAATAATCAATAAATATCCGATCCGTTCAATGTTCTATTACCGTCAATAGCAATAAATGTTATAAGTACGCACACCTCTTTGAATTTGCTCTTAACAAATAATAAACAAAAAGTGGTTGAAAGTGACTTTTAAAAGTATATTTTTGTTCTGTTACTTCAGTTTTTGTGTGTATCAAACAATTAACTTTAAATAATTAGTCAGTGATATTCGCAATTAATAATAATCAATAAATATCCGATCCGTTTCAATGTTCTATTACCGTCAAATAGTAATAAATGTAAAGTGTCTCGGTAAAACGCGTAAGCGCCCTCATATTCACGGCGCCTAAGACCTTCTTCACGCGGACTATTATGTACTGGTCGATGCTGTTAGGGCCTTTATTAGTGTGCGCTAATAGTTACCTACAATTATAATTTACATTACACATTGGACTATTATATATGTCATTAAATATGCAACAATCATTCTCCGATTCTGAAACAGAAAAAAAAACACCCCCTAACTACGTACAAATGCGATATAATAAGCGCCATCGCTCCGATGACTTTCTGGAAGAATTAAAAGACTTTAAAGCAGACATTAAACAAATGATTTCTTCATGGATGTCTTCAAATGAAGAGGAACGTGTTCGTCTTCAAAGAGATATAAAAGATATAAAAAGCAAAATACAGGAAGTGAAAAACTCCAATTCAGAGATTGAGAAATCTGTTGAACATTTATCACATCAATTTGATGGAATTATGAGCAAAATTAGTTCTTTGTAAATTAAATGCTCTGAAAATCGGGCTTTCATATAGCAGTTAGAACAAAATATAGAATCTCTGCAACGTTCCTCCTTAAAAGCTACCGTAGAGTTTCGCAATATTCCCGCAAAAAAAGGAAAAGAATCCACCAGTGATCTAATTTCTATTGTCACTCGTATCGGCGCTGCCCTTAATTTAGAAATTAATCCTTCCGACGTACGTGATGTTTATCGACTGCCTAATAAATCTGGATCCAGTGGTATTATTGTAGCTGAATTTACGTCTGTTCTTCTTAAAAATGATGTATTACAAGCTGCTAGATCCTTCAACTGAAAACGCTCAATTGATGAAAAACTAAATTCAACGCACATTGGAATTGAAGGTAAAAAACAACCAATTTTTGTATCTGAACACCTCAATCTTACCACTAGGAAAATTTTCGCCCAGGCACGTCAGTTTGCAAAGGACAACCATTATAAATACTGTTGGTCTACGAATGCGCGCATATTTCTCCGCAAAGACGATGAAATGATTTGATAAATTGAAATGCAGATTATTTTCTTTTTTGTTTAATATTTAATATCAATATTCAACTGTTTTTTTTTTTGTTAAAACCAAACAATTTTACTCTATTACTCTAAGCTAAAAAAAAAAGATATACTGTTACATTTAAAAAACACAAAACACTTATAATTTTTTTTAAAGCAGCAGTTAATTATACATTTAAACACTACTTCATAATTAATACTCCTCTAGTTTCGTAATATTAAATTATATTTATATTAACCCTGTAAATCTTGCATAGTATCAAACAATATCTATCTTAGTGCACTAAACTTTGTTTTTAAAAAATGAATCCTATAAATGATATATTCTCTGACCTAGATGGGTTCACGGTCTCAAAATCTTTAAATTGTAACCCTGAGGAATGCATAAATTACATAGATAATGGCGCAAGTTCATTTACAATATTACATCTAAATATTCGGAGTATAAATTGTAACATAGACGGTCTACAGTTATTACTCGAGCAGCTCATAATACAATGTGACGTTATAGTCTTATCGGAGTGTTGGCTTAACAAAACAACTCGTGTTCCTTTCCTAGTCGGATATGAATCACATCAAACGAAAAATACATATAATCAAAATGACGGAGTTGTTGTCTATGTTAGATCGGAAATTGTTTACACTATTCACGAACCCCCCTTTAAGGAAGCAAACTGCCTAGTGTGTACTTTAGGTAATGAACTATCTATTGTCGTAATATACCGACCCTATTGTTTTTTGAACATTAATAATTTTTTACAAAGTTTTCAGATGGTTATCTCCGGCCTGTCGGTATGTAAAAATATTGCAGTTATTGGTGATATTAATATAGATACACTTAAATCTTGTAATAACTGTAATGAATATTTGAACTTGTGTGCCAATCTCGGCTTATTTCCATCCCACAATCTGCCCACAAATTCAAACACCTGTCTTGACCATGTATTACTCAGAACGAGTCAAATCGCCACTATCATGATAGTAGACTCTTACATAACTGATCATAACCCCATAGTATTAAATTTGAAATAGAAACCTAAGTCATTAAACAACAATACTAATAAAATAAATCTTAACAAAACTTTAATTATAGCTGATATAAAAAAATCTGATTTTAATGATATTTTAACATATAAAACGGTCAATGAAGCCACTGAAATTCTTTTAGAAAGAGTTTCGTCAATAATTAAGACTCATTCTATTTTACACACAATTCCTAGAAGGATTAGAAATAAAAAACCATGGATCACGCCAGGACTACTGAAATTTATCAGAAATCGCGATCGAATGCATGCAAAATACAAGAAGTATCCAAATGATTTGACTCTTAAACTTACAGTACCTGGTTGACCGAGCTTTGCTCGGTATTTTTCGCTCGGTTTTTTTTTTAATTCGTGTGTTTTGGAAATTATATTTAGATACAAATTACATACCGATGAAATACAAATAATATTTTTTGATCTTAGCGACATAATAGAAAAAACTGAACTGGTTACTTGAATAAAAAATCATGAGTGCAATCAGTTTAATTAAAATTTTCGTGTTTTTAAAAAATACTAAAAATAGTGCTCGAAAAAATTGATTTTCTCAAAAAAGAAAGGAACATGAAAAAAAAGTTAAAAAAAGTCGGTCGGTCGGTCTGGGCTCGAACCGGGGTTTTACGATTCTGTGACCGACCATTATACCAATTAAGCTATTTATAATCACTAACATTCCGTCAAAATTTACCTTCTTATTCTAACGATATTGTAGCAGTTTTTCATTGCCTAAAAACACGGACAAAAAGACATTTTCTAAAAATAAATCCTAGCTAGATCGATTTATTATCCCCGAAACTCCCTGGGCACTAAATTTTATGAAAATGGTTGGAGCCGTTTGCGAGATTCCGATTATATAGATATATATATATATATACAAGAATTGCTCGTTTAATAGTATAGGATATAAAAGATATGGAAACTTCTGTTATAAACTTTTGAGAAATCTAAAACGGACCTATGAAAAAAACGAGCTACTTAAAAATAAAAACGATTCAAAAAGAACTTGGGAAACTGTAAAAAATATATGTAATATTAAAAAAAATGTAAATTCTTCAAGTGATCTTTTAAAAATATCTTCTGATGTATCTGCATCAGTGGACTATATCAACAAATTTTTTGTTAATATTGGCAAAAACTTAGCTGATGAAATTATTAATAGTAGTCCTTCTTATCTCCTTTCAGAAGATCAGAACTCTTTCTTTCCTCTTTCTTTTGTTTTGCACGAAGTACAATATGATGAAGTTGACAGAATTATTAATAGACTTCGTTCTGATAGCGCTACAGGATGTGATGGTATTCCTACATCGATCATTAAGGTTTGTAAAAGTACTTTTACCCCCCTTATGACCTATATATGTAACCTGTCAATTCAAACGGGCAAATTCCCTGACCTTCTTAAGAGGGCACTAGTTCATCCAGTATATAAGGGAGGTAAAAGAGGTATATTTTCTTACGTGGTAGAGCCATGCTGCAGTTATATTAGTAGTATAGTTGTAGCACGAATGGGTCGGCTCGACCGGGGAAGGACCACGCTCTCACAGAATACCAGCGTGAAATAGTAGCTTAATGCTGCTGTATTTCGTATGGTGAGTGTAGAGAACCGGAGACCCTTTTACTGGAAACGAGGCATTCCATCTTAGTCCTCACGGGTGACAACGCATCTGCATTTTGATTCGTAATCGAGGATAGATGTGGATGTCTATGGGCCACAGCAACCACTTACCATCAGGTGGACTGTGTGCTCGTTTGTCACCCTATCCTATAAAAAAAATTGTAAATAACTACAGGCCAATATCTGTGCTTCCGGTTTTTTCTAAAATATTAGAAAAGGTGCTTAATTCACGTCTTGTGAAATTTCTCGATAAATATAACTTAATAGCTGATAATCAATTTGGCTTTCGTTGTGGAAAATCAACAGAAGATGCTGTAATAACTTTTACTGAAACGGTTGTTAAGAACTTGGACAAAAAATCCAAATGCCTAGCGGTCTTTCTAGATCTTTCAAAGGCTTTTGACACAGTCTCAGTTCCAGTCTTACTCGACAAAATGGTAAGAATAGGAGTAAGAGGCATAGCTCTGGAAATATTTAAAGATTACCTCAGTAATCGGAGCCAATGTGTAAAAATAGATAATGTTTGTTTTGGATACGATTATTTGCACTACGCTGTACCACAGGGTAGTATATTAGGTCCTACCTTGTTTTTAATTTACATCAATGACCTGTGTAAGATGCCTTTACCAAACTGCAAAATATTAGCCTATGCAGATGAGACTACTTTAATAATCCACGGAAATTCCTGGGAAGATGTTGGAAAAACCGCTGAGCATGCCTTGAAGCTAGTAACACAGTATCTGTCTTCCAATCTCCTCACACTAAATATTAATAAAACTAAATTTATAACTTATTCATTAAAAAAAATACACAACCTGGGTTAAACGCCTATGAAATTAAAATACACACATGCAGTTCCAAAAATCGGTCACATGCATGCTCGTGTAAATCAATAGAGAGAGTAGATAACATTAAATATTTGGGTGTCCACATTGACAGTAACCTAAATTGGAGTACTCATGTTGCACAACTTACTAGTCGTATCAGAAAACTCATATACATTTTTAAAACTTTAAGGCAAGTGGCTGATAAACACATAATAAATATGGTATACATTGCCCTTTGTCAGTCGCTTGTCTATTGTATCAGTCAGTCTTGTTTATTGTATCCCGGTTTGGGGCGCTGCTAATAAAACAGTTCTAATATATTTGGAAAGAGCTCAGCAAGCAGTTTTAAAAATTATAAATTTTAAACCGATTTTATACGACACATCGAAGTTATACGCCGATTGTAAAATGTTATCTGTCAGGCAACTTTATATCTTACGAGTTATTTTAAGAAAACACATGGAAACGCCCTTTGATCCTAAGGTTTTACACAAACGCAGATCTGACCGTGTGTGTAAGACTAAGATTCATAGAACGTCACATGCCAAAAAACACCATTTTATCGTAAGCTCAATATTATATAATAAAGTAAATAAGAAAATCAACATTTATCCGCTTAATAAGTTTGAATGCAAAAATAAACTAGCAAATTGGCTACAATGTCTCACGTATGAAGAAACTGAAAACCTCCTAGTTTGACTGTTGCTAACATACTCACGCACTCACACACATACACACATCAATACACACACACACACACACACACACACACACACACACACACACACACACACACACACACAAACACACACATTTCGTTTGGTTTTAATTTTTATTTTATTTTCCTCCTTTTATATTGTTTCGTTTTTATGTTAACAAGTTTATTATTTTTTCATTTATTACTTTCTTTTTACTTTTTGCTAACTCATACTTGTCCTGCCGACACTGATTTTGTGAAGAGCGCTGATTTCTATGATACAGGCCCTGCCTAGTTTAGAAGTCAGAGGTTCTAATATAATTTAAGATGTAATATTTAGACAGTATGTTAATATATATTTTATGTAAACTCATTTTTATGCAGCAATAAACATTTATTATTATTATTATTATACGTCCGCATTAAGCTACTATGTTAGTTTTTATAAAACTTCATGCAGCCTAAACTCGCAAGGGCACAATGCTTCTAAAGACTTCTAATTTGTCAAAATGCGATGAGTAGTTTAGAAGATCTAAGGAAACGGATAAACAAACATATATACATATCCTCTAAAATCGCAACCATCCTTTTGGATTTGCCATAGTTGGGTTAAAATATTCACTTACAACATCTGCATCAAATCAGAAAACACGAATATGCTACAATCATAGAGGCATTCAATGCATGGTGCAGCACTATTTGTCTTCCACACATGCATATAATACGCACACTGGTGTATTTTGAATTTGGTCTAATCTAGTAACTTATATACATAATATATATATATATATATATATATATATATATATATATATATATATATATATATATATATATATATATATATATATATATATATATATATATATAATACACATATATATACAACTTATATAACAATCTAGTACATTCTATATCTATGGCTACGGCATAGAATATACTCTAAAATCTATGTATATTTTAAACGCCGCTCTGGTCATTCTGAAGATATCGCTGGAAACATAAAGTTAAGTAAATAACGATCCATTGTTACCGAAATACATACTTCCAATAGATAATATTCAAAGTTACCGCTTTGTTCTACCTCCACCTGAATAGACGTATCCGACACTTAGCTCAGTTACAAGGATTGAATTAGAATTAATTTAAGCTTACATCGTCCAAGCTCAGTTTCTTAGTGGATTTCTGGATTTTCTCTGTGAAAAGCCTTGTTAAATTTATCTATTATTCAAAAACTAAATGCGGAATAATTATAAATTTTAATAAGACTACAATCAAACCTTTTGATATAAATTAAACTAATTTAACCCTTAGCCACCTAACGTGTATTCTAGTAACACTTCCACCTAACGTCGGTCATTGTGACCGCTTGCATATAAGTACTATTATAAAGGTGAAAATATCATAAATTCGCAAAAATCGAAACTACAAAAAAAAATCAGTTGTTTTTATTTCAATTTGTTTCAATAAACTCTTCAAATTAATACTCCTTACTTCTTATTACTATTAATAAAAATTGACTAACGAATATTTTAACAAATTATAGGTTTTCCGATTAAGCAGAGTTCTAAGCAATAACAATCAATGAGACTTTTTAGTTTTTTAGCAACTTAAATATATAACCTCTGATATAAAACTATCATTGGCACAATTAAATCACAATCGTTACAAAAATACAACACCCTAACATTCACAATTTCTCGCGTCAGCGTACACACATTTTTTGAGAACACTCAACGCAAATTGGATTTTTGCACTGAAAACACAAATGGAATGTTTTACGTTTCTTCTTTGGGTCACACGTTGAACAAGTTTTGCGTGTGTCTAATTTGGCGGAGCTGACTGCCGAAGATGTTCTGGGTTCTTCATCTGTTTTGAGAACCCGGCAAATAGCTTTCTGAAGTTCCCTTTGCAATCCAAACTGGTTCGCTCGACGTCGTAAATGGAGTGTAATAAGGCCTTCAGCCAGTTGTTTCATGAAATTTAGTCTGGGCACCTTTCTCTGAGATTGGTTCATGCTGCTGATGATGTACGCATTTGCTGCAGAAACATCCAGTATTCTGTAGAAGACCGCCATTGACCAGCGCTGTGTGCGTCGAGAAGTTGAGTAAATGGCACATTTCTGATCTAATTTATCGACGCCACCTTTGGTGCTATTATAAAAAATAATCATTTCTGGCCTTTGCTTTTGTGGATCGATGGTTGGTGAGTGATGCATGCTGGAAATAACAAGCACGGATTTGATTTGTTTTTCTACAAAAGATAGCAATGTTGTATTTGACGTGAATCCAAAAATCGAAGAGCCAACGTCCCGATGACGGTTAGGCAGAAATTGAGGAGGTACTTCCCTTTTATTTTTTAAGGGTACCCACAAGTGAAGCTGTTTTTGCTTTAGGATGTTCATTAGCTCCACCGAAGTGAACCAGTTATCAGTCGTTACATTTCTGTGGGTTCCTTCAATCGACGCAACCAATCGTAAAACTGCTTGCGTGGGTTTGTTCAGTCTTTGGTATTCAATGGGCAAGCCTTGGCTATCTGAGTCTTTTCCCAAGTATATGTAGGCATCCACTAGATATCCGTTTTTGGCATCAGTCATGCACAAAATTTTTAATCCATATTTGTTGGGTTTTTTCGGCATGTACATTTTGAAGCTGCACCTCCCACGGAAAGTCACCAACATCTCGTCAATATAATCGTAACTGCCAATTGAACAAACTTCTTTGCAGTTTTGTATCAGCTTTTCAAAAAGCTGAGATATAGGTGCAGCTTTATCAGTGCCACGGCGTTCATCTCTACTGTTCGCATCATCAAAACGAAGGCAATTCAGCAATGTTTCTAACCTGTTCTTGCTCATTATACAACGATAAATCTCTCTTCCTGTACCATCTGTGCTGTACCAGCATGTGTAATGTGTGTGGTTCTCTTTGAAAATTGAGGTATAGTACAACATACCGATAAAAGCCTTCAGCTCAATTACGTCAAGGTCTTGAACACATGTCTGGTTTTGATAGTTTGGTCTTATCTTTCAAATTTTTTCGTTAGTATGCTTTACAATTTCTTCTAACATATCATCAGTAAAAAAACAAATGCCATAAATCGGGTGATGTTGTATTACTATTCAAAACATCTCTGAAGTTCCTTTTCAATCCTGGACGTTGCTGAACGATGTTGTGTTGCAAAGTCCTTGATCCGAAACTGGAGGTTGAAACGACCAACGGAACTGATTTTTTCCGAAATAGTTCTGGTATCTTGACAATGGAACATCATCATCGGAAGATGCATCATCAACTGGCAGATCATTTGTATCGTCATATTCATTTAACTCTTCAACATCAATTTCATAGTCTGATTGACACTCACCATCAATGACGTGGTCTAATGGTACATCTTCTACATCACTGCAGTCTTCATTTGGTAATTCCGGCACGTTCCTTTCATCCTCGGAATCTCATTCACACTCTTCTAACCATCTAATGATATTTTGATCACGTTCAGACATGATAAACCTAAAAAACAAAACGAAAATGTTAGCACTAAAAGTAACGTAACAACCTAACGTCGGTCACCATGACCGCATGCGAAATATATTTACCTGTATTTTTTTATTGCGCGCACGTGTTGCTTGGTCGAGCGCAGGGCGAAAACTGGAGAGGGCAGGGAAAAAGTACATAGAGTCACAGGCGCGTGGACCGTGTATTAACGGAAATATTTGAAAAAATATATCGCCTGGAGTCACTGTGACCGACGCTAGGTGGTTAAGGGTTAATCTACTTCATTCCCTATTAAAATTTTGATTCAATACTCCGAAAAAGTTGTATAATATTAATTGTAAGAGTTAGCAGTAACAAATTGAGATTCTCTTAATCGTAGGTACCTAGTAAGGTACCTTTACACCTATTTACCATTAAGAAAAAAAACGGCATGCAGCCGCTGACTGACTGACGAGGCTCTGGTTACAAACAGATGGTGAAAAAATACCCCTTCGCTCCAGGGAGTCTAATCCTGCGTACTGGATTTTTTTTCAACAGATATATCAATTATGCGACTCATTTTCTACTTACATAAGTTATTGAGAAATAAATTTATTTTTATATACTAATGTAGTCGACAGAACAGTAGTTCATAGTGTACTAGTAGTGACAAACGAATTACAATCCACCTGTTTGTAAGTGGCTACGGCAGCCTATGGACACCTGCAACACACACAGTAGGCCCTGTTGCTTGCTCGACGGACAAACAACAGGAGCGTTGTCATCTCTGAAGACTGAGATGGAACTTAATATAAATATATTGGGTCTCTATGATCTGCAGACCGGAACAAAGCAATGTAGATGAGACTTTGGTACTTACCCAGGTAAACTCCCAAGCAGAAAGTGTGTACTATCACCTAGCGGTTTCTTTATTTTTACTTTATTTCTTATACTTTTATTTTTTAATTTTGCAAATATAAATTGTATCGCTAATATTCCATTCAGTATTTCTTTGAAAGAGCATATAGCTTAAAATGGGTACATACACCCAATTTTCATTCGGTTTGCTTGTTGACTTAGTTCCTTCACTCATACTCTCTTTTTATCTGAGAAAATGTTTTTAATTAATGTGTCTTCCTTTTTTAGTTTCTAGGCATTTCTTATCCTTACAAAAAAAACAAGCGAGCCTTACAATAATCACATGCTATTTTTTTATCAAAATCCATATCCATACTAATATTATAAATGCGAAAGTGTGTTTGTTTGTTTGTTTGTCCTTCTTTCACGTCGCAACAGAGCGTCAGCATGGCCTGATTATATGTATGGGGATAGTTCGGTGGCAGTAGAGTGACATAGGTAACTTTTTCCGCGGAAAAACATCTCATTCCCGTGGGAAAATAGAATATGTTGCAAAAGTTTGTCTTTCTTTTACGTCGCAACAGAGCGTCGGCATGGCATGAATTTTGGTATGGGGATGGTTCGATGGCTGTAGAGTGACATAGGCTACTTTTTCGCGGAAAAACATCTCATTCCCGTGGGTAAATAGAATATTTCCCACGGGAATGGGAATGAGAAACACCTCATTCCCGTGGGTAAATAGAATATTTTTATAGGTTTTATTTTACGGGTAAACGTGATTGATATACACTTTTCAATATTATCTGTTATGCGATTATTTTTATGGTATAGAGCAAGTCTATTTAAGTCGTATTGGAGGAGCTGACAGTCCCTTTCTGAGTTTATATTCATATATATTTTCTTGTCGTCTGCATATAGACGAAAATTAGTTTGTTGTAAACATGTTCCTATATCATACAGGTAGGCTATATACAGGAGAAGACTAAGCAGAGATCACCTATAATTACAGCACCTATAATTACAGCACCTATAATTACAGCTTGGCTGCGATTAAAAATATAAGCTTGGAAACATCTTAACAAATCACCACAAATCCCAAGCGCTTGTAGTTTTTGGAGCAGAATGACATGATCCATACGGTCGAATGCTTTTTCGAAGTCCGTATAGATCACATCAACTTGCAAACCTCCGTCCATCCCACGTAGGACGTCATTCATAAATAGACATAGATTGGTAGTTGTCGAGCGACCTTTAACGAAGCCGTGTTGTTCGAGTGGAATGGAAGATATCAATAGTGGATACACGTTATTATATACTATTTTCTCTAAAACTTTACTAAAGGTATTTAATATTGAGATTGGTCTATAGTTTTCGATTTTGTTTTTCTATCCTTTTTTGTGTATAGGTATTATATGTGCTTACTTCCATAGTATAGGGAGGCTTCCTATTTTATTTATTTTATTTTATTTTATAGGAGGATTCCTTCTTTTAAAGATCTATTATATAAAATACATAGAGGTATACAGAGAGCCGCTGCGCAATTAACTACAAATACTGGTGGTATGTTGTCTGAGCCAGGTCCTTTAGTCACGTCCAAACTTTTAAGGTGTTTGTGCACTAACTCATCTGTTACTTGAATGTCACTTATAGTATTAGTAGATGATGGAAGTTTTGGCGAGATATTAGAGTATGTTAGGGCAGTCTCATTGAACATTTTTTTAAAGAAATCAGCGAACGCCATGCTTATGTCTTGGTCGCACTGCAGATTTTTGCTGTCATATTGCATATATTTAGGATAGCCCGAATTTCTGTGACGTTTATTTTTAATATAAGACCAAACAGCTTTGGGATTTGATTTAAAATTGTTTACAGATTTTTTATGTATGCCTTATGAAGTTCCTTCGCTAGTTTTTTTGCTCTGGTACGCAGAAGTGCTAAAGAATCATAGTCAATTGGATTATGATGAAGCTTCCAAAAAGTGTGAAGTTTATTTTTATCCCTTATGATGTTGATGAGAGCTTTATTATACCAAACAGGATACTGCCGCTTTGGTCTTTGGGAGACACATGGGACGTATTTATTAATAAGGTCATATATTAGACTGTAGAAACACGATACAGCGCCCTCAAGCGACCCTACATTAAGTGTATCCTGCCAGTTTGTCTCCTTTAGATGCTTACAGATAAGAAAGGAATGCTTCGGTGGGTTGGCCATGTAGAAAGAATAAATGAGGAAAGAGTGACAAAGCAAATTTATATGGCAAATGTGAACGGCAGAGCCGGGAAGGGACGCCCTAGAAAAAAGTTTATCGACCAAATTGGCGATATTTTGAAAATGGGCACGTTAGAAGTACCCTTAACTGACGAGCATGTATGCGTAGATATATGGATGTAAAGGAGGCGAAAGAGGTGTGTCAGGATCGTGCCAAATGGAAGTCCGTAGTCTCTGCCTACCCCTCTAGGTGACAGGCGTGAGTGTTTATGTATGTTATGTTTATATCTGGTCGCCAAGCTTCAGCACGTCAATTAAATATTGCAAATCAACAAGTTTCGGATCCCGAGCCTACGTCACAGTCACCGAGTGAAGCCGGCCACGGTCGTGTGTGCCTGCTGTACTACCACGACATGTCAGAAGGGTCACAGAAAAGATTAGCTACATCTTGAAGCAAGCTTCCATTAAAACATGCTACAAGTAGCCGAAAGAGAGTAGTCAAGTTTTACCATCCGTCAAGTGTAATACTCCTCTATAAGACGCAGAAGTGTAAAAGTTAGATTTTGATGTGGTCCACAAAAACCCGCATGAAAAAACATATATCTGACGTGAAGCACCGACGCTCCAGGAAATCTGCAGTCTGTGAACATGTTCGATTGTTCCCACCATTAAATCGGAATTAATAAACCACAAATCCCTGCAAAAGAACACCGATTACTACCATGGATGATACGCGAGGCTATTGGAATTTAAAAAAAAATCTTAATTTCAATGGAGAAGATGGATGGGTGCTGCTATCTGCTGGATATCTTATAATTAACAAAATTAAATCCAAACCCAAGCATACTACTGCAAGACTTCAAGATTCTGTAAGCTCGTTCTGCGTAGATCGGAACAAAAAATAAAATGAAACACAAGGTAGCCGTGCTAACTAAGACATTGGGACGTCAAACATCTCAGCTCGCCTCCCCCCCTACCGCGTGAGCATGGATGTTGTAAAGCACCCGAAATGTCAGGTATTAAAAATAAGTTAATTAAACTCGATAAAATCCGTATACTTAAGTTGTTTCATTCGATGTGTAGTGTTCGTGTAAATTTAAGAAAACAACATAGAAATAGAAATAGAAATAGAAACTTTTTTATTCAATGTAGATTATAAAAATACTTATTGAAAGTCACTTTTTTAATTTACCACTACACAACAAAATTACACACATAAGAACTGCCATTAAAATTCACGACTATTAAAAAGGTCGTCCATAAGAAGATGTAGAGCCTGTATTAGAGTAGGGTGTAAACAATTTGAACATATATTATAATTGAAATAACCGTTATTGAATTTTGGTTTTATTATTATTATTCCCCAACCACCACCATAAAAACATTCCTACAGATTTTTGTAGCAAACGTTTTATTATTAATTAAAAAAATAACGGTAAAGAAATATAGGTAGCATTAACTAATTTGACAAAAACATTAAGTTTAATACCGTTTTAGAATTTGCATGAAGTACGAATATTTTTAAATCTATTGGCCGCCCTGGTCACCATTCATTTCTTTATACCACTGTTAGTCAAACTTCGTCATAGTAAAATCGAAAATTCTAGCTTTTATATAATTGATAAGAATTAAAAAACAGTTACAGTTAGAATGCAAATTTAAATGAAATGAAAAAAAATCCACAAAATAAATTTTGATGACGTACGCGGACGCGGATGCGGACGCGGTACGTCGAAAGAGAATCCAACTGCAACAACCCTTATATAATAGCTGTCAAGAGAGGTTGCTGAGGCAAATGAAGTTGGAGGCAGGCAGTATCATATTCCTGATAACTACTCAAAATAATAAAACATTTCAGGTGCCATCCCTCTCACCAAGCGTGGGAATTATAGAAAATATCCCCCCTAGAAGGAAATCATTACAGAGGCCTATGTTCAACGGTGGAAGTTATTGTGATGTGCTCTGATGAATGAACGAATAGAAAAAATATTTCCAGTCATGCGTTAATATAAGTATCCTAGCATGAAAATTAGGGGATAATGTAAGTGTATCCTAGCACGAATAAGTCAGGGGATCAGCTTATCTATATGTCGCTTATGCTAGACATCTTGTTACTATTTATCTGCGATAACATTGTGTTATATTTAGGGCTTTATTTTTTAGTAAATTATTATTATTATTATTATTGATATTACTGTGTTCAAGAATAACTGTGCTTTTTTAGAATACTTCAATCATATCTTATTATGATGATTTTTACTTCAATCATATCTGATTTCCTTTCAGCTAATCTAATGTCTGTCTGTCTGTTCCTGATAAGAAGCGTCGTAGCTTTCCATCATAAGCGAAGAACAGTAAAATTTAATTAGGGTAAAATTTATTATCGTTCCAATTATGAAGTTCTTTAAATTATTATTATACGTTCAATTCTATCAGTGTAAAGGTGTGGAAACTAGCCAACAACAACCGCTAAATACTAAGGCGCAAAAATAAAATAACGTAAAACCCGTTAAGAACTTGTGAAATACAGGACCCTATGTACAAAGTTTGTGTTGGGCCACTCCAAGTTTACGATAATGGGCCCTTATCGGGGGTAATCTGTATTTTCCATCGAAATTCTCTTTAGTTGGCACACAATTAGCTTTGATAGCGTTTTGTACCACGTCGTGTCTGTAAGGGCTTTCAAGAAGTTTATTATTGTCGATACAGTTTACATAAATTTGTTTTTATTTATTAATATGTTTGTTATAAAAATATTTAAATTATTACATAGCTCTCCTTGCGTAATATTTCCCAAAGCTAATTATATTTCCTTACTGAATGTGTTTTTTTTTAATTTTTTATTATTAAAAATACAAAATTTGGTTTTTAAATATATATATATATATATATATATATATATATATATATATATATATATATATATATATATATATATATATATATATATATATATATATATATTCCCGCAAAACTGCTCACACAGTTTGTCTGCAGGAACATTTGAGTCTCATTTACATGATATATAATATTATTGTTAAGCACTGAGACTTGCCAATAAATATGTTTTTTACTGGTTAACGTCGAATGTGCTCAGGTAAACTATTGAAAAAGTACGGTAGTCGTTTCTTTAAAGTTCTATCCCCGAAGTAGTTATTTACTTTTGGTACAACAAATTTGCCTGCAGACATCGACCGTATACTCTGACCATGCTTGACTAATATTAGAGTACGGTCTCGACGGTTGTAATTGTTTATGGCAAGTAAATATTTATGTTTTAAACTTACTGGGAGCATTTTGCAGATTTTGAATAGTTTTAATTATCCGAGCTTTACTAAGAAAATATATCGTATGTAATATCTGAAAAAAAAACACAAATACAATATGGTTATGTTATCAGGCATTTTATTTGTTTTTTTACTCTATTTACACACTTCTGATACACCCCGTTCTGCTCTTCAAAGTTCAAGACTTTTTCAAATAAAATCTTTGGTGATAGTTTTCCTAATGAATGAAACTATCTTTACGATCTTTATCACTTTTACCTTATATTTAATTCTCGAAATTTTGTGCGCTCTACAGCGCCTATGGACACGAGGGGGGGGGGGGGAATATTTGACGTCGCGACGTCATACTAACTACGACTGGCCTACCTTCAGTTTAATTACATCAGATTTGATAGACCACAAACCCCCAAACCCCAAACCAATTCTTACCGAGGATGATTCGCGAGGCTACTGAAATTAAAAATTATCCTTATTTTAATAGAGAAGATGTCTCTGTGTTGCCATCTGCTTGGAATCCTATTAGTAATAAAATTATATCCAAACCAAGCAGACCACTGCAAGACTACAAGATACTGTAGAATCATTCTGTCTAGGTCAAACCAAAAATTAATATTCAAATTTTGAAGGTAGCCTATCACCAAACACCTGTCCCCTTCCCAGTAACCAAAACGTCAGTAATGAAAAATAAATAATCGTATAAATATAAGAAATCAAATAATTAATATTTCTTGTTTATAAAATCAATTTCTTACTACTGTTTGAATACCATCACCTTAATTGGAATCATTTTATTACACCGAGTCCTCCATATTTACTAGTTTGTTTCAAACCAATACGAAAAGTAAATCAATCATAGTACTAACTTACCCGTTGTTAGATGTAAAGCTATTTAAATATTTCTTTGCTTTTATTTACGAATATTTTAAATTTTTGAGTAGCAAAGATGCTTCTTAATTGTATAAAAATTAAAAGTGTTTTAATAAAATTTTTCATTCCCGTGACACACACATACCTACAGCCATCTCAAGGATAACAATATAACCAAAATAACCCGTAAGAAATAGGGAACAAAAAAGTAATATAAAATATAAAAAGTGATAAAACCTAAAGCACAGAATAGTAATAGTATTTGGCTAAAGATTTTAATTAAGTGGGTACTAATTTTTATTAGCCAGTGCTAATAAAAATTATTATTATTATTCCACCTGATGGTAACTGGTGATGTAGCCGAAGATGATAAAGCACAGTGACGTAGCTTATAATAATCTTAAAATGTCATAATATATGATATATTAACGAGGATCTTTGTTTAGATAAAATTAAGTTTAAGATTGTCAATCCAAAGCTTAATGACCCAATAAAGTTACATTATGTAAAGCCTTACTTTTACTTCGTGCATTTAACGTTATATTTTAAACACACACATTTTAACACGTTTTTTATGTTAATGGCACTTAATCACAGAATAAATGTTTGCGTATTGTTTTGTAAAATGGCTTAATTTCGTTCAATGGCTGACGATGATTCCATTGCGTAAAAAAGTAAAATTTCAGTCCTAATTTCGAAGTTTTCTTCAAAATTTTAATTTTT
This sequence comes from Parnassius smintheus behrii, assembly GCA_036936625.1. Classification (NCBI taxonomy): domain Eukaryota; kingdom Metazoa; phylum Arthropoda; class Insecta; order Lepidoptera; family Papilionidae; genus Parnassius; species Parnassius smintheus. Next base: position 1,997,831 of record JAUPFT010000026.1, read on the forward strand.
AAATTATCTTTATATGGTTAACCACGTTTTACGTGCGCAGAATTGGAAATTACGGTGATTTTGTTTGTAGTTATATAGGACTACTTCTTTTAGAATAGATGTGTATAACGGTGTATGCGATTACTGGACACAGTCTACCCATGGACCCATAGATTTATTATATTACTGCGCATGGACCTGGTATTTTTTAATGCTTGCGGGTGATATATGAAAACACGTTTATATATTCCTCACATTAAACTTTAAAGCAGCGTTTATTATCCTATCCTACCCTTTTCTGAAAAAATCTAAAAATAGTTATTAGTGTTATAATTACCTACTCACATAACTAATAATTATTGTTACGGAAATAAGGAAACTTTAAAGCTAAAAGATAAATCGTCTTGTTCTCTACCTTATAAAAATTTCGAAAAGTCCTGAAATTCCTAATCCTGTTTAATAATGATTATTATTACTTACATGCCAAATTTTAACTCTTTAATAGTTATTTAAAGGGGAATAGGGCAAGTTAAAAGCGAAAAGATAAGTCGTTTTTGTTCCCTATCCAGAAGGAATTTTAAAAAATCTTGAAAACAGTTATTACCTATTATAATTACATACTTAAATGTCAAATTTTAAAGTCTGTCATAAGTACAGCTATATGGAAATAAGACAAATTTAAAGAGAAAAAATAAATGTTCTTTATTCCTGATCTCATTTTCATTTTGCAAAATCCTTTTTTCTAATGTTTCCCTTAATCCTTGTTTACATTAAAAATAAAACCTCTTGAAAAAAATTTAGCTTTCTAGGTCGAAGGGATTAGACTGCATAGGTGATTCAATAAAAGATTACAGTGAGAAAGTGAATCGAGACTTGACTTATTATTTTTTATTGACTTCTTACTTATACTACGCAATTTTCTTTTAAATTATTAAAAATATTATTTAAAACATACATTAATATGAATATAATATATATTAACATATAAAAGATGTGTTTATTATGTACATATAAGTGGCTTGCAGGCTGGGTACAACTAGCTTATTGGTATTCTGATTTCAACATTAAATTAAAACCCAAGCATACTGCTGCAGGCCTTCAAAGTATTAATAGCTAATTTTGCGTAGATCAAATCATAATATATAATTAAAAATTAAAAATAGCCCAGATAAGCTTTTACTTCAGGTTTTTGTTTCCTTGTGATCAGTTGTGCTAGAAAGCACGAGTGCTTTTATTACATCATCATCATTACAGCCCTTCACAAGTCCACTGCTGAACATAGGCCTCCCCCAAGGTATACCACAAAGCATGGTCCTGAGCCACCTGCATCCATCGACTTCCTGCATGTCGTACCAGGTCGTCACTCCATCTAGTGGCGTGTCGCCCTACACTTCGCCTACCGGTACGAGGTTGCCAATCGAGAACCTTTTTTCCCCAAAGTTTGTCGGTTCTTTGAGCTATATGGCCGGCCCATTGCCACTTCACCTACCCCATATTTCCCGTGGGTGTCGTAAGAGGCGACAGAGGGCGACAAGCAGGAGATGGGCAGCAGCATTTTCCTGATAACAGCAATAATATAATAAAAAACTGCGGTTGCCAACCCGCTCGCCGAGCGTGGTATCGACGCGAAGATACTGGAGTTGGAAAAAGAGGTAGACAAGTTGCGCTGGCATATGATTGGATTATCCGAGGTCCGAAAAGAGGGGAGGACACGATAATCCTCGAGTCCGGCAACTTGTTCTATCACCGGGAGGGCGACCACCTGTCCCCAGGAGGTGTCGGATTTGTCGTCCACAAGTCTCTCGTCAACAACATTGTAAAGATCGAAAGTGTGTCGACGAGAGTCGCGTACCTGATATTCAGAATCACCAAAAGGTATTCGCTGAAGGTCATTCAGGTTTACGCACCAATCTCGGCACATCCCGATGAGGAGGTGGAGGAAATGTATGAGGATATTTTCAGAGCCATGCATTCCTACAAAACCCACTACACGGTGTTGATGGAAGACTTCAACGCAAAATTAGGCACAAGAGAATGCGGTGAGCTGAAGTTAGGGAAATGTGGAGTAGGGCAACGGAACCGTAATGGCCAGTAGCTGGCTGACTTTACAGAGAAAGAGGGACTCTTTATGATGAACTCTTTTTTCCAGAAGCGGCCTCACAGGAATCGGAAAAATGAGATTGACTTGATTATGACGACCAGACGCCAGTTTTTCAGCGATATCTCAGTGATCGCAAGGGTGAAAATTGGCAGCGATCACCGAAATGGTGAGGCACACTGAACCTAAATGTAAAGTTGGAGAAGTCTCGTCTAATGAAGTCAAGGCTCCGTCCCCCTCGTGCTCTAATCCAGAATCCCGAAACATTTCAGTTCGAGTTGCGTAACCACTTTCAATGCCTAGAAGTTTGCAATGCAGTGTCGATATGAATGACAAGATTGTGGAAACTGTCATATAAGTAATGCGGTCGGAGCTAAGTTCTGCAAGACCCGCCGCAGAAGAATACAAAAACTCTCCGATCACACTCTTAATCTCATGGCTGCTAGACAGGAGATGAAGCTGCAATCGTCAACGCATTTGACAGCATACAGACAACTAAACAGACAGATCTCCAAATGCATGCGTCGAGACTTGCGTAACTTGAATACTGCTCGTATTGAAGAAGCGATCGAGCGGAACCAGGACTCCAAAGTCTTTGCCAGAGATCTGTCTGCCAGAAAAAGCCAAATGTCAAGGCTGAAGACCGAGTGTGGCACCATCGTTTCCGGGACACCTGAGATTCTGAGTAAGATTGAGAGGTTGTATAGGCAGCTGTACACATCATCGGTGGAGCCACACGAGAGTGTGAGCAACGATCCAAAAGCAAGTCTTATCCGACACTATTCCGATGATATCCCGGACGTCAGTCTGAGCGAGAATAGAATGGCTCTCCAGCACCTTAAAATCGGCAAGTCCCTGGGCGAGGGTGGAATTACAGCGGGGCTTCTGAAAGCGGGTGGAAAACCGGTACTTGAAGTCCTTCAGAGGCTCTTTAATTCCGTCGTCCATGGTGGCACTACTCCAGAGGCGTGCAGCGGAAGTGCGGTGGTCTTGTTCTTCAAGAAAGGTGACAACGCCCTCTTGAAGAACTACAGACCGATATCCCTTCTGAACTGCATCTACGTGCTGTTTTCGAGAGTCGTTACGAATCGTCTCGCACGCAGGCTCGACGACTTCTAGCCTCCCGAACAAGCCGGTTTCCGAAAAGGCTTTAGTACCATAGACCACATACATACCCTTCGGCTAATTATACAGAAGTCCGCAGTGTACAATTTGCCACTTTGCCTTGCGTATGTGGACTATGAGCAAGTCTTTGATTCCGTCGAAATTTGGGTGGTGATACAGTCTCTTCAGCGGTGCCAAATTGACTGTCGGTATATCGAAGTGCTGAAGTGTTTGTACAGTAGGGCTACGATGGCTATCTGAGTACAGAACCAGAGTACGAAACCTATCCAACTGCAGAGAGGTGTAAGACAGGGTGACGTTATTTCGCCAAAACTCTTAACTGCTGCATTGAAAGACGTTTTCAAGCTACTGGACTGGAAAGGATACGGTATTAAAATCAATGGCGAGTATATCACTCACCTTCGATTTGCCGACGATATAGTCCTTATGGCAGAATCGCTGAAGGACTTAAGCTCTAATTCTCAATGACCTCAATAGTGCCTCCCAATGTCTAGGTCTTAAGATGAACATGGACAAAACAAAGATAACGTTTAATGTTCATGTCACACCTATGCCGGTAGTTGTTGGGAGCACTAAGCTCGAAGTTCTTGACGAGTACGTTTAACTGGGACAAATAGTTTGACTATGTAAGTCCAAATTCGATTGAGAGGTTAATCGCCGGATTTAACTCGGCTGCTCAGTGTTCGTGAAATTACGACGCGTCTTCTCGTCAGGTATACCTCAAAACATGAAAACTAAGTTGTACAACCAGTGCGTGTTGCCAGTGATGACCTACGGAACCGAGACGTAGTCCTTCACTGCTGGCCGTATGAGGACGCTCAAAGTCGCTCAGCGAGCTTGTAATTCATTATTCAATTATTTTTCATGTTTACAAAACATATTGAATCGAAAATTTAAATAAAATGTGATAAAATTCATAAAATTACTTTTCTCTAAAGATCCGGACTCACCTAAATATCACATTTCAAACTGAAAGCTGTAAATCTAAACTCCATGTAGATCTAAACAATATTTCTCATACATAAATATGTACGTTTCTAATGAATGCTTCCAATTTGGAACAAAACACTATCTAGAATTGTGTAGTGCAAATGGTTATGGTTATTATTCATAAGTTATTAGTTTGTTTGGAAGCAACTGAATTTGTTTATAAAAATTTTCCTTATCTCTGTTCCATATAGTATACCTAGGTAAAGAAAGGTTTTTTTATAACAACTTCTAGCTTCATTTGCAACTATAAATGCAGTTTGAACGGGATGGAGCTACGCTGCAGCATAATATGGTTGTTGCAAGAATGGGTCGGCTGGATCGACCACGGAAGTTCTACGCTCACGCAGAATACCAGCATAATAGCTGCTTGTCGCTACCGTTATTGCATATTCTCCACTGCTGAACATAGTGTTCCCCCATAGATTGCCTCATATGTGGGATATTTGCCACAGTTGCCACACTTGACAAACGGGTTAGCTACTGTAGTTTATTTTTGTTTTTAGAAGGATGTTGCAGACCATCGCTTGATTTGTTTCCCTCATTCGCTTCTTGCGACACGCACGGGAGACCATCGCTTGATTTGTTTCCCTCATTCGCTTCTTGCGACACGCACGGGGGACCATCGCTTGATTTGTTTCCCTCATTCGCTTCTTGCGACACGCACGGGAGACCATCGCTTGATTTGTTTCCCTCATTCGCTTCTTGCGACACGCACGGGAGACCATCGCTTGATTTGTTTCCCTCATTCGCTTCTTGCGACACGCACGGGAGACCATCGCTTGATTTGTTTCCCTCATTCGCTTCTTGCGACACGCACGGGAGACCATCGCTTGATTTGTTTCCCTCATTCGCTTCTTGCGACACGCACGGGAGACCATCGCTTGATTTGTTTCCCTCATTCGCTTCTTGCGACACGCACGGGAGACCATCGCTTGATTTGTTTCCCTCATTCGCTTCTTGCGACACGCACGGGAGACCATCGCTTGATTTGTTTCCCTCATTCGCTTCTTGCGACACGCACGGGAGACCATCGCTTGATTTGTTTCCCTCATTCGCTTCTTGCGACACGCACGGGAGACCATCGCTTGATTTGTTTCCCTCATTCGCTTCTTGCGACACGCACGGGAGACCATCGCTTGATTTGTTTCCCTCATTCGCTTCTTGCGACACGCACGGGAGACCATCGCTTGATTTGTTTCCCTCATTCGCTTCTTGCGACACGCACGGGAGACCATCGCTTGATTTGTTTCCCTCATTCGCTTCTTGCGACACGCACGGGAGACTATCGCTTGATTTGTTTCCCTCATTCGCTTCTTGCGACACGCACGGGATGATATGGAGCAGTGGATATATTTACACCACCACTACACGGTAAATAGAACCGTAATACTTCGTTTTGTTTAGTCTAGTGTAGAAAACGAGGCATTCCATTCCATTTTTCTTAGTCTTTAAGGGTCCTACATTCATCTACACCACTCCACCCATCCACATTTTGATTCTTAATCCAAGGTAAATGTGAGTTGCAGCATCCACTTACCATGACTTTGTGCTTGTTGGGCATTCTTACTCAAAATTAATTATTCTGGCTACCTTATCCTTCAAACCAGGAAGATACAGCGAAGACAATGCTGTCTGGTGACAGAAATAAGTAAGAGAATGATACGAACTCTTCAGCAAAAAAGAACGCAGGACGTAAAGTTACATTTTGTCGAATGATGCCGACATAAAAGAATGCATCACCCCATTTAATTTCGCGGGTGTCTGAACGGATGATGCCAGGACGGGTAATGCCAGTAATATCTCATGGCTACCGACCAATGGCTTGACCGGTGACAGCGAGCAACATCAATATTGCAAGTCATATGGTAATGCGATCGATTCCCATACATGGCGGCATATATATCGCAGGTATATTGTCAAAGCCATGATATTACAATTTTAAACGGTAGATTACGAGTATCAATGGACTTCTTTCTTACAAATTAAAAAGTAATTTTATACTTTCACAGTCCCCTCGTTTTTTGGCTCTAGAAAATCGAAAAATCATCCGATTTCGATGTTTTTTTTAAATCTTCGATATTATGGCGGATTTACGAAAAAAATATGGAAAATATCTCACCTGAAGATTTCATATAGTTTTGTGACTTTAAATATGATCATAAACGGACTTCTTCGAATAAACTATATAACTTTTTGCAAAGCATTAAACGAAGTTTATATATTTTTTGTTAATTTACATAAAAAACGAACTTAAAAAGAACTCATTAAAAATCACATATTAATATTTATTTATAAATTTTTGCGAAGCGAGCTCGGGACTTAGGGCATCCCAACTCGGACTGATTAAGTTAGAAGGGGAAGGTCTATTCACTCGCTTCGCTTGCTCATTCAACCCCGCCATCTCCTTCGTGGTTATTTTTTTATAAGCCACTCAGAAGTAGGAGACCTGCGAAATGTGGCTCCGTCAACCGGGTCCGTTAAATTGTAAGAATTGAAGTCGATTGATAATCTACCGTTCAATTATAATATCACTAGTGAAATTGTAATATCACGGCTTTGACAATATACCTGCGACATATACATCTTAACTACGTTATCAGACGTCAGCAAGATTACAGCAAGATTATTACCCGCCAGATATAAGTGGTAGAGCCGTGATGCAGCTATATTATGGTAGTAGAACGAATGTGTCGACTCGACCAGGGAAGCACCGCGTTCTCACAGAATACACCAACCTAAAATAGCGGCTTAAAATTACTATGTCTTGTAGGATGAGTGTAAAGAATCGGAGACCCTTTTACTGAACACGAGGTATTCCATCTTAGTCCTCAGGGTTGACAACGCGTCTGCCTTTTGTTTTTAATCGATGAAAAATTCAGATTTCTATGCGCTGCAGTATCCATTTACCATCAGGTAGACTGTGTGTTATCCTTATTCTAAAAAAAATATATAATTAAATATCTGGCTACGTGGAGTAAGGTCAAAGGTTCAAGATGTCTTGCATTGCGTTCGCTATTCCGCTTACCAAAGATCCACACTACAATAGTAGAATTTCATGATATTAATATGAACAAAGCCAAGAGAGAGCGCTTAGCCCCTTGAACTGCCATAAGTCTTTGTAAAACACTATAACATCGCCATCATTACAGCCTACACATATGTCCACAGCTGAACATAGAGCTCTCTTATTGATTGCCTCAAAGCCAGCCTGAACCACCAGCGTCAATGTTCTGCTATGTTTCACCAGGTTCTCACTCCATCTAGCGGGAAGTCACCCAAATTAAGCTTGCCAATAAGAAAGATTATCGAAACATTTTGTACTAACAGAATAAAAATTTAATAATGTAATTGCAAGCACATTAGAGAGAACAAAATTGAAAGTAATAAAATATTATTTTCATAGAAATATCGCAAGAGGCACTTGGGTCTGGTACTAGTCTCGAAGGCCAGAGACTTATATTTGCACCATTCTATATTTTCTACAAGACAGACGATTCGGAAACTTATTCCTGTGCTTTTAGACAGAAATTGGCAGAAAATATATTATAGAGTTCGCAGCACATTTGTCAGGCGCCCAGAGTTTTGGGACGTTCGGAAGACAAATTGTCTCAAGAACACAGATTCGCGTTGCCTATTCTCACGACGCTGTCTTCCATATGTGGGAAAAATTGCTTTATTTATTATCATCAAAATTTAGAAGCAAAGGCACTTCGATAAACACATTGAGGAAATGTACAGTTTAAACACACTTTATTTTATAGGTCAAAAATGGATTTCGATACAAAAATCTTTTTTTTTTTTCTGTGTGGGTAGGTGCAATAAGTACATTGCTTTAGTGAAGTCTCCCAATTTAATATAAATTTTAATATATAAAACATTACAATAGTGTTGTTACTATATGGGAAACTAATGTACTAACCATTATACCTGCCAGGCAGTAAAATCCTTGCTTTTTACAAACTTAGTTAATAAAATCTGTCTCACAATTTTCTTACATTATCACTGCACAAGATATTTTCAAAATGGACTCCATTCAAGACTCAATAACACAACTTCGGAAGATGTTTACTCAGCGCATGGATATCTATCAAAGTGAGCTTCAAGCTGCAGCACCTTCAGCCTCCATTGCCAATTTGACATCCGAGTTCTCCTCATTCAGATTATTTATCATGACAGCCCTACGCAATCTTCAAGACTAGGTAGGCCTGTTGATGCACCAGGTGGATAATATGGAGATGCGGAGCCGGCGGAAGATTCTATTACTTCATGGACTTCCGGAGGAAAAGAACGAGGACACTGTACAGGTATTAGTGAAGAATTTTGTTGACCATTTCAAGTTGTCTGGTTTCTCGGAAAAAGATATATCTCGCTGCCATCGCATGGGCCATACTTCCTCTTCTGACAAACCAAGACCCATCTTGTTTAAGTTGTGTGAGTTAGAGGTGAAGAACAAAATCTGGCAAGCTAAGACGTGTTTCAAAAGTCGACGTACTGGCACCGCAGGCAAGAGATAGTGTCTTCGCTTAGTGTTTATTTACCACAATTTATTTGTATTTTTGTGTAGTCTCCATTTGCATAGTGTTGCATCTCTTCAATTTTTGTGTGTTAACTGAAACATCGTAGTTCATAGTTATCTCTAATATTATAATAATTTACCTTCATAATTTTGTTTATTATGTGACACTGACACAATGACATTAGTGATTAAATAAATCATAGTGACAGCTATTAATATCTGTCATGCTGTCATTCGATTTGCTTATACTACTAGTCTTTTTGTCAGACCAGATCCGTAGATAATATTTATCTGTCTTATTATTTATGGTAAGACTGTGCTTTTTCTATATTTTTTTTTATTATATTAATTAGTCTTAAGTAAGTTATCTAAATATATAATTCTATCGATGCCACCAAGGCAGGTATGAAAGAAATGTTTTGTTAAGTGCATAATTGTTGGCAATTTTATTTTAATAATAGTTCATAACATATTATTATTTATTTTGTAGGTATTATATCCAGACTTATATAATATTTATTTGTTATACATTATACAGGTATATATTTAATTTTTATTGATTTTGTTATAGCTTAGTTTATGTTATAGTTTTGATTAGCATGTGTGATATTTTAGAATTTGATGATAGTTATTTTTCTTGCTCTTCTTCTAGCTCAATCGATAAGACCTATAAAAGACCTATGATTCCACTCATTTACATGATCAACTAGTAGCCGTATTCTGTAATTATAGTAAAAATCTTAATATAGTCCATATTAACGCTCAAAGCATTCATGCTCATTACGCTGATCTTTTATCAACCTTCGATTCTAAATATGTTGATGCCATACTTGTTTCTGAAACTTTTCTAAAGCCTGAACTTCCGTCGGTACAGTATTGTCTCCCTGGTTTTCAACTTATACGTAATGACAGGGTCGACAAAGGTTATGGTGGAGTGGCAATCTATTTGAGAGCTGACATTCCTTATAAAATAGTTGATCATTCACCCAATATATACACAAATTTTGCTGAACATTTATTTATTGAAATTACTATTAATCATTCTAGGACTTTGCTTGGGGTCTACTATCCCCCCTCTCGCAATATAAATTATTTTTCTTCTTTGGAAGAAAAACTTGTAAATCTAACTCCGCTTTATGATAATACCATTATTTTAGGTGACTTTAACACATGCCTGTTAAAGAACGATTCTAGTAGCAAAAAACTGCTCTCCCTGGTGTCATCTTTTAATTTACATATTCTTCCTCTTTCTGCTACTCACCATTCGCCTAATAATACCCCTTCTCTTTTAGACCTTATTCTTGTTTCTGATGCTGACCGGGTTGCTTCCCATGGACAACTATCTGCGTCTTTCTCTTACCACGATCTTATCTTCCTGTCCTATAAAATTCAACGTCCTAGGCGTAAATCGAAATTCTTACTCCTAAGAAGCTTTAAATCAATTAACCTGGAGCGTTTGAGAGATGATGTAAATAATTTTGACTGGTCCCCTGTTCTAAATTCCGAAGATGTTAATCATAAGGTTTATGCTTTGAATCACCTCATTTTAAAACTATTCGATACACATGCACCTCTTAAGCGAGTCAGAGTTAAAGACTTTCCAGCCCCCTGGCTTTCAGAGTCTATAAAAGCAGTAATGGCCAAAAGAGATAAAGCTAAGAGGCGTTATAAGAAGCACCCTACTAATGAAAATTTATTCACATATAAAAAACTGCGTAATCGCTGTAGTAAGATGTGTCGTGATGCTAAGAGGAGACATATTTATAATGAGGTTGAAAATTCTCATTCCGCTCAGATGTGGAAATTTTTTAGAACCCTGGGTATTGGCAAATCATATATTGATTATAATATCTCGTTTGATTTGACTACACTCAACCGGCACTTTTCTGAGCCTCCGATTTCTATTGATGACTCTATTAAGTCTACTACACTTAATCTTCTCTCCAATATTCCTAAACCGCTGTGTTCTCCTTTTAATTTCAGTAAAGTTACTGATGGTGACATAAAAAAATGCCTTTTAGCCATTTCCACTAAAGCTATTGGCTATGACAATCTTTGTATGCAAATGATTAAACCTATCACTAATGAACTTGTCCCTATTATCACTCACATTATCTCTTCTTTGCTTGAGACGAGCTCCTTTCCGACTTGCTGGAAAAAAGCATACGTCATTCCCCTTCCAAAAACTTCTAATCCTAAATCTTTATCCCAATTCCGTCCCATTTCCATTCTTCCGATCTTATCTAAAGTACTAGAAAATATAATTCAGAGGCAACTATCTCAATTCCTAACTGTTCACAGCCTGCTGAGTCCTTTTCAATCTGGTTTTCGTCCAGGCCATAGCACAGTCAGCGCTCTGATTAAAGTGTCTGATGATATTCGCTGGGCCATGGACAAAAGACTTCTCACTGTTTTAACATTATTGGATTTTAGCAGTGCATTTAATTCCGTTGATTATGACATACTTCTTGGTATTCTTGCATCCTTAAACATTTCACCATCAGTAATCTCTTGGTTTAATTCTTACCTTAGGGGTCGCTCGCAGTGTGTCCGCCATGAGGAGGATTTCTCCGAGTGGTGTGATCTTACGGCGGGTGTTCCTCAGGGTGGTGTTCTTTCCCCACTTCTCTTCTCTACTTTTATCAATGCTCTCACTAATGTTCTCTCCTCTCATTATCATCTCTGTGCTGATGACTTGCAATTATTCCGTCATTTAAAAGTCCAAGATATAGATGAGGCTATTAATAAGATGAATGCTGACTTAAGTAGCATAAGCAGTTGGGCAAAATCGTTTGGTCTTCGTGTTAACCCTGCTAAATCCCAAGTAATGATTATCGGCAGCTCATATATGCTTAATTTATTAGATCGTTCGAAGATCCCTGCAGTTACGTATGATAATACTCAAATTCCATATACAGAGACCGCTAAGAACTTGACTCTCATTGACTACGCTGATGTTAGTTTTTTGGATGCTTCAGAGGAGCTGTTGAACAAACTGGAACGTGTTCAAAATTTGTGTATACGTTTTATTTTCGGTCTTCGTAAGTTTGATCATGTTTCAGAGTACAGGGCTCAATTAAAATGGCTTCCTATCCGTAGACGTCGAGACTTACATGTGTTATAATTTCTATACTTTCTACTCTTTAATCCTCTTGCACCTCCATATCTCCGCGAGCGTTTTGAGTATCTTGTACCCCGTGAAACTCAGTGCCGGACCACTAAACAACTACTTCTCAAAACTCCTTCTCATTTCACAAGCCGATGTGGTGGATCCTTTACAGTAAGGGCGGTCAAGCTATGGAACTCACTCCCACATGACATACGTGCTAGCTCTTTTCTTGATATATTTCGGAGCAGAGTAAAGAAATATTATCTGTCAACTTAGAATTATAAATATTTACATATTTTATGTATTTATATATATAATTGTATATATATGTATGTGTCTATGTATGTATGTGTATGTATGTATATATATATATATATATATATATATATATATATATATATATATATATATATATATATATATATATATATATGTGTGTATATGTTTATATATGTATATATTTATTGTCTTTATTGGTATATATGTATGTAAATCAATAGAAATAAGAATAAAAGAAATAAGAAAATAAATTATATTTATATGTTATACACTTATATGATAATTGTTAACTGTAACTTATAGCCAATTTCTATTAAGTAGCGTTATGTTAATTATTAAGTACGCACGCTGCTACCTACTTGCTTTGTATATAAAACTATTTCTCTTTTTTTGTTTGCTGGAAGAGAACTCTTATTAGGGTTAAGCTCGCCTTTGTACATTTATTTAAATATTTAATAATTGTTACCAACTTATTGTGTGTACAATAAAGAATAAAGAATAAAGAAAAATTATAATGTAACGCATGCAATATTTATTTTTAACTTTTTTTAAGTATGGGTATCATTTAAAAAGTTCGATATGGAGTAATAGCACCTCTCCATTAGCAAAGAAGCAAGACGCTTTTTAAATATTCTTATGGGTTGAAACTGACTTGGTTTTTAAACAGTTATATGTAATGTATTATATTACATATTTACGTATATATTTCTGTTATTTACGCAAAAATTATACTTTTTTTCTTTTTTTAAAACGTTACCCCTACACTAAGATTTTCTCTTGTATTGTGGGGGCAGTTTACAAACATAAATTGCACAAGGACGAACATCCAGACCCGGAACAACTACTTGTAGGCCATACAAATACTTGTTCCGTGCGGGATTCAAACCCGCGACCCCCAGCGCAGCCACTCGTTGCTAAGCCACTGCGCCACGGAGCCGTCAAATACCTTTAAATAATACTAGTTTTTAGGGGAATATATCGCGCATATTAACTTTTTATATACCCGACGTTTCGAGCACTTTACAGCACCCGTGGTCATGGGGGACTGAGATGTTCAACGTCCAGATGTCCTAGTTAACGTGGATTAGAATCGCACACGGAAAAGTTCTTTCAATCGTATGGTTCCTGCCTTTCTACAAAACATGCTCAGCAAGCAGAGGTCAGTCGAGATGCCATATGTCTCGTACTTTTGACGTTGCTATCGCCGCTAGACTGAATGATGATTTGTATGACCAGAACATAATTGTCCCGGGTCTGAATGTTTGTTTGTCCTTGTGCAATTTATGAATGTAAACTGCCCTTAAAATACAATAGAAAATGAAAAAATAAAAAATGTTTTCTTACCAGAAAAAATATACAATAGGTAATATGTGTTGGTTTCATCACTAAGCAAGCATGTATCTAGGAAACCTGAGACCAAAGTTCACTAGGCATTATTTTATACATCTTAAAAGACAATCTGTCATAATATACCTACACTAAACAGCAATAGAAGAGCCGCTTAATGCTCAAAATCTAAAAACATTAAAAAAAGAAAGAAACCTTCAACAACCAAGTCAAGTTTTGTATAATTGGAATGTATTAACTATATGTGTATTAACATTTAAAAATAAAAATTAAATTAAATTAAAACAACAACAATATTTACCTAAAAAAATTCACAAATGCCATCAATTAGCAAAACAGCAATTAGTTTTTAACAATTCTTTTGTTTCCTCATATGATAGGGTGACCAACCATCTCAATATAATTAATTTTGCAGATGCATATTTTTATTTATAATATTACAGTGTTTTACGTCTTTATTAGAAATTCGTCTTTTGATGAAGTCGCCAAAACGTTGCGCATATTTAATTTTGACTGTTTGTATACCCTGCGATTTGTCAGTAGTTTGTGGTCATTGGAAGATAATATGCATTTATGTACTGCAATGAAGTATTCAGCACAAGGAGTTGACGTACAGTAAGTACTCCAACATCTTCGTATACGCTTGCAGTCTGTACGGTTTTCCGAACATTGCCTTTAAAACTGCCCGCTGTGCTCTCTCAATCTGTATTAAATATGTTTTGGATGCACATCCCCAACACTTAATGCAGTTAGCTATGAGCGATTAACAAAGGACGTAATACACAGACTTTAATATTCCCTTATTTTTTGTATAATATAGCTTTCTCATTACATGGATAATCCTCCTGATTCGGTTTTAAAGAACTTTTATGTGCGATTTAAATCCCAGATTTTCGTCAGCAAGTACACCGAGATATTTTATAACTTTAATGAATTTATGAATTTTTATATTTAAACTGAACTTCGCACAGGATGCATTTGTTTTATGAAAACATATGTACATCATCGTTTTTGAGTTTAATGTTAGTAAATTATTCCGTAGCCACAGAGAAGTTTGCAAGGTACCTCGCTCACAAATCTCTCCCGCGAACAAACAGATTTCTATGAAGGTCCGTGAAAAACGACCGCGGTGTCGTCGGCATAGCATAAAATGTCAGCATTTTCAAGTAAAATCCTAGCGTTACATTTTTTAAAATTATTTTATTGTATTAATTTTTTCGGAAGGGTTAACCGGTTTGTCATCACAGCGTGAAGCAGTAAAGCAGTAGGGATATCTACCGTGATGGAGACGCCCACTTCCCAGGCTCCACCACCTATTAACGCTAGCGAACCTTATACGTCATAGTAAGATAAGGACAATTATTGATTTATATTGATTTCAGATGACCATCCCAAAAAAAGATCGTAGACCTCTAAAAGATTATAGGGCTTTGAATAAATAGGTTTAGCACTAAAATATATAGGAAATTTTACTGAATACTTAGTTGTGCCATGAGTCTAAAATAAATATATAAATGCTTGTTTAAGTTTTATTTAAATATGTAAGAAAATATATGTAAGTTTTTGTTAATAGTACGGTGAAAATTATTGTGTTTGTATATTAATTATCATAAATAAAATGAAGTATAACCTGACGGAATATTAAAGTTAAATAATTAAACAATTTTTGTGTTGTATTTTATCCCACAAATAATTTTTTTTCAGTAAATTTATCGCAGTGGTTAAGTGATTAGCAGTTAAACTGCTTGTTCAATTCCCGTAAGCAACAAGTATTTGTATGAACCACATTATTCATTGTTCCGGATCTGCATGTTTGTCCATGTGCAATTCACACGATGTGCAGAATACATTTTTCATGGAAAGTGGATGTTGATTATGTTTGTGTATAGTGGGTTTTATTTTAAATATTGAATATAGCTCAGGAGAAATATAGGTTTGTTGATGTTAATTTATAAAAGAATGAAATAACGCACGAACTTACGTTGTTTCACCTTAAAACAAATAAGGCGTCAGGAGCGACAGCGTTTCGCAGTCGGTAATTACACTAGCTATATTTTACACACTTAAGATCCGAACACTGCAATTCAAGCACTGCAGTGTTCTGGTACCATACTTTTCGTTTTCTAGAAAATTCTGGCTGGACTACACAAACCTACACCGTATCAACCAAACGCCGTTTCAATACTCGCTTTAAAGGGACCAACTGATTCAAGAATCGCTGAAGACTGCAACAGCTGAAGACAACCTTTTCGCCGATAGAAAAGCTCTAAGTTATACGTAGCACGTTCCAGAAGATGACAACGGCTGTTCAACAACAATTAGAAATATGTAAGAGAATGGCTTATGAAAGGACTTCTAGTCAGTAAAGGAGTCCTTCCATCTAGTACTGTTTAGCTTTGTTAGTTGTAAGAAAGAACACAGAACTTATAATTTATTCTCATTGATACAGCTTATCCGGATTAAGTTGAAAAATGCAACAACGAAAACTCATCAACAGTACTGAAAATGGCAGTCACATTTCTCTCTTTCATATTCGGAAAAGTAGGGAATAAAATTTGTAAGGTAACTATTTAGTTTGGACAATATTTTAGGTGTTACATTGTGCTTGTGATTTTCTTTAGTCTATCCAAAAGGGTCGAAAATTGAAACTTTTAACGACTTCAAAGGACTTATAGGAATAATATAAATTCCGTAACATAATTGCTTTTAAAGTCGGTGCTTTAACTCTTCTAAACACTATTATTTTATATTCCAAGTTTATCTACATCGATTTTATCTCCGAGAAAATTATATTTTTTCTAATGCCGAGCAAAAGTTCAGTAACGTACGTTTAATATTTTGTTGATATTATTAAATTAATTACTCCCGTTTACGTTGTGAAATATTTTCAAATAATTAATGAAAAGTGAATATATACTACAAGCTTTTTTATAGGATATGGTGACAATCAAGCACACAGTCCACTTGATGGTAAATGGTTGCTGTGGCATATAGTCATCCACATCTATCCTCGATTACAAATCAAAATGCAGATGCGTTGTCACCCGGGAGGACTAAGATAGAATGCCTCGTTTCCAGTTAAAACGGTCTCCAGTTCTCTACACTCACCATACGAAACATAGCAGCGTTAAGCTACTAATTTACGTTGGTATTCTGTAAGAGCGTGGTCCTTCCTCGGTCAAGCCGACCCACTCGTGCTACAGCTATAATACTAATTTAACTGCAGCATAGCTCTACCACATATAAAATTACCTTTTTAGTTATTAAGAAGTCAGTAAAAATTAAAGACGCAACTTTTAAAAAAAGAAACTAAGTAGCTTATGTGTACCATACTAAATTCGCAAAGTAAAATTAAATTAGTCGCGAATGTTGTTTATCACATCATAATATAAGCGCTCGTTTCTCTCCTAATTTGACTGTTTATATTCATGACGCGCGCGGTGTATTGTGTCCAAAAGGCCTCTGTTTATTTTATTTGGGACAAATTTGTGCGGGAAAAATTCGTCCACATGGGAATTGTAGCTTTTTTCAACAAACTTGCCAAGCTCAAATATGATGCACGATGATAAAGCAATTATAACTTTTTCTATTTACTTTTATTGTTGTTAAGAGCTAAAATAATTTTTCACACGAAATACAGAAAAATTTAATAAAAATATTTTGGTGTTGACATTTATGCTATGTTTTTGGCATTTAGTGGCGGCTTAAGAGTATCCACTGTTTTATCACCCCGTAGGTATCGAAAGAAGGGTCAGAGGAAAATAGCATAGGAGATGGGCACCAACGTCTTCTCACTCAACTCAACATGAGTTGTTGATCATTAGTTTGTTGCGGTCTAAATTTTATTTTAGCGGCGAAATTTTATAGGCTGTAAGAAATGAATGAATGAAGTATACATGTTATTAAAATGAGCGGGTAGTATAGAAAACAAAAGGAAATCTTTTAATGTCCAAATTCTAATGTCAGTTTCTTCAAAATTATTCTAAACTAGCTGTTCCCAGCGACTTCACCCGCGTGGAATTTATTACAATTGCATTTCATGGCTTTTATTTTTTTTTGCGCGGAACCCGGATACTTTTCCTAAAATGAAAGTTAGTTTTCTAAAATAACGTACAGACAGACAGACCAAAACTTTAAAAATTATGCTTTTTATAAGTACCGTATATACTTCCATATACGTTTAGCAAAAAGCTGTTATTTTATTTATTTGTTAGATAAGTTAAAGTAACTTTCTTAACGGATGATAATATATCAATCAATTAATTAAAGTTCTTCAACTGCAGAGATCTGTGATGTTCAAAGTTTAATTTTACAAAATAAACCTAATTAAATTGAGACAAAGCTTGTGAATTCTAAAATGTTAGAAGAGGAGTCAAAATTTAGATTTATTTTGTAATTTTTGTGAATATCTTGTATTGTGACACTTTCGTGACGTGGGTCATATGTTATTCTAAGTAATAAAACTAAGCAATGTAAACAGTTACTTTTGAATGCTAACGCTGAAGGAAACAAAAATGCACAGCCTATCAGGGGAGAGTAATAGTGTTCTATGATTAACCGTGTCATGGCACGGTAGAAAGCCCATACTCGTATTATTTTCATACTCATATTGTATCGAATTATCTTGCATACCAAAGGCAAAATAAAAATTCAAAATAAAATCAGACTTCTAAATAATTTGTTGCTTTTAATATCTGTAGCATGCTTTTGGTTCCGTTTGGCAAAACTAACAACTTTGAGAAATGACTATTTCTAGCGATGGATTATTAGTAGACCTGGTTGATCAATACGTTTTAGGTATAGGATACTTATCAATGAGTAATAGAAATCTTAAATTCGTTGGAAACCAGAAGAAACCAAATTAAAAACTATACCCATTTTTGTTTTTTAAAGTTATCATTTGGTGGATATTTGATGCGTATGCGAAATGGAAATACTTGAATTTCGTGTGGTTATAAAAAAATGCCTTCTTTGAAACATTTTTCTACAAAAAGTGTTTTTGAAGAACTGAAGTCTACTTTGTCAGACAATGATCCGTTTAATTCTACAGCGGCATACCGGTGCGCTGAATGTAAACGTTTAATTCTACAGCGGCATACCGGTGCGCTGAATGTAAACGTTTAATTCTACAGCGGCATACCGGTGCGCTGAATGTAAACGTTTAATTCTACAGTGGCATACTGGTGCGCTGAATGTAAACGTTTAATTCTACAGCGGCATACCGGTGCGCTGAATGTAAACGTTTAATTCTACAGCGGCATACCGGTGCGCTGAATGTAAACGTTTAATTCTACAGCGGCATACCGGTGCGCTGAATGTAAACGTTTAATTCTACAGCGGCATACCGGTGCGCTGAATGTAAACGTTTAATTCTACAGCGGCATACCGGTGCGCTGAATGTAAACGTTTAATTCTACAGCGGCATACCGGTGCGCTGAATGTAAACGTTTAATTCTACAGCGGCATACCGGTGCGCTGAATGTAAACGTTTAATTCTACAGCGGCATACCGGTGCGCTGAATGTAAACGTTTAATTCTACAGCGGCATACCGGTGCGCTGAATGTAAACAATTAATTCTACAGCGGCATACCGGTGCGCTGAATGTAAACGTTTAATTCTACAGCGGCATACCGGTGCGCTGAATGTAAACGTTTAATTCTACAGCGGCATACCGGTGCGCTGAATGTAAACGTTTAATTCTACAGCGGCATACCGGTGCGCTGAATGTAAACGTTTAATTCTACAGCGGCATACCGGTGCGCTGAATGTAAACGTTTAATTCTACAGCGGCATACCGGTGCGCTGAATGTAAACGTTTAATTCTACAGCGGCATACCGGTGCGCTGAATGTAAACGTTTAATTCTACAGCGGCATACCGGTGCGCTGAATGTAAACGTTTAATTCTACAGCGGCATACCGGTGCGCTGAATGTAAACGTTTAATTCTACAGCGGCATACCGGTGCGCTGAATGTAAACGTTTAATTCTACAGCGGCATACCGGTGCGCTGAATGTAAACGTTTAATTCTACAGCGGCATACCGGTGCGCTGAATGTAAACGTTTAATTCTACAGCGGCATACCGGTGCGCTGAATGTAAACGTTTAATTCTACAGCGGCATACCGGTGCGCTGAATGTAAACGTTTAATTCTACAGCGGCATACCGGTGCGCTGAATGTAAACGTTTAATTCTACAGCGGCATACCGGTGCGCTGAATGTAAACGTTTAATTCTACAGCGGCATACCGGTGCGCTGAATGTAAACGTTTAATTCTACAGCGGCATACCGGTGCGCTGAATGTAAACGTTTAATTCTACAGCGGCATACCGGTGCGCTGAATGTAAACGTTTAATTCTACAGCGGCATACCGGTGCGCTGAATGTAAACGTTTAATTCTACAGCGGCATACCGGTGCGCTGAATGTAAACGTTTAATTCTACAGCGGCATACCGGTGCGCTGAATGTAAACGTTTAATTCTACAGCGGCATACCGGTGCGCTGAATGTAAACGTTTAATTCTACAGCGGCATACCGGTGCGCTGAATGTAAACGTTTAATTCTACAGCGGCATACCGGTGCGCTGAATGTAAACGAGGCAGTACCACCTGTAACGATGCCACTTGCTCCAGGTGGCCTATAGCGGCCACTACGCAAGAAAACTTTAAAATTTCGAAGGAATTGTTGTTAATTTGACCGTTACTTAGCTGAGATTTTAAAGCTTGAAGCTAAAATTGCTTCAGGAGTGTTTTTTCATCGTGATGTTGCAGGCCATCCAAACTGCTGGGTTTCAGTTGATGCAGCATCCAACATATTTTCCGAATCGAGCTCCGAGTGATTTCTACCTTTCTACTTAGTTAAAATAGCACTTGCTTGGTATAAAATTAGTCGGCAGTGATGAGGTGATATGTGTTGTGGTGGCTTTTTTCGAGTTGCTAGATCAAGCTTTTTTCCAAGGTAATTTACCTAATTGCAAAACACTACTCAAGGTACTACTAGGTACTAGCTTGTAAGGCGATTAAGTTGAAAAATAAATACCATATGCTTATCTTAGGGTTTCATCACATTCTATATAATATTATTCCATGAAACAATATATTTAACATAGCAGAGCCATACTGCAGCTATATTATGGTCGTATGGGTAGACTTAACAGAAGTAGGACCACGTTCTCATAGTATACTGGGGTAAAAGCCTGTTTATTATGATAAGTGTAGATATACTGCAATGTATTTTAAATTAACACAAGGCTTTCCATCTTAAATTCCATTGTGAAAAGCGAGTAGAAATGCGGAATCAGTGAGAATGTTTGTCAAATATTTTGAAGTGCTTTTTCGATATATTTTTTGTATACTACAAATTTCCTTTGTGAGTTGCCTAGCGTGTGCTAGCATTTTTTTTTTCAGTTTCCGTCATTCACCATTACAATAGCAACATGCTGCTGTTTCACAGTCACAGTATTAATGTTATTACTGTGCGCTAGTGTTCTGTACGTAAGTGCTCTTTCCCGATAGAGGTGACCTAATTGTGCTGATACCACAATTAGCTACAGCGTGGCCTTACCGTATACAAAAGGTCATAATGAAGTGTAGTCATCAACTGATATTTTAGTTAAACGATATTTCATTGATTTAATATACTGGAACAAAATAAAATATTTATATCAGATAAAAGTTGTAAATAAAAAAAATATTTATATTTTTACAGCAGGTTTCGTGGATATAATACTAACGTAATATATATATATATATATATATATATATATATATATATATATATATATATATATATATATATATATATATATATATATCACCCAAAACAGTAAAACAAATTTTAAATTAAAAGCGAAAACTGATTCCAAAGATCATAAGCAATAAACTTATTTTCATGAATAATTGATCTGAAGAAGGGAACTTTGTATCTTCGATACATTACATCTTAAAGATATTTCCACACAGTAGCATCTAAAGGTCTCCAGATGCTATGCAGATGTGGTAATGTATTTTTAGTTTATTGTCATCGGTTTTTAATTTTTTTATTAAAAGTTTAATTTTGATACAGATATTTTTTTAAATTATTACGTTAACCGCAAAGAACAATTGTTCAATAACTTACAATGAACATCAAAACGCTATTGTATTATAAACCGAAAACCAATAAACCGCTGCACCGAATTCCCTGTAAAGATTTGCCGAATAGCATTGAGTCTAGGGTAAAAGTGTTCGGTGATAAAAAAAAACTATTAAAGAATAAATTACTCCAATAAATCAAATCTTAGAGTTTTCGTTCATAACTTATGTAAGAATAATTCTACAATATTTATTCAATACCGTTACCTTTACATTTTATTAAAGTGTACTCCTGAATATGAGGCCTCCCATGTAGATTGCCCCATATGGGATTATTTCATAGTTATCGAAGCTTGGCGAATGGGTTGGCAAGCGCAGTTTTTTATTTTTAGTCGTTATTTAAGAAGATGCTGCAGTCCACCTCCTGATTTGCTTCCCTCTGCCGCCTCTCACGACACCCGCGGGATGACATGGGGTAGTGGAAATTCTTACACCGCACCGCCACTACGTGGTAACTCATTTATTACAACCTATCGGAAGTCTACTGCTAATCATAGGCCTGCCCCGTATGGGAGATATTAGGTTGGTTGGCAACTGCTTTTTATTATTTATTATCTACTGTTTCATTATAATATAAGCTTCAATGCAGATTTAAATTCATTTTACATTCAGTCTTGATATAAAAGTAAAGTCACGACCTCTACTATACGTCCGTCTGCTAGGCAAAAGCCTCTTCCCATTTTTGAGAGGGTTACAGAGTTGTCCGTGACGCTGCTCCAGTGCGTGGACAAATTGTGGATGACGGAGCTTATTACTACATCTTCGGAATATTTTCATTCAAACATGCAGTTTTCCTACACCGCAGAGCTCGTGGTAAATCAGTACTTAAAAGTGCAATAATTAGGTGCCGGCGAATATCGAACGCGGATTGCTTGCGTACTGTGAAATTTACAGCGCGCATGTAGACTCTAAACTACCACGGCCCAAAGCTTTTGCTTAGTAAAATAGAACTTTATTAAACCCAGTCTCATCATCAGTTATTATTTTACCTTCAGATTAGTTGCCAACGTAGAACAAACATGTGATTGCAGGTCCATTGTTACCCATTATATATTAAATAAGTGTATTAAACTAGCTCAATTTCACTTTCAGCTGCACATTTAAACTCAGATATTTCACTACACGGACCCTTTAAAAAGGAACATTTGAAATCACAAAAAATTAAGAAGTAATAATTTTTGCGAACAAACTTAAATTCTTTGGCTACAATTTTTACTCTGTGCGACTGTTTCACTAGTGACTATTAAGTGTTTGACATTGGTATTATGAACGTAAACAATCAATGCTTTATCATTATATATATATATATATATATATATATATATATATATATATATATATATATATATATATATATATATATATATATCATTTTATTGAATGCATTTGTAATATCTGTTATAACTTATAACTTTTATCTTTGCCCTCTTTCTCCATATAAACTTTATATATGGTAAAACACAAACTCCTTCGAGCGCACAAAATGTTTATAAAGTGGTCTAAAGATTTATATTGTTTTACAAACTTAAATAAATACATTTCCAACGAAATTGCTTTTGTTTACTTATTTCACCACATATATAGACAAATCCCGCTAGCCAAAACTGGTTAAAAGCAGTGCCAACTATTTTAAAAGCCTTTGGTCAAGTTTTCTATGGCATTTCGTTTATATCTAAGCATGGAATTTGAAAATGGATTATTCGTAGTTTCAAAAAGGTGTCGTATTTCTTATAAAGAAGACAGAACAATAAGTTAAATGTGGCAACTTAGTTCCTTTATCAGAGTCAGAATTACGCTTTAAAGCTTTCTAAAATACCGATTCACTGCTGAATATTTCATTCATAACAATCCATTAAAAGTCGAGTGCTGAACATAGACCTCCCCCATAGATTTATTCATAGTGGAGATATTTTGCATGGTTCCACGCTTGGCAGGCGGGTTGGCAACCGTGATTCTTCATTATTTTTATTGTCTTGTTATCGGAAGATGCTGCTGTCCTTATCTTGGTTAAGTTTCCATCAGCTGCCTCTTTCGGCACACTCGGGATAATAATATGTGATAGTGAATTCCCTTACGTTGCTACAACTCTGTAAAAATAAATTATCAAATTTCAAATAACTTTATCCAGTTTACGCAGATTTCAATCTCTAATACAAGTCTAACTAAGCGATTAACGAACTTGCTTTAGGCGACTTTCTATTATAATTATACGATTAATTTACCAGAAATGATAAGAAAACAATTGGCTTTCCACGAAAATTTAACAATAAAATTAAGCACCAGTTCCTTTACATTTTCCATTTTTATATTTCTAAATGAATCTCAATTTACCTTTGACAGCCGATAACATCACTTCGCTGCGAAGAAGATTTAAAGAAGTTATCACGTTCAGAGTTCTAAAGAAAACGTTTTACATAGTTGTACTTCTTCATTTATTACGTATTTTATGAACGATAAAGAATATTTTTGACGCAGATGGCACCTTCCGCGTTTGCCCATGTTCACAGACGGACATTAGTTTTCTTCATAGTTGAATAACTAATACTAGTAAATTAACTTTTTTGTTAGCTATGTTGTAGAATACTTTTTCTATCTAGGAGTGCGAATCCGTGAACAAACGGACTCGCACTCCTAGATAGATTTGTCGTGAACTGTAATTACCATTATCACACACACACACGGCGAAATAAAAACATTAATTCTTTATTTTAAATGTTAAAGCATGTATACAAATAAACGTAACGATAGGTTAGTCGGTAAGCTTTGTAACTATACGATAACAGGAAACATATAGAGATCAACGATGCTGAAAGAAACATATCTGCTAGAGGCTCAAAGTTGAGCTATTTATGAGTATGATAAATGTTTTCTTTTATAACGTGATTTAAAATTAATCTTTGAATTACAGTCAGGTAAAAACGCAGTAATGTTATTTTAGCATCTAATATCTAGATATACATATTTAAATCTACCTCTGAAAACTACAGAGCAGTAAGTAGGATTGGCAAGGGATTCGTACAAGCCCTAATCTTGATTGTCTTTTCTCTATATAAGTTTTTTATATAAATGTTGGGGCGACTTCGCTTTGATAACATCAAATATGGAAGTATAGTTTCTGTCGCGCAAAAATATATATAAAAATATAAATAGCAGCTTAAAGCTGTTGTGTCTCGTATGGTGAGTAACGAAAACTGGAGACCCTTATGCTGGTAATGAGGCGTTCCGTGCTAATCCTCAAAATATAAGTGTATTTTGAACCTTAATCAAAGAAACGTCTACAGGCCATACAATTCACTTAGGTGTAATGTGTTTATCATCCTTACTGCTGTAAAAAATCTTACCGAATAATTAATTATTATACGAACGATAGTATACCAAAATTAATTATGTTAGTTTTGTCATTACAACATACTACTCATCTCGTCTTCTACTTCCTTTGATATTACCAACGAATTAAAAATTATGATGTTAAATTTACTTAGCGTTATAATTCTATAAGGAAATAAAACTGTCATAAAGCTGACATTTTACCTTGGTAGTATTCCACCATAGACCTCGGGGTGAGAATGTATGTGTAGTTTCCTCCTTTTAAAGCTAGTTGCAGATATCTATCTTTGATAAACTTCAGGTGAAAAGTTAGTTCGTGTGTCACTTCAATTTAAAACAATTTGTTGACACCGCCATTCCGGGAACTTCCCGCTTATTTCGTATGTAAAGCGCTCCAAATTTAACCAAATTATTTTGCGAAATTTTGAAGTTATGTTAAAATGTTTCTTTTTATTCTTTCTCCTTCGATATCTCACGCACGAATGATTTTTATTTTTTATTTTTAACGGCATTGGTCGTCATTTTTTGAGGTCAAGAGGTAACTAGTTTTTGAAATTGATCAGTAAAGCCGTTTAAAAATTATTCCAAAAAAAACTTTTATTTTTGAGATTTCTCAAAATCTACTCGTCCGAATAGCTTCTGGCATCTCAAAACGTCGAGATCTGAGGAAAATTCGATTTTCAAAAATCGGAGTGAAACCAATAACTTCCTTAATTTTGAAAATTTTCAATTTTCTTACAGGGAAATTAAAAAAAATGAATTCAGGTAGTATAAATAGCATCATTATCCGTAAAATAGGTTTTAATCAATGAGTATTCTAACCCCTAATGGTCGGATCCGACCACGGCGTTAAGAAGTTATTATGTAAACAAACTATTTTCTATAAAATTACTGTATTGTCCTAATTGTATTTTATTTCCGTTCCGAAAAAAATAAAGCCTCAATAATACGTGCAACTTTGACTAATCCCTTCTAATAATTTCAACCACTTAATTAGAGAGAAGTGAAAAGGCAACGAAACACCATTTATCCTGTACTCAACAGCAGGCAATTCACGATATGTAGATGTATTAAGTCAGGCGTAATTTATTTTCAAATAACCGTTGATCATGAAAAATCGAATTGTTGCGTGACGGTGACGTGGCAATGGTTGAACTTAGTACACACCGTTTATTGAGTCTAACAGGAAAATAATTCTAAAAACGGTTAAAACTGTATTTGTATACTTGCTTCGTCATTCGCAGGCTACCAAAAGTTCACTGCTGAACAAAGGCTTTTCACTCTGTATTGTCTATCAGAGGGATGTTTGTCATGGTTACAAGTTTTTTGGTGATTATTAAGAAGACTCAGCGGCCCATCTCCTGGTTTGTTTTCTCTGTCGCCTCTTACGACACCCACGGGATGATACAGGGTAGTGGATATTCGGCCACTACAGGGTTGAAATATATGTGCGTTGATTTTTTGTATTCACTATCACCATTATTTAAGTTAGACATATCTCTAACTTATCTTGCTGCTTTCCGTTCCGAAATGAATATTTTTCATCATGTATATTCTTAATTGGTATGTCAATGCTTAAAATTACAAAAAAAAATGAATGTGTGTGACTGAGATCAAAGTCGGATTGCACGTGTGTTATATAGTAAGACGGCTCTCTTGTGCCACCACCTGGGAGTGAGCAGTTGCTGTTTGCAGTTCACAGAGCATACACATAATTTTCGATCTGGATACTTTATGTCTGCTCTAATATACGACACTCGTTGTCATAAAAAATATTCAAAAGTTTAAAGTAGCCTTCGTTAACTTTGAAAACCGAACGTCAAACACTTCAATCCACTTCGTAATCACGAGTTTTGTAAATGACCCGAAACGTCGGGAATAAAAAAATATTTTTTTAAATTAAAAGCGATGTTATTCATACAATTAATTTTATTCGATGTTTAATATTTATTTAAATGTAAGATAACATTGAATAAAATTAAAATAACTTAAAATCCAAATACAGATGCGTTACTACTACTGAAAACTGAGATGGAATGTCTCACAACTTATAATTATATCGACTTTCCGTGCCTTTTCGACTAGAACACAGCTACGCGCACTGCTACAAAGCGTTAGGCAGTTAGGAAATATGTATCTAATAATAATGTCCTCCATACTGAATTTCAGTCACTGCGGCAACGTATTCTAGCCATCTGCACAGGATGGGATTATGTTGCCCGAGTGTATGCGCAGACACACTAGTGTGATGATAGTGTGATGGGACAGTAATACGACACGACCGGAGAGAGAACAGGCGCAGGACCAACGACTTTACATACTTTCCGAGGCGCGAGGGTGA
Organism: Parnassius smintheus behrii; assembly: GCA_036936625.1. Lineage (NCBI taxonomy): Eukaryota > Metazoa > Arthropoda > Insecta > Lepidoptera > Papilionidae > Parnassius > Parnassius smintheus. The sequence goes on from JAUPFT010000026.1 coordinate 2,025,073, forward strand.
AACACCGCCAACTTCCTGCCTCCAAGCTGCCACTAAGAATTTCTTGACAGAAAAACCCTATAACTGATTAGGGCCCAACACGGGATTCGAACCGGTGACCTCAAGATCAGCAATTGCGGTTACGATCATTGAACCAATGAGGTAGTCGGGAATATGTGGAAGAGGATACTACGTATTGGGAACCAGTGAATGTATCTTGGTATTACTGGCACTGTAATATTTCCTGGAAAGTTGTTGTGTTAAAATTTAGCCCCGTGGAAATACACGATTCCAAAAATATGGATATATATATATATATATATATATATATATATATATATATATATATAGTTTAAGACATGTCCTAAAATTGCATACAGGCCCCGGTTTACACGTAGTATAATAATGATAGAGTGCACAAAGGTCGATTAAAGAACAAAATAGTAGGTAAAGTAATTTCTGCGTTTTACTTTAGAGAGAATTTAAAATGTCATGTATATCCGACTAACTTTAATAAGCTGCAAGTTTTACAAGACGCTTCAAGTCTTATTTTCTTAAAACTTTTGTAAAATGGCGATATATTTTTAAAAGTTTCTCAGCCCAGGAACAATGAGGTGTTCTAGCGTAAGGAATTAATATAAAATTAATTTTACCTATTAATTTGAACATATTTCTTCTTTATAATCATAAAACTTTGATAGGTGGTACTTTGGTTTACTTCATTATTTATTTTTTATTGTAGACACACCAAAATTATATTCTTATTTAGTTATTATTTAGTTTTATTTATTATTTAGTTATATACTGGAATCGTTCTATTAAATAATGAATCTTCTTTTTAGTTTAAAAATGTCTGCTGTAAAAAGAAGCTTATCATTACGAAACTTTTATACTGAACATTAATTACCATAATGTCGTTATTTTTTATATAAATGAGGTTACAAAACGTACACGCAGTGCGTTTGCACGAACTACGCCAATATATTATATTTGCATTTAATTTCATCCACGATTTAAAAAAAATATTTTTATTCGAAATTAACCATAACAAAGCGCCTCTTAACATCGAGAAATATTTATTTTTACACTTAATAATCATACTCATTGTCATCGGTACTAAGCAACTCATGTTTTTTAAAAATTATCATATAATTAATTTATCGTTTTTATTTTTATTAAGTCTGTAGTTACTTTGTGTTAAAATTCACAATCCGTCCATAGGACGTCCTACGCGATTTCTATGAATTATGGACAATAATTGTTTATAATTATTTGGCTTCGTTTTCAAAGAGTATCTTGCTATTTTAATTTATTTGCTAATGTGACTACTTATAAATAATTATGTAAATACTCCCAACATCTACAGCGTCTAGTGGTGATGTAAAACAATTCACTAGCCCGTGTCATCCCGTGGTCGTAGGAGGCGACGGAGGGATATGAAACTGGAGATCGGAACAGAATCTTTCTGATTCAACAACGAGATACAACTCGAAATAATAAAAAAAATAATTGTTCCAAACCGCCTGCCAAGCGTGGCAGCTACAAAGTAATCTACGAGGTGGAGGGGCTGTATTCAGCTGTGGGCCGCCGTAATAATTATGATGATGATGATACTGTCATTTTAAACGAATTATGTTTAAACGAATAGGCCTAAAGAAATGATGTAAATGTATATGAAACCGTATGAAATTTTTATAACTTTTATTCTCAAATGTTTTCTCCATATATTTCGTTTATCATAGTTTAGGGGACTGAACTAATTGATGCCACTGGCCCATTGTATTCCAAGCACTCATTGTCATTATTACTCGGGCGCCATTTAATTTTCTCCGACCACGGTCCGATGTTTTAACTTTGTCGTGCTACTTTGTGTTTTTTTTTCTGTGTGTGTTTTGTCGATACTCTAGTCGTATTGGTGCCTATTTAAATATAATATATCAATTTCTTAAAATTTCTGGAAGATATAAGTGACCAAAACATGCTTCGATGCAAAATAAAATAAAATTAAGCAAAATTTTTAAGCATTTACCCACGGTAAAACATTATTTACAATACTGGTTGATATTGACGTATTATGTTGTTATTCGTATATTTTGAGAGATGTAAGTTTCATAACGACATTTTACGCAATATACGGTAGGTAGATGATTATAAACAACTTGACCTAATTACAATGTCTTAATAACTAACTCTAACACCAGTTGGTTTTGCTCCGATCTGTTAATTGATTCAATTTTGAAGTCATACAGAATACATAATAATATTGTATGACAGTATTACCATAAACCAGTGTTATGAATTCTGCCAGGAGTCATCAATACTGAAATCCAATTAGTATAAGTTAGAAGTATATAAACGCTCGATTAGGTATTGAAATTCGATATGGAACCCGTTTGGCGGGTTGCGCTTGTGAATCGATCGGATTATCCTACTAATGACACCTCTCCGACCTCGGCAAATGTTTACGTGAATATTCTGGATTAGGAAAAAAGTTATTTAGGGCTATCTTCAATATACTGTTCATATCTGTGTAGCGGCGCTGTCATCGCACCACAAGTGAAATACACCGAAGCCTAAATCGCGCTATCAACATTCCGAATCATAAACAGTATGTATAGAACTTCTCCGAACTATCACACGGAGTGTTGGCCGCTCCCCGGGCACAACACCTTGCCCGGCAGGAGATCTCCCCTTTTCCTTCAACGGCCACATCTGTATCAAATGCTAAGCGTCTAAAGAAAAGATTTTTGTAAGATTTTTCTAAGAGAAGACGAGTATGTACTAAATAGCGATAGGTGTATGTCCGCTCCACATCTGCATATAAACATGCGTAAACACCACCGATAATAAACATAAGAAAAATTAATACATAAAAGTTAATACACTTTTGAGGATTTATAATAATAATGTCCTCCAGACCGAATTTCGGTCACGACGACCAACCTCAACGGAGACTAGTCATCGCCACAGGATAATCCTGATTATAGTGTCCACGTGTATGCACAAGCACAGGTGTACTCTCCATTCCCTTACTCTCATGGCCCAATTAGACGGTTAACGGACCTAACCGGAGAGAGATCAGGCTCAGGCCAATGGCATTACGTGCTTTCCGAGACACGTGGGTGAGAAACCGCCAACTTACTGACTCCGGGCAACTACTGAGAATTTCTTAATGGAAAACCTCAATAACGGATATTTTTTCGCCCAACCCGAGATCTCATGATCAGCAGTCGCACTACTACGTTATATAGAGTAGCTCCGAATTATCTCATGGAGCGTTGGCCGCTCCCCAGGCAGAGCACCTTGCTCGGCGGTAGATTTCTCCTTTCCCTTCCACGGCCACACTATAACAATTTTGTAATTTAATAAAAAAGGAAATTTATATATGCCTTCGCGATTCGAACAGCTCTGTTCCATTAACCTGTGGTCTGACTATTTTTTTTTCTTTAATTATGTATAATAATTAAGCAATAAATTAATTTTCAGCCGTTATGAAACTCTCACACCGACTTCGCTATGGCGATAACTTATGTGGAGTGCTGACTCGCCGCGTTGCACAACGATTCACTCGAGACCACTTTCCCACCATTTTTGGTACTATAAACTAGTTTACTGCCAATTTTCAGTTATAACAAAACAGTTGAAGAGCATAGTGTATTTTACATACATCACCTGACCTTGCGAGTGGTGTGCTGACTCATGTAAACCCTAAATAATAAATCATGAATTATGGGCCTTATATTATATTACAGCACATTACAAAGCTCTTTCCGATTTTTGTTACCTGCTCTTAACTATTGTAATATTAGAAGTTGTGATGATGTAAATGATAACAGTATTTACAATAATATTAATAGCATCAAAAATCCATCAGTATTAATTAAATTTTTGATAGCTTCATTGAAAAATTTGTGAAAACTTTTAAGTATAACTTTGTTATATGTATTTTTTTCTTTATAGCACATTAAAGTCTACGGCTGGACTTGGGCCTTACTCGTTGTAGGGAGGATATTTTTTTTTTATAGAAGAGGGGGCAAACGAGCATGTGGCTCACCTGATGTTAAGTGACTACCGCCGCCCATGATCAACTGCAACACCAGGGAAATTGCAGATGCGTTGCCGGCCCTTTAGAAAGGAGTAAGCTCTTTTCTTGAAGGTCCCCAGGTCGCACCGGTCCGGAAAAATCGCCGGTGGTAAATTATTCCACAGAAAGGTTGTACGCGGAAGAAAACTCCTTTTGAAACGTACAGTGGTGGATCGCCAAGCATCCAGATGGTGTGGATGGTATCGGGTCGTTTGCCGCGTAGTGCGTTCATGAAATTTGGCGGCTGGGATTAATCCGAACAATTCCTCAGAGCACTCTCCATGGTATATGAGAAATAAAATACAAAGGGATGCAACATCTCTTCGCAGTGCCAGTGAATCGAGCCGATCGGAAAGCACTCGGTCGTCGACGATTCGAGCCGCTCTGCGCTGGATGCGGTCAAGTGGAAGGAGCTGGTACTGGAGAGCCCTAGCCCAGAGATGGGAAGAGTATTCCATGTGCGGCCAAACCTGCGCCTTGTAAAGTTGCAGCCGGTGTGCCGGCATGAAATACTGTCCCGCTCTGCTGAGCACGCCAAGCTTTTTAGAGGCCAATTTGGCCTTCCCTTCCAAGTGACCACGAAACTGCACGTCACTCGATATGTCGACGCCGAGGATTCCGATACTGGCTGAGGCAACAAGGGGAGTGCCTTGAAACTGAGGGGATACGACAAAGGGGTTCTTTTTAGCGGTTAACGCGCAAACTTGTACCTTCTGGGGGTTAAACTGGACTAGATTTAGTCGCCCCCAATCCGAGACTCTGTCCAGCAGAGTATCGACTTCAGACACAAGTTTGTCCCGGCACGCAGAGACGTTTTCCCGAGAAATATTGGCTCGGCCGGTGTAAAGAGCATCACCAGTGCTGTCATCCGCATAGCAATGAATGTTACGGGTCTGCAACATATCATTGATTTGCAGAAGAAACAGCGTTGGCGATAGCACGCAGCCCTGTGGAACACCAGCATTAATAGGCTTGCAATCGAAGCTTGCATCGTCTACAGCGACCTTGATGCTCCGATCTGCAAGAAAACTGGTGATCCAATCGCACATTTTCTCGGGAAGCCGAAAGAAGGAAGGGAGCTTCGAAAGAAGCGCTTTGTGCCAAACCCGATCGAAGGCCTTCGCAATGTCCAAACTAACGGCCAATGCCTCCCCCTTGGACTCTACTGCCTCCGCCCATCTGTGAGTTAGGTAGACCAGAAGGTCACCAGCTGACCGACCACGGCGAAAACCGTATTGGCGGTCACTAATCAGCTGGTGATCCTCAAGGTACCTCATGAGCTGGCAGTTTACAATGGACTCCATTGTTTTGGAGAACAAGGAGGTGATGGCGATAGGCCGGTAGTTGGACGGGTCTGAGCGGTCGCCTTTTTTAGGGATCGGGTGGACGAAAGCCGTCTTCCATGATTTTGGGACTACGCCTAGGGAGTAGGAGTACCGGAAAAGACACGTTAAAACCGGTGCCAACTCTGGAGCACACGTCCTCAGCACAATTGGGGGGATTCCGTCAGGCCCACTCGACTTGTGGATGTCCAGGGAGGGGAGTGCTTTGCGAACCGAGCGCTGAGTGAACTGCACTTCCGGCATGGAGCACTCACACCGCGGGATGGTCGGCGGCGTACTCCCCCCGTCATCGAGAGTCGAGTTAGACGCAAAGAAAGAGCCTAGAAGATCGGCTTTCTCCTTTGCGGTGTGGGCCAGTGAGTCGTCCTCCCTGTGCAGAGATGGAAGAGATGGCTGACAGAAATTCCCCTGGACAGCCTTGGCGAGAGACCAGAATGCACGGGTTCCAGAAGGAAGACGAACTAGTTTCTCGCCAATTCTGCCTATGTGCTCTGACTTTGCCTTGGCAATGACTCTTTTGAAGGACCTAGAGGCGGAATTATACTTCTTTTTTAGAGCGCTGGTATTTACATCCCGGGACGCTGATGCGTCAGCCCAGGCCTAGTAGCACTCCTGCTTATAGCATGATGCTATTTTACAGGAGCGACCAAACCATGGCTGAGATTTGCCTCCAATGGGCACCACAGAGGAAGGAATAAAAAGTTCCATACCCTGAAGTACCACATCAGCGACAGAATCCGCAACAACAGGCGAGAAGCAAACCCGCCCCCAAGGGTAGGATGCGAAGAAAGACCGCATCCCATCCCAATCGGCTGACCTATAGTGCCAAACACGGCGGCAGCCTGCAGAATGCAACCGCGATTTCAGCGTGAGTGGCACCACACTCCGGACAAGACAATGGTCCGAGGAGCCTAAAGGGGCGTCGACGGAAATCTGATATCCGTCCGGGTGAGAGGTCAGCAGAAGGTCCAACAGGGAAGGTGCATGATCCTCCACATCTGGAATCCGCGTAGGCGAAGTAACCAGTTGTGTCAGACCATATGCCAAGGCAAAATCATGAACAGATCTCCCCGCATGATTGGTTAAACGTGAACCGAGCCATTCGGCGTGATAGGCGTTAAAGTCGCCGAGGATCGCGATCTCTGCGGAGGGGATCTGCTGTAGCAACGAATCTGCAGCCATTCGGACGTGGTCGAAGAGTCGGTCTGTTTCGGCATCACCGCTATGGGACCTATAGAGGCACCCGTAGACGCGCGGATGGTCATTGCTGTCTACGCGTAGCCAAAGGATGGACAGGTCCGAACCTTCAAGTCTGCCGAGGCGTCGAGAACAGATATCCTCTCTGACGTAAACGCAAACTCCAGCCCGAGGCACAAAGGAGTGTTCCAGTTTGTACCCCGGGTAGGAGAGATACGAGACATCAGCCGGAGAGGACACCTGCGTCTCGGTCAGAAAGAGCAGAGCCGGCCTCGCCGTCTCGAGATGGTAGTGGACGGCGTTTAGGTTCGAGTGAAGTCCCCTGATATTGCAGAAATTCACGGACAGCGTGGTAGGGGTCGCCTTGGTCTTGTTGCTCGTTTGCCCCGAGCAGTTATAGTCTTGAGCGGAATTTTGTCCCCCCCCCCCCCTGAATACGCGGGGCAGCCTGAGCACCCACGCTCAGAAGTAGAGAAACATGGTCGTGGATGCTCAGCGAGGGATTCTCCAGGGGTGCTGGTACCCTCCTGGGGTAGTCTATCATTGAATTCCGCTACCATGTTGATGGGGGGGGGGGGGCGGATTTGGGCCTCCGGCTACCTGCACTCACCAGACGAAACGCGGAAGCAGAGCTTCCACTTCACGCCGGTATTCTGTGAGGTCGTGGTACCACCCCGGTTTGAGCCGGCCCATACGTGCGACAGCAAAGCTGCCGCGTGGCTCTACCACTGTAAAATATATATGCCTTAATAGTCGCAGTAAAATAGCAGAAGTCTCACACATTTGACGCTGCTTCTCCTCGCAGATTATATTGCCATCTAATGGAACTTATTAGATCATTTGACATATCACTTAATTGACTTTTACCTAGAATAATCTAAGCTAATATTTTGTTGCTAAACGGGGTCCGAGTAGTTCGTTGCACATTGGACTCTACCTACACCCTCTGGGATGACAGGCCGTGTATGAAAGTAATTACCGAATACTGAGTTATGTACCAAATTGCTGCCACAACCATTTATCGGTATTTTATTTTAAATACTGAATATCTGTAGCTTTAAAGGTCTTTCCGGCCTCACTCAGGTGATCGGATGTCTAAAACGTAACAAATTATCCCCGCTAACGTTTCAACATTATGCGCCAACACGTGCCGGTCAAGCCTCGTAACGAATGCCAACGCAGTCACGTACACACTGTTTGCGAAAACCTACTTCATAACAGTGCTTTTAATGAATATATTATGAACGCTAATAATTACCTGTCAGTATTATGACATTTTTACAAAAATATCAGATACAATGTAAATAATTTACTTTTAGTTATGGACCGTGTAGCGGCGACGTAAGGATATCCACTACCCTTTATCGTCCCGTGGATATTGTTAAGAGCCGACAGAGGTAAACAAGTCAGGAGATGGCAGCAATCACATCCTAATAACAATTTAAAATAATGAAAACTGCGGTCGCCAACCCGCCTACCGGGCGTAGCAGCTGTGGCAAATATCCCTCTGTGAGGCAATTTATGGCGAGGCGTATGTTCAGCAGTGGACAGTTGATAGGCTGTAACTGTAACTGTATAGAAATTACTTAATGTGTATTACAGCTTATGGCTTCTATTAAGATTTAAAAAATATGTGTAGTGATGGCGTAAAAGAATCCACTGACCCTTATCACTCCGTGGTTATAGTAAGAGGAAAATGAACAGTAGATGGGTAGCAGGCAGATGCGTCTTCGTGATGACAACTCAGAACTAATAAAAACTGCGGTCGCCAACACGCTTGCCAACAGTGGCAACTGTGAAAAATAGCTCAATTATTTGCCGTGTATGGTCCGCCTGGGTAGGTACCTCCGTCTTACCATTTATGCACCCAGGCGGCAGCGTTTACACTGCAGTGTCCTAGACTGAACCCTTCTTTTTTGAGGTTGGCTACCGGGGTACATGAACTGCAGTAGTTCCTTAACATTGGGTAGGTTAAGTTTACTTGTCACTAAGGTGGCTGATTTACCACGTTATTATGTTTCAATTGAAACGATCAGTGAACGAAAGTGACGACAATCAATGTACGTCCCTCTGCTGGACACAGGCCTCTTACTTCTAAAAGGATTTCAGGGAAAGGAAGTGTCTGCCGCGCTGCCCCAATGCGTGTTGGTGAACTTCACATGTCTTCCAAATATTTTTTTTCTTATTCCTCAGACATGCAACCTGCATGTCCTTACGATGTTTTCCTTCACCGCCGAGCACATGGTAAATCAGCGCTTAAAATTGCAATTACTATTTTATAGGTGCCGGTGGGGCTCGAACCCGGGTTGCTCGCTGGATTGTAGGCCGTACAAATACTTGTTTCGTGCGTGATTCGAACCCGCAACACTCAGCGCTGCATCTCTTAGCTAATCCTCTGCGCTACGGAGATATTAGTTAAGGTGACTTAGTTATTTGACTTGCTGTAGTTATTTAAAATGATAACCATATAAAGCTCTTAATGTTTTCGATATTCTATAATGTTTGGTAAATGCCAGACACATTAAATAACATAGTTCTTGAATTCGGAACATGACCATGTGTATTTATATTAAGGTGTGCGCTGGCAAAGTGCCATATCTACTCAAATTCAGGTAGCTTGGGTATTCCTTAAGCGGTAAGAGCATTTTAAAAGGCACACTACGTTAGATGGCACTAGACTTGTACAATGGCGTTAGAAAAGTTGTTAGGCACGTAGCTTTCAATACAGCTCCTTCACTGGGCGAATGATATGAGTTCAAATATCTTGATGCGTCGTTCAACGTTAAATTAGACAGTTCAAATAGATAGTTTTATATAATTTAACAAGAAATCAAATAAGCTATTTGTAAAGTTCATTTTGAAATTCGTTCATTGATAGTTACATATTTGTGAGCAACGAAAATGGGTCGGTAACTAGGAACGATAGAAAATAAATAAAAAGATAATATATTTTAATCACATTTTACAATCTCAGTAGTGGTAGAAGCAAATACGAGGTATGCTAAAATGTATGAAAATCATAATATAGTACTTTTAATATAAAAAGATCTGATACATTTTTGTAAATAAAGATCACCTACGCCTTTTTCTAATATTTTGGTATAATACAACATACTTTAATTAGTTTTAAACACTTGTCACTTATAGATTTTTTTTATAAACTAAAATTTTTAGCATCATTTGGAGTCCTAAGCATTAATCTCACGAGTGTATTTTAAGGGGAAAATGGTGATGACGTAGAGACGCAACAATATATGTATTAGTATTCTTACTTCCCTTGTATTCACATACTGTCTTATTAATAAAAATTGCTTATTCCAAGCTTAATTCGAAGTAACACTTGGACTAGCTAATCTCAGAGTAACTGACTATTTACTTCGTTATTACAATGTTATCAATAAACATGGACTAACCTCGGACTAACTATACATTCCTTACGCCGGGATTAACGCTTGCGCTATGGCAACCCACTTATTTCAAAAGTAAAAAGAGTGAGTCAGTGAATGATTATTGAATGAACTCAATGCTTGATGATGACATTAATGACAGTGACAGGCAATATTTTGAGTTTGACAAGAGATAAGCGTTACGTGTTGTTCCTTGTTTCTCGTGTTGTTTTCGGACTCGGTGGAAAAACTAAGTTCAAATGTAATCGTTTTTAATATTATTTGTAACGAAATTTTAGAATTATGAAAAGAGCATAAATTAATTATACAACCATTTTTGTTTTGTTTTTTGGGGATAAATAAAATTTTTTCTACATGTAATTTTTGTATATTTATTTAAAAAAATCGTTACTAAAAGCTGCCCGAACAGAATTTCCATCATCTCCTTATACTACATTCTCAAGCAGATCTTGCTTTTGCATTGCAATGTAGTTTTGTATGCTCTTATTTAGTATTTAGTCTTAGCAGTAAACACCGAAACCTTTGCTTCCCTCCAAAGCATTGTTCTACAGTGTTACGGGACCAGATGCGCGACCGGCTGTACATTCCTTCCTTTCGTTTATTAGGACGCAAGATAGGAGTGAATAAATAAGGAGTTATGCTTGTATAACCAGAATCTCCGAGAAGTCTGCCTTTAAATTCTGACTGCTCAAACGTTTGTTTTAATGCGACTTTCATTAAATATTCTTGAGTCATGTGCTGCCTTACCAATGTGCCACTGTATTTATGAACTCTAAATTTGCATTTGACACAACCTGGAACAAAGCACTCATAAATTCTTTAATATGAAATAATAGATTGAGGTGATTGTATTGAATCTAAGAAAATAACTAAGTACGTATATGGCAAAGATGGGCAAGCTAGGTGCTATAAAACTTACTTGTACATTTATTGAACTGTATCCTTTCCCGTTTATGTAGTATTGTCCGATGTTTCCAGCGATCACTTGTCTGAGTCTACATAACGAATAAAAACCTGCAATCACTTTGTTCTGCTCCACATCACTTCTCGGCATTTTAATCCATTATGCTGTTTTTGTTACTAGTACTTACAACCTATAAATTTAAAAACGTAAAGTTTTACAAAATGTCAAAAAACTCAGTCGTTAAACTAGGTACCGCCAAGGATTAACTTTTATTCCGAGAGTAGATTCCGATTGGTTTACTCCCTCCTTACTCTATGTTTATTAATACTGAAATTAGATATTTTAAGCTTTAAACTAGGAGTAAAGTTAATCTTGATCAAGTCTGTGTTTATTAATAGGGCTGTAAATGTTTTGAACGATCCGAGCTTTGAGCCTTGTCTGTGTCGATAAACGAATTGGCCATAACGGAGAAAATATTGGTAATAGCTTAGATACATTGCCGTAGGCAAAAAGCCAAACGCTCTACTCTCCGCAGTTACTTAAAAAAATTAAGATACAACACCAATGCGGTAATGATGTCACCTACATTGAGAGTGCATTTAAATACTCTTGAAGTAAATTTTTTGGTCATTTAGTTTATTTTTCTTCCCATTACGGCACAAAAGCTGCAAAGTAATGCGGCAGTTTCACAGCAAATTTCTAAGGTTTTATTTTTATTTTTCAAAAAAGTATTAAATGAAAGCAAAACTTTACTAATGAGACAATTGGTATTTTTTATTTAGGATACCTACAAGACATATTATTATGTTATTTAATACGTTATTACAATGTTTCTGGAATTAAAAATTAAACGTCTTCGTTATAATTTACCACGGCGAGCATAGTGTGAGAAGGGAATAATTTTAAATAACAATAAAATATTAACACTATTTTTTTAAATTATACTATACCATCCTCATCATATGGATGCTTGGCGGTCCAACACTGTTCGTTTTACTTGGAGTTTTCTTCCCCGTATAAATTCTATGTGGAATTGTATACCACCGGCGAATTTTTCGAACCGTTACGACTTAGGGACCTCCAAGAAAATAGCTTACTCCTTTCCAAAAGGCAGGCAACGCACCTGCAATTCCTCAGTCACTTACCATCAGGTGAAATCAGGTTTGCCTCCTTATAAAAAAGAGTTTTAAAGGCTGTTGCGGGAGACGTGCGGGCGGGTTGACACAGCACGTGCTCGTGACGCATAAAGCGTGAATCGAGGGGCTTCATACTTTCATTGAATTAGAACGTTGTATGCGAATATTTTGTAACAAAAATTCTTCCATAATTGTAACATAATCATACTGTTAGAAATTAAGATTCGTTGTGTTACCAACCCACATTTTTTATAGGATAGGGTGACAAACGAGCAGACACTCCACCTGATGGTAAGGGGTTGCTGTGGCCCATAGACATCTACATGTATCCTCGATTACGAATCAAAATGCAGATGCGTTGTCACCGTTGAGGACTTAGGTGGAATTACTCGTTTCCAGTAAAAAAGGGTCTTCGGTTCTCTACACTCACCATATGAAACACAGCAGCATTAAGCTACTATTTGACGTTGGTATTCTGTAAGAGCGTGGTCCCTCCCCGGTCGAGCCGACTCATTCGTGCTAACACTATACTACCATTAAAATAACTGCAGCATGACTCTACCATGTAAAATCGATATTATATGACTAGATTACTGTTTAAAATAAAACTTTTTAACGGCTTTGTTTTAAATACTTATATGATTTCAGACCAGATTTACAAAAAGCCGTGAGTTGGCAAATAAATAGGCGGCAGCGATAGAAAGACCCAACCTGGGACTTTCGTTTGTATCATCCATTTTACTGCCTCATCCATTTTGAAAACCAAGTGTTTAGAGTGCAAAGAAAAACTTGAACTTGAACATTTGTTTTTAAAAAGCGTTGGAAGTTATTAATGTCGGTGCCTACTACGTGTGTGTATGTCCGTGATATTTTCAAAACACGTTATTTCAAACATGATGTCAACGTTACCATTAAAAAACTTGTACCTAAGGTTGCGATGAAGTAAATAGTCGACAAATATATAGTAAATAAAATTTTTAGGGGCAAGTTAATAAGATGTTTGTTTTTGATTAATAAAACATCGTTTTATAAATTTATTACCCGTGTTTTATTGATCTGTTTAAATCTACACAATATGTATTAAATACTTACCGTATGGAACGAATAACTTAAGTATATTAACGTATGGGCGTCTATCACGGTGTATCACAATTAAAGCGATTAAAATACTTTGTATCAGTATCTATAGAACATTTGCTTACGCTTGCCATAATGGCCAATAAGCAATAGGCGTGCTCTATAGCTTGCTTATATATACTCTATGGGGATTTCATAATATTCGTTTCGCAATAAAGCTACTACATAATTTTTACTTAGTCCTCTAGAATAACGACGGTTAACTACAGTATTGTTATTGTACTAGTAAACAGTTTTTAATAACGAAAAAGGTGACTGAAAGCATACTATCTCAATAATAGTATACTAATGATGTTATTATAATATATAATTTGCTTCTCAGTCACACTTTCCATTATTAAAATTTATTTCGTAAGTCTATCGAAAAGTAACGTAACAATATTTCCATAAGTTGCACGTACAAAAATCGACGTCTGTAGTTCAATAGTTTAAACCGCAGTTTAGATTGGTCCGCAAAGCTAAAACTTTGGGAGCTATTGAAGAATAGCAAATATTTTGTATTGCAGTAATACTATTGTATTCTAAGAATTTTGATTTAATATAAGTTTCATTTTAAATATAATGGGATCATCACTTATGTTAAGAGTCGTTTGATAGTATTTATTTTTAATAATAATACGTGATTAAATACGTTTCTATATGCACATATTTTTGATTTTTAAATGTGTTCTCTCAAATTAATTTTAATCTTCAGAAAGGTATATCATAACGATGTCCAACGAAAACTTTAAAATTATAGAAAGCTAAGCCACTAAGCAGGAGATGAAAACTGTATTTGAAACCTTACAGAGATAATGATTTGCTGAGCTTTGCAGTATGTGTATTCTATATTATATATTATGTATTTAAAAATTACTTAGTTTAATAATAAATTTATCACGTACATTAAATTACTTTATATTCCCGATTGAAAACGTCCACCAACGCAGCGTTGAAGAGGTTCGGGGATATAACATCACCCTGTCTTACACCTCTCTGCAGTTGGATAGGTTTCGAACTCCGGTTCTGTACTCGGATAGCCATCGTAGGCCTACTGTACAAACACTTCAGCACTTTTTGCTACAAAAAACAAGCTACTGGACTGGAAAGGATACGGTATTAACATCAATGGCGAGTACATCACTCACCTTCGATTTGCCGACGATATAGTCCTTATGGCAGAATCGCTGGAGGACCTTAGCACTATGCTTAATGACCTCAATAGTGTCTCCCAACGGATAGATCCATGGACAAAACAAAGATCATGTTTAATGTCCATGTCACACCTATACCGGTAGTTGTTGGGAGCACTATGCTCGAAGTTGTTGACGGGTACGTTTACCTGGGACAAATAGTCCGACTAGGTAAGTCCAACTTCGACCGAGACGTCAATCGACGGACTCAACTCAGCTGGGCAGCGTTCGGGAAATTACGACACATCTTCTCGTCAGGTATACCTCAATCTCTGAAAACTAAAGTGTATAACCAGTGCGTGTTGCCAGTGATGACTTACGGATGTGAGACGTGGTCCTTCACTGCTGGCCGCATGAGGACGCTCAAGGTCGCTCAGCGAGCTATGGAGAGGGCTATGCTCGGAGTTTCTCTGCGTGATAGACTCAAAAATGAGGATTTCCGCAGTAAAACCAGAGTGACCGACATAGCCCAACGGATTAGTAAGCTGAAGTGGCAATAGGCCGGCGATATAGCTCGAAGAACCGATAACCGATGGGAAAGAAAGGTTCTCGAGTGGCAGCCTCGTTCCAGTAGGCGTAGTGTAGGGCGACCCCCCACTAGATGGAGTGACGACCTGGTAAGACATGCAGGAAGTCGATGGATGCAGGTGACTCAGAACCGTGCTTTGTGGCATTACTTGGGGGACGCCTATGTTCAGCACGGGACTTGTGAAGGGCTGTAATGATGATGATGATGATGATATTCCCGATTTATTGAATTCAAAAAACGTTCTAATTTCAACGGAGAAGATGACTGGGACCTATAATTAATAAAATTAAACCCTAACCCAAGCATACAACTGCAATACTTCAAGGCACTATAAGTGCATACCGCGTAGATCGGACCAAAAGTAAGTATTGGGACATTGGGACATCGAACACTTCAGTACCTCGCGTGATAATGGGTAAGTATTGTAAAGTGCTCTAAACGTCTGCAATATAAAATAAGTTAATATCGCGATAAAATCCACCGCAAATCCTCGAAAACGAACACCGATTCCCACCTCGGATGATTCGTGAGGCTATAGAAATAAAAAAATAGCCTAATTTTAAAAGGTGGCTGGGTGCTACCATCCCAAACGTAAAAAACAGAAAAGATTCTACTTTAATAAATAATAATAATAATAATAATAAATATAATAATAATAATAATAATAAATCTTTATTGATCAACTAAACATTTTTACAATGATCTTGAGATTGTGGAAATCTTCTTTTAAGTGTAAAAACACCTGTGCCAGAAGATCCCGCTCTTCCATAGCCATAATACAAATAGTGATCAACTTAATCCGTAGGATATAAACTATTAAAGAAACTTTTGTGTGTGTGTGTGTCTGTGTGTGTGTGTGTGTGTGTGTGTGTGTGTGTGTGTGTATGTGTGTGTGTGTGTGTGTGTGTGTGTGTGTGTGTGTGTGTGTGTGTGTGTGTGTGTGTGTGTGTGTGTGTGTGTGTGTGTGTGTGTGTGTGTGTGTGTGTGTGTGTTTTTATGTATGTGTTTATGTTTATTTACTTACTAATATTGTAGTGTCTAAATAATGCATTGTAAAATAGCCTCTGTTTTATCATAGTCTAATTGTTTTAACCATTTTGTCAACAACTGTTTACAATTATATCTATTCAATTTATATATATTGAGAATTTTGTTTATTTTATTGTATATAAAAACTGATTGCTTTTTATATTGATGGGAAGCAAATTTTGTGTTTACTTTCTGTGTTTCTATTACAGTACCTCTTCTTCTTTGCAAAATGTTCGAATCATAAGACAGACTACTATGTGTTTTTAAAACGGTTTGTAAAATATATAATTTTCTTACTGTAAGTAGCTCACACATATTATATAATTTTTCTGTACAAAATCTGTACGGTTTGAAAAACATTACTTTGAGTAATGCTCTTTGAGCCCTTTCTACTTCCATGAATTTGGTTTTGGACGTGCCACCCCATATAGGAATGCAATATGCCAGTAAAGATTGTACCAGTGCAGTGTATACTTTAGTTAGGATATTTTTTTGATGCTATATGTCTAAGTTGCTTAAAAATCCAAATTAGTTTTCTGACCCTGCCCATAATATGCTCTATTTGGTTGTGCCATGTCAAACGTTGGTCTATAATTATACCTAAATACTTAATAGCCGATACTTTGCTTATGGTTGGACAAGTGCAATCAGTATCAGTAACGTATTTTACATTTATGAATTTTTATATTAAAATCATTTTGTGGCTGCGTCCGGTTATTAATGGTAAAGCATACGTAATTAGTTTTTTGGTCATTAAGAGTAAGCAAATTAGTCCTAAGCCAGGAGGCTATTTCAGCCAGTCCCAGTTCAGTGCGTTTGCGAACTGCTTCCCAAGTTGTATCTTGAAATACAACAACCGTATCATCCGCGTACGAAAAAATTTGAGCTCCATCTATTTTTAGGTTGCATAAATTGTTAATATAAACAAGAAACAGGGTAGGGCCTAGTACACTGCCTTATGGGACGCCATAGGTAACAAAGGAGTCATCACTAACACACTGTCCAATTTTGACTTTTTGTTTTCTTTCAGACAAGTAATCCTTGAATAAGTTGAGTGGGGTACCTACGATGCCAATTGTTTCTAGTTTTTGTATTAAGATAGGAATAGAGACAGTGTCAAAGGCCCTTTTAAGGTCTAGAAAAACGGCTAGGGTTTTCTTTCCTTGATATAGTAGGTCAACGATTAGGGAAGTAAGAGCTGTTATAGCGTCTTCTGTAGATTTTTCTTGTCTAAAACCAAATTGCATGTCAGACAGTACCTTAAATTTATTGATATATTGTACTAGTCGTTTATTTATTAGTTTTTCTATTACTTTTGAGATAGAGGAAAGAACAGAAATAGGCCTGTAATTATTAACGTCGTCTCTGCTCCCATTTTTGTGTACTGGAGTTATTATGGCTTGTTTCAATAATGACGGG
The DNA here is from genome assembly GCA_036936625.1 of Parnassius smintheus behrii. Classification (NCBI taxonomy): domain Eukaryota; kingdom Metazoa; phylum Arthropoda; class Insecta; order Lepidoptera; family Papilionidae; genus Parnassius; species Parnassius smintheus. Next base: position 2,042,409 of record JAUPFT010000026.1, read on the forward strand.
AAAATACCCTGCTTAAAACAAATATTAACTAAATGACAAATAATGGGGACCACTTCATTTTTAGCAAGCTTGAGGAATTTTGTCGGAATATTATCATATCCGGGTGCACTGTCTGATTTGAGGCTCATAAGTATATCATGTACCTCTGTTATATCAGTGTCTAAAAGCACAAACGATTTAGACTGTGTACGATTAGTGTCTAAATGATTATTTGTTTTTGTACTCGTATTAATTTTTAAAAGATTATCTGCTAGAGACTTGCCCGTGTTAGCAAAAAAGTTATTGATATAATTAACGGATTCCTTAGGGGTTGGCTTTATATTTAACAAAATTGAATTATCGGTATGTGAGCTATTTAAATGGGTTATTCTTTTTATGTTGTTCCAAAGATTCTTTGAGTTTTTAGATGAAAGTGCTAGTTGCTGTGTTTCATATTTGCGTTTTAATTTTTTAAGTAAATTATTACAATAATTTCGATATCTTTTATAGCTTATTTTTAGAACTTCATTATAGGGTTCCACACGAAGATTTTTCTGCATTTTATTTCTATTCCTAATACAGCGTAAAATTCCAGGAGTGATCCAAGGTTTCATAACACGTTTGCTTTTGGGTACTTGAATTTCAGTAGTGTTATCTTGTAATGACTCGGTTATTTTTTTATGAGCATTTCTATCACAAAATTGGGATTATCACAAAACAATATTTCTGGGAGGTTTTTATCAATTAAACTATTAAGTGCCTTTGTAAAATTAGTCCTTAATTTGGTATTTACAAATTTCTCTTTTATCTTTATATTTGACAAGGTTAGCAATATCATAGAATGATCAGTGACAGTGGTGTTTAAAACGGCAATTTGAGCATTCTTTTTATTTCTTTCTAATTTAAGCATAAAATGATCTAAGCAATTAACACCTCTTGTTGGCAGGTAGTGACCAACGAGTAAGCCATGCATGCTCATCATATTAAGGTATTGAAACCTATTACTGCGCTCATAATTCTGCTCTATACTTTTAGGAATTATATTTATATTTAAATCACCAGTTACTACAATACGCTTATGTGATTTAATCGTTTCTAAGTGTAGGTTTAGAGAGTTGATAAAATTGTCAGCATTACTATTAGAGGGTGAGCGATATATACCTAAAATGGTAGTATCGTGAGTATCGATCTGTAAACATGAAGCGTGCTCAAGTTTTATTTCTTTGACATTTCCTTTAACACCTTTTCTCACATAAACGACCACTCCATCACTTTGATTGAGATGAAAATTGGTAGCGAAATGTGAATAGTTTGTCATATTTGGGATTATTTTGTTGTCCGTAAGCCAACATTCTGTTAATACAATAATATCTGGATCAAAATTTAAGCGTGTGAGGGTTAGGTGTAGATCTTCAATATTACTGTAAACACTTCTAATATTTTGAGAAATAATTGTTAAATCACTATTTTTAACGCAAATATTTTTTGGTATATCCTCTACATCACAGCGAACAGCCTGTACTGTCTCCGTGGCATCAAGGTCATTTATAATTTTTATGGAGCTATTCATTCTCATAAAAGATATATATGCGAGTGTAACTTAGATCGAGTTTGAGAGGTCTGTCACAGTTTTTAAGTTGCCGGTAGACAATCAGTTCACAATTCATGATAAGTGGAAAAAAAGATTTCGGAGCTATTAATTTACGAGGATTAAAGTTTACAAAATGAAATAAGTTATCAATTACGCTGAGTTGTATGTAAGTGTGTACGTATTTTAGATGAGTAGTTAGCAATACCATACTATAAATATCGTGTATTATTTGTATGCAAAGTATGAAAATAAGTGTGTATAGTGTAATACTGAGGTTTGTGTGACAAAGAAATTGTTTCAATAGACAAATAAATAAAAAAATAATTAAACAATTCATGAAAATAAAGTATACGGAGAACATAATGAACATTTGTAGATACAAGAAAAAAATTATTATTATTACGTTTTTATAGGAAAATTTTACGGTTAACACTGAATCTAGTCATGGGTCCTGTTGGAGTTGTTGAATTTGTGCTTCAGATTTAATTATTATTATACGCGAGTTTTCGTCTCTTCTCACATAAACTTTACCATAAGATGTCCAACAGAATTTATATTTCTTGGACCTGACGAGGTCTCGGGCGAGGAAGTGTAGTCGAGAGCCTTTTGCTGTGAGCTGCTCTGAAACAAAGACGGGAGTATCTTCTTCTGTATGAAATCCCAGGTGTTTAGCAGATAGCTTAATCTTATGCTTAATATTAAAGGCCTTGCTCATTTTCAGTATTTCTGTTTTTAAAAGTGTTGAACATGTTTCTACGATAATTGGAGTATTACGTAAGTTATCCTGCTTTCCGCGCACCCTATAAATGTCCTTGATATCAGTCTTATTTAAGTTGCAACCAATGTTTTTCGACAAACATGTTACCATATTAATGAGGTCTTCTTTGGTTTCACCCGATTTTTTAGGTACGTTTTTAATTTCAAAATTAGTTTTACGGTTGTTCATTTGCAAGTCTTCAATTTTGTCCTGTAACAGAGTAATATAACTTCTGTCCTCTCTTATCTTGCTTTCTAAATGCTCTATTTTTCTCTGAAATTCTTCATTTTGCGCAGTTAAAAATGTGATTGAACTTTCAATGTTATTGTTTGATTGTTGAATATCTTTCAAAGTGTTAGTAATTTGTTTTAGTTCTTGTTTTTGCACCGCCAATGCGGAGGATATCATATTCTTAATTTCGTCTTTAAGGCTGCTAAAGTCCATAGTATTGTCGACTTCCCTCTTTCACTTGTTGCGAGAAAAAGCAAGGTTCGGGGGGGGAGTGCTGTCCCTTTGCTCTACTTGATTAACGTCACTCTCCGAGAAAGATTTATTCAATTTGTTGTCCATAGTACCAGGCAAACAGAAATATGTCAAAGCTCTAAATAGTGATTAGCAATTATGATGAATAAAATTGTAAAGGCGCTCGCTAAGACACAGTGCGTAGGCTTTCTTTAAATAAGTACTGCTTATAAACTAAGTACTCACAGGAACACAAGCACGGGCGTGGATATTGGGCGTTACCAGATCAGGATCGCAGAAACACGGGCGTGGTTATTGGGCGTTATCAGAGCGTGTTCGTACCACCCACAAATATTAATGTACTAGGGCTGCATAAAACTAGAATACGCACTTGTTTAAATTACTCCTTGAATTTCTTGTTTCCTAATTTTATGAAAGATTTATGGAACACGGAATTGTATTTTATTATAAAATAAAACTGTAGACAAAGTGGACACGTTAGCTTCTTACGGCGGCCGGGGGGGAAGAGGTAAGGATAATTATGATTTTTTCTTTTGAAATCACCATACTCTTATGACTTTAACCACACACACACAAGAAAAACTATATTTAACAATTTACCACAAGCGACCTGAGTTCGATCACAACCGCAACTTTGTTAATTGTTATTTTCCAATTGTTAATATCTGTTTACTTGTTAATTGCAATTATAAATATATATACAGCGTGTGAGAATATATTAATCAAAACCACACTTTTTAACGACAAGTAGGCTAACAAGTTCACGAACGTCTCCAACACCGGAGTAATTGTAGGTGCGTTATCGGCCTCTGACAAAGGTATGAGCGCCTTTAGATCTTCTTAGAGTGAATAAACATATTTCAATAAAATTTTGTAAATTCAACATGCGTGCTACATTATGGCAGCACCTTGTAAATTCCCTGCCCTAATATTATTTTTACAAATCACCCTTATTTTTTTCGCCATTGGCTTATCATCAGGTGGGATACCATTCAAGTATGGTTACTCGCATAATAGAAAAAAATGACAGTAGATCGGTGCGACCACACCTTACCTGTTTGCCTTGCCAATTTTTTTTATAGGATAGGGTAACAAACGGGCACACAATCCACCTGATGGTAAGTGGTTGCTGTGGCCCATAGAAATCTACATCTATCCTCGATTACGAATCAAAATGCAGATGCGTTGTCACCCGTGAGGACTAAGATGGAATGTCTCGTTTTCCAATAAAAAGGGTCTCCGGTTCTCTACACTTCCCATACGAAACTCAGCAGCCTTAAGCTAAGTGAGGGTTTTAAACGTGTAAAATATTTAAAATGTACTCTTGAGGGAATCAGGAAGATATAAACCATTACTTGGCTCTAAGTATATTTTAATTTATGTACAAAACTCTATTTACATAATTTTTATGTTGGAAAACCATAAACCTTCAGTGCTTCTGTTGTGTTATGCTGTGTTATGGATAGACTGTACTATCTCGAGTAAACTACTTGTGCATCGTTTCTGTAGGCTTCTGACCTCACCATTGACGGTTGATTTAAAAAGCATCGGTCAATCTATATTTTCATATCACCAGAGCGCTAAAGCGATTTGGTTTTTAACCAAACCGCTTTAGGCCAGGAGAATATATAAAAATTATAAAAATATGATTAAAAATTATAAAAAGCATAATAAATACGTAATAAAATAATAGAAATTATTAAAAAATATAGTTTTCTAGAACACGTCATAGTTAATTTATTTCAAATTATCAGCCACTTATGTTACGTATTTTATTTCCTGTGTTAAATTGACGGCAGTTATGCACTTTCAATATCAATTTGAATTAATACTTCATTGGATATATTAATATACGAATAATAACTGCTCAATTTTATTAATGATCAATTAAAATATCTGTAGAGGATCGTTTGCGTAATTAATCAGCGCTGAGAGGGGAGCCTGAAGCGGTCTCTTAAAATCGTTTTATCATAAAATAATGAGTACACCGTAATAGTGCCGACGATTATAACCGTTTCGTTCAAGTTATCAAATTATAATGTACTAATTGGAGTTGAGATTCACGAATCTACAAGCGATTACAAAAATTTGCTATGTTCCTTAAATCAATAAATAAATAAGTAAAATTCCTAAGCTGCTAAGATTTATGCTAAAAGTTTTACTGATTTTTTATTACATCTATTGACATTAATTTAGAATAATTAAAATTTTGGTAAATAATATAAACGTGACAATGTTTCTTAGAATTACCCAGCTTGTCTACTTGGAAGTCCTATGCATATGTAATTTTTTACCAAGTAAAAAAACGACAGTGAAAATAGATTATAGTTTATATTAAATATATATTTGTCTTTATTAATTGATGTCTCTTTTTGGTTGCCATTTTACTTATACACTCAATATTGACTGCTGAAATGATATTCAATCATTCATATGTTTAAGATCGTTATGCTAATTATAGAAAAATTGGTGCGCGTAATTTGTTCGAAATACATTTTGCAAATTTTTTAATACCACTCATTGCGTATAAGTGATCTATGAAATAACAGTGTTTGTATAACTTTATTTGATATTTGATTTATTTTATCTAAAATTTAGTAATTATATTATTTGACATATCGATCAAATGAAATGATATGTTTATATGAACAACTAATGTGGTATGCTGAACGAATAATAAATATTTTTTGAAATAAATAAATATATAATAAAATCTTTTTGTGACCAATTTAGGACTAAATCGTATTTATATAGATGCGACGATGAGCGCACTCTCTATTACTTCACTCTCACAAACCATTGAGAATAACATCCAACACAATCGGAGAGAGATTAGTGCGGAACCAACACTTTTGCGTTCTTTCCGAGGACCGAGGATGGGACTCCGCCAATTTCCTTACTCCGATCTGCCAGTAAGAATTTCTTGACAGAAAAACTACAATTGATTTTTGGCCCAACCTTGAATTCAAATCCACTAAAACAAAGAGGCAATCAAAACGATAATAATAAAATACAAACAAATGCCCTTGCCTTATTAAAACTTTAATTAAATTTTGTTCCACTTTAGAGTTGAATGTGTTATGCATTAGGCGAGAATTTCGTTCAAGATATAGCCACTGTAAACTAAATATAGCACTCCATTAGCGCCACTTGCAACATTCGCTACGACTTCGTTTTCATTATAGGTTAGGTACTCAACGTTTCCAGTCGGCTTCAATGTTTATTAAATTGAAAACAGGATGTTGCTTTTTTTGGAAAAAATAAAAATGTACCAAACACATTGTCGATCATACTTCGACTTAATTGTATGGAGGTTAAATTCAATTAACTGACCTTAATGAGAAGAAAGACTAACGAAGCTTTTTCACAGCCGTGTTCTAACATTCAGTGAAGAGCATTTTTAAAGTCTTATTATTTCTCCGAGGGTTCAACTACGTCATACTGTGAGATGGGCTGTCAAAACCCAGTAAATTACATTACAAAATAAATATTAAACAATTATCATTTTATCTTTTAATTATCATTTATGATTTTGAAACACTTGTAATTCTATTTCGAAAGATAAAAACACTTGCAATAAATCGTTAAAATAAACAGAAATGTTAATATCTGAAATTCATTAATAAAGGAATAATTTAATCTTAGCAAGGAGTACCTCAATTTATATCTCATCGCTCTCGAGTAAATGTAAGTCATATGCTGTTACTTGGTTTTGAAATGGGATAGCCGATATAAAATCGTTCGAGTTACAATTACAATTAAAAATGTGCATTTTTAAAGCAGCTATAAAATTCTCAACATGGAGCAACCTAAGATAAATAGCTTAATTTAAAATACGAAAATGGCATGTCTATTTGTCTTACTATGGGATATACACTATATTTAGTGTGTATATACATAGATTTTATTAATGACTAGCGATCTGCCCCGGCTTCGCTCGGGTGATATCTGGATTCTACACCAGCGCCACCTACCGGGTCCAACTAAGCCTATAACCTTCGCGGAAGTGCAAGTAATATTATGCTAACAAAGTTTTACCGCAATCTGTTGAACGGTTTGGCAGAGCATAAAATACGAACAAATATTAATTTTTATATATTATATATATTTTTATATAAGATATAGTATAGTCGATATGAGATGGCTTTAGCTAAATGTTCACGATATGATACGCCTGACTCACCTAATTTTATCTACGTTAGGTGACGCTTGTGTAATTTATTAGCACACTAAAGTCTAGATTTTTATAGCATTGAAAATAGGCTACAGATATGAAAATGATATGTGCACCTTTCACCCTACGTATATTATTTGTGCTAAGTTTAATCAAAATTAGACAATACATTTCAGAGCAATAGAAAATCGAATCAAGTCCGATATTAGAGGACTATATCCATTTCCAAGCCGTTCCCTTCGTGCTACATTTATACTATTAGCTACTACTAATGATCTGAAAACTTTCCTCTCCAGCGATTATCGGTTCTTGTAGTTGTGTTACCGCTCTAGTCTTACCTTGGCTTTTGATCTAAAATAAATCCATGTTAATATATCACGTTGTAAATAACTGTTACATTAATTTATTATATTCACATTTATTTTCACTTGTAAAGTTGACTTTGTATCAAAAGTAACCTCTTCTAATTTGGCAAAGATAAATTGAAGCAGTAAGTTTATTCGTCTAAAAAGTAGCTTATTCTCGTTCGCGTGCATTAGGTGTTCTTACACTTAGTGGCATTTTTAAAAACTAATATTAAGTGCTTTCACAAAAGTTTTAAGTTTATTTGAAGTGATAAAGAAAATTCGATATTTGATTTGTATTTTAGGTAATAGATTAAGATATGTACATAAAAATATACAAGGTGGCATATGTATTTCCACTACTCCATATTATGATCACCTAGATTTCGAAAGAATTTGGTTGCCTCGTTGTTCCAGTAATAGTAAAAGTAACTGCTATTACCGGGTGTTCGCGCCACTTTGCACTATCGCTTAACGCTTATAAGGGATTCGTTAATTATTATCCAATAAGATTACTGCAAAGCCCATTTCCGGTTTCCTATCTACCGCTTTATGCCCAGCATGTGCATTCGTGTGTTAACGGACTCACACAAGTGGAGAAGACACGCAATCAACCTCACCGCTTATATCTCGCATCATCGCTCCCGCCCTTGTGTAATTTGGATATTGAATTATACAAGCATATAGTAAAAAGTATAGACATTTGCAATAACGCTATATTTCGTGATTATCTGTGAAGTTGATAAGTGTGAAGACAGCCAGCAGCCATCGAGACACGAGGCAGATCAGCGGAAGTCCAGGTGGGTGCACATGCATTCCTTCACGTCCTTCCTATATCCCGAATTTAGGGGACTTGCAGTATCACGAATAAATTAAATTCCATTCACCGCTCGCACCGCGCTCATATACAGTCCACTATTCTATTTAAATTAATAGCCGCACCGCATAACATTATTTAATACATTTGAACCAGCAGTTTGGTTGTTGAAGGCCAAACGCCAAATCCACCACCGGGTCAAAAAAAAGTAATTGAGTTTTTCTGTCAAGAAGATTTCAATAGCAAACATCGCTATTTATTGTAATTCTTAAGATCATTTCGGCATGATTACGGGATGTCGCCTTTTACAACACACCACGAAATATAGTGCCCGAATGTATGAGCAAGCACAAGTGCGCTCTCATAGCCCGATGGGTCGGTTATCTGACACGAACAGAGAGAGATCAGGTGCAGGACCAACGGTTCTACGCGTTATCCGTGGCAAGGTGTGAAACACCGTCAACTTTCTAACTCCTTACTGCTACCGAAAATTTTTTCACCAATAAAACCTAATAACTAATTTTAGCCCAACCCCGGATTTGAACCCAGAACCTCTTGATCAGTAATGGCGTTTACGACCACTAGACCAACGAGGCAGTCCACATCTTAATAGCATGAAAACAATCCCCGAGCTTATTGGAAGGCAGTTATATCGATATAATTTTATTCATACTGTATATAGCAGATATTAGTACAGCCATTTAGAAATGTAAATATCATATGTATGCAGACGATTTGCAGGTATATCTTTCCTTTGTACCAAGTCAAACTAACTGGGCTGTTGATAACATAAATAGAGATCTAACGAAAATCGCCCAGTGGTCAGAAGCCAACACTCTTGTACTCAATCCAGCAAAATCAAAATACATAGTATTGGGATCAAAGCGACAGATAAATCGAATAGTTGCAAATAATCCGGATCTGTGTGTCCTCGGGGAGAAGATAAATCGTGTGACTGAAGCTAAGAATCTGGGATTGCTTATGGATGACGCGCTTCGCTTTGAGAGACACGTGATCGAGATCGCACGTAATTGCTTTTACAGACTAAAAGTATTATACCGAATACGTGACTTTTTGAGTGAAGATCTGCGCATTAAGCTTTGCAACTCCCTTGTACTCTCCAGGCTAAACTATGCCGATACGGTATATGGACCAAGGCTACTTTCGAAAACTGACCGAATAATTCAGAGGATCCAAAATGCTTGTGCCAGGTATATACACTACATTCCCCCACGAACGCACGTCAGTCCCTATTTAAATAAATCAAAGTTATTAAGAATGTCCCAATTAAGAGCACTACATTTAGCAACACTAATGTTCGGTGTCTTTCAAAACAAAAAGCCCGGGTATCTATTAGAAAAACTAAAATAGCGCAAGGACGGTAATTTTAAGGACATTCGAACAAAATCAAATGTCCTTTCAATACCAAAACACACAACGGCAGCATTCCGTGGTAGTTTCCGATATGCAGCTACTAAATGCTGGAACAACTTGCCCCCACCAATCCGTCAACTAAATACCATCAGCCTTTTCAAGGTAAAAGTAAAAGAATATTTTTGTCACGTTAACATTTAGGGCGGATAAAATAGCTGCATTATATTTTCATAGTATAATATAAATACCTATATTGCTTTATTGTAAATTCTCATTATATTATTTATTATATACATTTATAATATATACTTACTGCATAAATAAAGTTCCCATCCTTTTTCATTACCATTATTTTATTTTATTATTTTGATAACATCTTTCTCGAAAATAGAAATAAAGCGAACATACTATCCTCGCAGGCGAGTCCAACCTCAATGGGCATTGCTGAAAACCAACGCTACCGCAATCAATATCAATATGTTGAGTCAGTGCCCCTTTCAGCATCATATCACTCATGAAATTGGATCATTTTATGACTGTTTTTTGTTATTTACTTTTATCTTTGATGTTTTTATGTATTATTTTATTTTCTGTATCAAAACTGTATGAGTGTAAGTTGCTGAATAAATGCATGTCTATGTCTATGTCTATGTCTATATAACAGGGAGACACTTCAATTATATTAATATGTATTTATACATATGTGCTGCGTCACATATATACTTCTCAAAGCAAATCAAAATCACATCGCTTATTCAATACACGTGATGCCGCAAGTTTTATTCAACAAGCTTTTTAGTACTCAAAGACTACAATGATCACAAAGTTTGTAGTCGTATGTGAGGTCACGAACCGGCCAAATACCGAGAATATATGCAGAGCCACCAATTTGTTTTGTCTGATCGAATGAAAAGCCGCGTTTGTATTCGACGTGCATGCATATCACTTGAACGAACGCCACGTCAATATTTGTAAAATTTGAAATTTAATTCAAATTAATTTACTCACTAATCACAGCCCAACCGACCACAGGCCTCCCCATGGATTATTCCCCTCATAAGGATATATATATATATATATATATATATATATATATATATATATATATATATATATATATATATCCTTATGAGGGGAATAATCTCATAAGGATATTATGTGAATGAATATATAGATAGATAGCTATTGTTGCCACGCTTGCCATACTAGTTAATTGACTTGATTAGTGTGCTTTAGGACACAGTGCCGTCGGTAAAACAAATTATATTAAGAAACTGCTTAGGACGCGCAACTTCACTGCTAGTGGAGGTTGACTAGAATACAATTCCTTGATCGTTGGGTATTTGAATAGAATAAATTACATTGATGTGAAAACGCCCACAAGATAACAATAATGAAAACACCCACGCACGAACTGGCGCACGCATGTATATATTTTTGTAATACACAACATAACTTCGCATAAAGTTTGTGCGCATTATTTTTTCTTGCTTATTTGATACTAGCTATTCTGCGCGATTTCACCCACGTGGAATTTATTACCATTGGAATTCCTTGGTTTTATTCTTATGCGGAAACCTAATTCTTTTTCTAAAATAAAAGTAACTTAGTTACTCACTATAACATCGCCATTTTCTTGTGAAAGGTTAGCCGGAACAAACAGACAGACAGAAAAAAAGGTTAAAAATAGTTTTTATGTTATAAGCATACTTTCATATATGTATATTTATTAAAAAAGCTATTAATTTAACATTTCAACCAGACACTTCAATTAAATTTATTTCTATATAGATTGTTATAATAGTTTTAAGTTTTACAATTTAGAAGCATATACCTACGATATTTCAGTGTTCAGTTGCTCATTTCTGTCGCCTCCTAAAATACATTGTCCTGCAAAAATTCTTTCATTTGATTACCTACATGTTTTATATAACAATAATAATAATAATAATAATAATAATAATAATAATAATAATAATAATAATATGGCACTGTCGACGTGTGTCGAGCTTGTCGCCATCCCGGGGAGTCACTTAGGCATGTCATCTCCGGTTGTTCGGCGCTTTCTAACTCTGAATACTTGCACAGGCACAACCTAGTAGCCAGAATTCTACACCAGGAGCTCGCTCTGAAATACGGTCTCGTGGACCGAAAATTGCCGTATTACAAGTACTTGCCGGAAGCCGTGCTCGAAAATGATCGCGCCAGGCTCCATTGGGACCGGGCCATCATCACAGACAGGACTATTCTTGCGAATAAGCCTGATATTGTGTTGATGGACCGGGCACAGTCAAGGATATTTTTGGTCGACATTACCATTCCGTATGACGAGAACCTCGTGAAAGCCGAAACGGATAAACGAACAAAATATCTGGACCTGGCTCACGAGGTGACCGACATGTGGGGTGGTATGCCGATCGAAATTATTCCTGTAGTCGTCTCTGCGAATGGGCTAATCCCAGTCAGCCTCTCGGGTCATCTGAGGCGACTGGGACTCCGTGACGGACCGCTCCGGGCTCAAACTCAGAAGGCGGTGCTTCTCGATACTGCCCGCATCGTCCGCCGGTTTCTTTCCCTTTCCCCCTAACCCTCGGCCGTTTGATCTCCCCTGCCGAGGGCTCCCATCTGGTTGGATCTTATTTATTTATGTAGTTTTTGTATTTATTTTATTTTATTGATATTTATGTACATTTATCTTTTCATTTTAATTTATAATTATATATTTATAGAACCCAACCAGGTGAGAAAATTATATAGATACCACAATAATAATAAAATGGCGTAGGGAATTGACGACCCCATCGCCCGCTGATGTAACAGTTAAGTGACAAAACTGCTACGTCAACGCAGTCAGTCAGCGCCTTGCGAGAGGTGTGAGCGCCGTGCCTCGGCAGAATTCAGGGTGCAAAGGCCCGTTTGTGCTTATGGCCGTCCACGATACGGTGCTGGGCCTGGGCGTCTCCCGTTAATGGAAGCCCATATTATGGATGATGGAAAAAAAGATAATGCGCAAAGGGCCGCTGAATGGAGGTCACCAGGGCGCGTCTGGAGCTGGCGCTGGACGCGACAGCATGCGGGCCGCCAGCCGAGCGCGGGGTGTTGCAAGACCACCTAGCAGCCCCCCGCATCCATCATCCCCACCAGAAGGCTTGGTGTCGGCTGGGTCTTCTCGGACTCAGCAAGCGGCACCCGCCGCTGGTGGAGCACGTCGCATGCGTTGGACTAAATCAATGAATGAAAACGCACTGCGGGCGTATTTTAGTGCAAAAGGGGAAGAAACTGGATGTATGGCGTATCGGGCTCGGATGCATTGCTTTTTTGCAGAGATGGAGCCATCTCTATCCGTCACTGAGCAAAACCTGGCAGACCGAGTTAGATACATCCTGCGCTCCAACATATTTGGTGACGCCGAACTCGAACGACTACGACGTGAGGCTATTCCTTCATCGAATGGAAATGCTACGGCTGGGAATGCGGCGCCACTAGATGCGCAACAAACTGCATATGTGGATGCTGCCGTCAACATTACATTTGTGGCTAATTCGGACGATGATGGAATAGTCTTCCACGAACTAGAGAAAATGAGGAGCATACTGGAAGAGTCGATGCTGGAAACGCGCAGCATGCCTCTCGAAAATCGACCGCGACTTCCCCGCATACCCCTTAGCAAGCGAAATCGGGCTGTCATGTGGGCTCTTAACCCAAAGCTGGTGACCTATTTGGACCTTTGCGAGACGGATTCAATTCTTTTTGGCGCCGCAATGGCAGTATGCCGTATTATTGGCGCCAAACTTCCCGTGGCTGGACGTGCTACTCAAAAAAGTAGCGCCATCCCAGCCTGGAGAAAAAGAATTGAGGACCGTATCGCAAAGGCAAGGGCCCTTATCAGCAGACTGACAAGCTTCAGGTCGGGTAATAATAGACCGAGGATTATGCGCACCGTTAGGATGGCGTTTGCTGGGACAAATATCAGTTTGTTCCAGCCGGATATCACGCAAAAACTAACGGAGCGCATAGATGACCTGAGGCAAAAAATCGCTGCTTGGGGGAAGCGGATTCGACGATGTAGCGAGAGTTCAAGGCGGTTCAACCAGAATCGTCTCTTCCAGAGTGATCAGAAGAGGCTCTATAAATCATTAGAGCGACCAGAGTTATAAGGAGCGGGCCCAGGACCGGATCAGGCTGACACTGTCGCATTTTGGCGTGGCCTGTGGTCAGAGCCCGTAAACCACAGCGAGGGCCCTTGGATGGAAATGGTGGCGAGCCAGAGTGCAAGTGTTGCGCCTATGGACCCCGTCACCATAACGCCTGAAGACGTGGCTGAGGCGGTCCGTAGGGCCCCGAACTGGAAAAGTCCGGGGCTCGAAGGGCTGCATCATTACTGGCTGAAGGGGTTCTTAGTGTGTCACGCTGTGCTCGCCCAACAGTTTCAAGAGGCTCTCGATCAGAAGTCGCTCCCGAGCCTCTTCACTACTGGGATCACTCATTTGGTTCCTAAAGATCAGGATACCACAGACCCGAGCAAATACCGCCCCATCACGTGTCTACCCACCATATATAAGACACTGACATCCATTTTGAGCGCGAGAATCACTCGTCACCTGGAGCTAAATCAGGTGATGTCACGCGCTCAAAATGGATGCCGGGGCGGTGGCCGTGGAACCAAGGAACCACTCCTCATTGACGCGGTCATTAGCAAAGTGGTGAAACGCAACCGTCGGAATTTCTCCGCCACCTGGATAGGCTACAGAAAGGCATTCGACTCGGTGCCCCATACATGGCTAAAGAGATTCCTCCAGCTGTACAAAATTGACTGTACAGTTGGGGACTTCCTCGAGCAGTGTATGGGGCAATGGAGTACGATCCTTTGCTATCTGGGCGAGCAGGTGATGGCTGCGGAGAACCACATAAGGATAAGAAGGGGTATCTTCCAGGGCGATTGTCTGAGTCCAATCTGGTTTTGCCTCTCCCTGAACCCTCTCAGTACTTTACTGGAGGGCTCCGGGAGGGGATTTCAGCTTCTGAAAGGAGGTACAAAAGTGACCCACCTTTTCTATATGAATGACCTCAAGTTATTCGCCTCCAGTCGCTCCCATCTTATGAAATTGCTAAACATCACTTGTGAATTTAGCAATTCTATTGGAATGGAGCTGGGAACGGATAAGTGTGCGGTCCTCCATGTTGAAAGGGGAAGGGTTGCTAACTCTGAGGGTATAGACTTATCTATGCCCGTCAACTTAAGGACCCTTTCCGAGGCTGAAACATACCGATACCTGGGTATGTCACAGAACATCGGTATCGATGAGGCTGGTATGAAACAGTCAGTTTGCGACGTGTTTTATGCACGCTTGACCAAAGTGCTTAACAGCCTTTTTTCCGGTGTAAATAAGACGCACGCATATAATGGTTGGGTCATGCCTGTCCTCATGTATACCTTTGGCATACTCAGGTGGACCCATACTGAACTTAACGCCCTGGATAGAAAAGTTCGCACTAACATGACGTCCCATAGGATGCATTATCCGAGATCGTCGGTAATGAGGCTGTACTTGCCGCGAAAGCAAGGTGGACGTGGTTTTCTGAGCGCGCTCACCATGCATAATCGCGAAGTGTGCAGCCTCCGTGATTACTTCCTGGCAAGATCGGATGACCCATTCTATAATGACGTCATTTCTAGTGATAAAAGGCTTACCCCTCTATCCTTAGCCAACGAGCAATGGCAGGACCCAGCAGTGCTTAGCATTTCCGACCGGGAGACCGTAGGGAAGGAGAAGGAGCTCCACGGGAAGTTCTACAAGGCTCTACATGAGCCTTTCGTAGACACAGTAGCCTCCCTCCACTGGCTACGCTTTTGTGATCTCTTCGGGGAAACCGAGGGTTTTGTCTGTGCAATACAGGATCAGGTTATTAAGACCAACAACTATCGGAGATACATCCTAAAGGATGGCACCGTGGATATCTGTCGAGCTTGTCGCCATCCCGGTATATTTAGGCATGTCGTCTCCGGTTGTTCGGCGCTTTCTAACTCTGAGTACTTGCACAGGCACAACCTAGTAGCCAGAATTCTTCACCAGGAGCTCGCTCTGAAATACGCTCTCGTGGATCGGAAATTGCCGTATTACAAGTACTTGCCGGAAGCCGTGCTCGAAAATGATCGCGCCAGGTTCTATTGGGACCGGGCCATCATCACAGACAGGACTATTCTTGCGAATAAGCCTGATATTGTGATGATGGACAAACACAATCAAGGATATTTTTGGTCGACATTACCATTCCGTATGACGAGAACCTCGTTAAAGCCAAAACAGACAAGCAAACAAAATATCTGGACCTGGCTCACGAGGTGACCGACATGTGGGGTGGTCTGCCGACCGAAATTATTCCTGTAGTCGTCTCTGCAAACGGGCTAATCCCAGTCAGCCTCTTGGGTCATCTGAGGCGACTGGGACTACGTGGCGGACCGCTCCGGGCTCAAATGCAGAAGGCGGTGCTCCTCGATATCGCCCGCATCGTCCGCCGGATTCTTTCCCTTTCCCCCTAACCCTCGGCCGTTTGGTCTCCCCTGCCGAGGGCTTCCATCTGGTTGGATCTTTATTTATTTGTGTATTTTTTGTATTTATTTTATTTTATTGATATTTATGTATATTTATCTTTTCATTTTAATTTATAATTATATATTTATAGAAACCAACCAGATGAAAAAACTATACAGATACCCCACACATAATAATAAGCGAGTTACAGCTATGTAGAAACTAATATCACACAAAACACAAGTGAAAATGATCGCCAAGTACAACCACAATTGCTCAGTCAATCACAACTCATTAATACACAATCTCAGCCATGCGACCATTCACAAATATCACATGCATCCACACAAACCGAAACCGTAATCCTAACGCTAGAAAATGACATTGAGACCATAGTTGTACCAGATCAACACTTAACAACAGATACATACATCCAGGAAATCAATGAGAAATTTAGAACAACAACAACATTATACTCTGGGATGGATCCCGCAGCGCGACCAAGATTACCTAAATTTAAGTACATACCTAACCTGTTTCGACTAGTTAATTTATTTAATGAAACTATACTCACACAATATATATCTGATGATACTTATAACTAGCTTATAGACATACTTTTGCTTATATACTGCACAGCGATAGTAATATCCAAAGAATTGAACTTTAAAATCACAGACAATGCAAGAACTACAAGAATAAGACAAAATACAGAACCAGCATGGCAACAGAGACTAGAAAAAGACATTGAAAAATTAAGAGCAAACATAGGTAGACTCACTCAGTATATTAACGGTTGTAGATCTAATAAACTAGTCAAAGAAGTAGAGGTCATATTTAGGAATAATGATACGCATACTAGACACGAAAAGAATAACACAAGACCTGAAGAATTTTTAGACACGTTAAAACAAATATTAGCACTTAAAGTTCATAGGCTCAAAAGGTATAAAAAAGCACAACAGCGCAAAAAAGATAACGTCACATTTGCCGCAAACGAAAAATTGTTTTATAGAAACTTACACAAACCACAAACAGACATAATCGATGAACGTAATACACATACACCTAACCTACCTACAAAAGAACAACTAGAAGCATATTGGGCGAGTATTTGGGAAGAGCAAAAACAACATAACGACAAAGCAATAGAAACTTACACAAACCACAAACAGACATAATCGATGAACGTAATACACATACACCTAACCTACCTACAAAAGAACAACTAGAAGCATATTGGGCGAGTATTTGGGAAGAGCAAAAACAACATAACGACAAAGCATCTTGGATAATTGAAGAGGAAGCAAAATGGAGAGATATTGTCGAAATGGAATTCGAAGAGGTAGCAGAGTTAAACATAACACTCATTACAGCTAGGTTACATTATTAAAATCACCTGGTATAGACAAAATTCATAATTTTTGGTACAAAAAATTAACATCTCTACACAAATCTTTAGCAAGAAATTTAACGGATATAATAACAGGACAACAGAACACTCCCGAATTTATTGCAACAGGAATTACTTATATGCTACCTAAATCAAAAAATTCACCTCAGTCTTCCCAATACCGACCAATTACAAGCCTACCCACAATTTACAAAATATTGACATCTGCAATCACAAAGAAAATTCAGTCGCACATTGAACAGCACAATATAATAGCAGAAGAACAGAAGGGATGTAGACAGGGCCACATGGGATGTAAAAAACAGCTGATAATTGATTCCACTATTCATAAACACGTGTAGTGTTATGCTTATACATACTTACATATCATTTTACACTATTTTAAATTTATTTTTCCATTCTGTTTTTGATGTTCTGCATTCATCTCAAAACTGGATATTTTGCATCACCTTTATTTCCATAGGAACCTGTAACATTTTTAAACCATAAGAACACAATAACAAATCATTTTCACTTCGTATTTTTCATGCTATCAGCACTTTTTAAATCGGTGTCAATGGAGTCTACCTTTTTCGGTCTTTATTTAGTTCTCCGTAACTCTGCAATTTCGGGTTTCGTGCGCGCTGTTGCGCTACTTTTTTTTCCTATATAAATAATATCTCATTTTTCACTTAAATCTTGCCGTTTCTGTATTACGAGCCTAAAACCAGAATTTGACATGTTTTGACATCGTTGTTTATCAGGTTGTCATGGCAATTTTTATTCAAATATCGTTACCTGCCTGATGTTTTTACTTCAAAATACTCCTTTCTTCTTGGCCATTTACAAGAATTTGCTTTTAATTTAAATAATTTCAAATTTAATGAGAATAATTTTCCGTTCTTATGCCAGATCCGTCAAAAAGTGAAAAATAAGCCGAACAATCGGCGAATGGGGGAGTCTGACTTGAGCTTTGATACTTGAAGCATCTCCTAAAGGCCTTTTCTGCACTGCCTCGGGATCCTGCAAGCCTCTGCCCGCTCCTTAAGTCGTCGCCTAGCCACGCCTACGCCTCCGCCTACTAGTGCGCTGTGTTTACTTACTTCAAACGCTGCGTGCCTTCTCCTGACGTTGCGTGGACCTACTTCAGACGCTGCGTGTTTATTCCGGACGCTGTGTGGGTCTACTCCGGAAGTTGTGTTTGCCTACTCCAAGCGCCGCGTGTACCTACTTTAAACGCTGCGTGCCTACTCCAGACGTTTCGTGGACCTACTCCCGACGCTGCGTACCGGCTCAAGACGCTGTGTGGGTCTACTCCAAGCGCTGCGTGTACCTTCTCCAGACGCTGCGTGTGTTTTCTCCAGATTCTACGTGTTCCTAGAGCAGGAGCTGTGCACCTATCATAGGCATAGCCTGTGCATACTTCGTTGCAGTATCTTTTGTTATTTTTTTTTTTTTTAATAATATTGTAAATCACCATCTTCATTACAACCCATCATCACCTTCATACCTTTTTTTTATAAAAGATACTGTAAAACTTCAAATTTTTAAATAATTTATTTTATTTTGGTTGTTTTCGTTCTAGTTAAGTTAGGTTCTTAGTTTTTTTATTGTCGCTTCACGACATTTGGCGCCCGACGTAAAAGTTCTTCTTTTCTTCACCTTAGCTACGCCTTATCCATTTCCTTTTGATTGAATTGCTTTCTCTTTCGTTCTTAACTCTTTATTTACTCATCCTTATCATATCTTCCAAATTCTAAAACAAAACTTCATCTAGTTTTTCAACTTATTTGGATTTTATTTAGACCTACATATAACACTTCACTTACATTCATCACTTTAATATTTTTATTCTAGATAACTTAAAGAGGTACAATCTTCCAAATTCTAAAACAAAACTTCATCTAGTTTTTCAACTTATCTGGATTATATTTAGACCTACATATAACACTTCACTTACATTAATCACTTTGATATTTTTATTTCTTAAACTTAACTTTGCACTTAATTACAACAATGAGAAGGGTTATTAAGTACAAATTTCGTAACAAGGCCGAACTCGAATACGAAGTGAAGATTAGATGTGAGGAACCAGCTAATACTGTTTTGCATGACACTACATTTGTATATATGTTTGTATATTTGTATATAAGTTTGTATATATGTATAAATATCAATTTCAGACACATCTCGTTAGTGATATTGCTGATCTCTGGCTTTGAGCCCTACCGCTCTGGCCGTTCTTAATCTTTACTTAAGTCATAGCGACTAAAGCTTGCTTAAGATTAATTTCTTTAACTTTATCTTCACTCAGGAGCGGATGACAACTCCTTAAATAAGCCTGAACGTCCTTTCAAAATGTTTTTTTTCCACGCAGGAGCGGATGACAACTCCTTAAATAAGCCTGAATGTCCTTTCGAAAACACACTTTTAGAGTGGTAGTCATTGAATGTGAACTCCACCCTTACCTGAATGCAGATGATGAATGTAAGAGATAGTATATCTGATTTTGCCTGGTGATGTCTGTTTCTGCAAAGCTGTGTTTTTATGGTTTATTTTAGAATGTACATGTAAAAATTTTTGCCGAGTCAAAAATTTTCCAGGGTCGGGGGGAAAATGTAGTGTTATGCTTATACATACTTACATATCATTTTACACTATTTTAAATTTATTTTTCCATTCTGTTTTTGATGTTCTGCATTCATCTCAAAACTGGATATTTTGCATCACCTTTATTTCCATAGGAACCTGTAACATTTTTAAACCATAAGAACACAATAACAAATCATTTTCACTTCGTATTTTTCATGCTATCAGCACTTTTTAAATCGGTGTCAATGGAGTCTACCTTTTTCGGTCTTTATTTAGTTCTCCGTAACTCTGCAATTTCGGGTTTCGTGCGCGCTGTTGCGCTACTTTTTTTTCCTATATAAATAATATCTCATTTTTCACTTAAATCTTGCCGTTTCTGTATTACGAGCCTAAAACCAGAATTTGACATGTTTTGACATCGTTGTTTATCAGGTTGTCATGGCAATTTTTATTCAAATATCGTTACCTGCCTGATGTTTTTACTTCAAAATACTCCTTTCTTCTTGGCCATTTACAAGAATTTGCTTTTAATTTAAATAATTTCAAATTTAATGAGAATAATTTTCCGTTCTTATGCCAGATCCGTCAAAAAGTGAAAAATAAGCCGAACAATCGGCGAATGGGGGAGTCTGACTTGAGCTTTGATACTTGAAGCATCTCCTAAAGGCCTTTTCTGCACTGCCTCGGGATCCTGCAAGCCTCTGCCCGCTCCTTAAGTCGTCGCCTAGCCACGCCTACGCCTCCGCCTACTAGTGCGCTGTGTTTACTTACTTCAAACGCTGCGTGCCTTCTCCTGACGTTGCGTGGACCTACTTCAGACGCTGCGTGTTTATTCCGGACGCTGTGTGGGTCTACTCCGGAAGTTGTGTTTGCCTACTCCAAGCGCCGCGTGTACCTACTTTAAACGCTGCGTGCCTACTCCAGACGTTTCGTGGACCTACTCCCGACGCTGCGTACCGGCTCAAGACGCTGTGTGGGTCTACTCCAAGCGCTGCGTGTACCTTCTCCAGACGCTGCGTGTGTTTTCTCCAGATTCTACGTGTTCCTAGAGCAGGAGCTGTGCACCTATCATAGGCATAGCCTGTGCATACTTCGTTGCAGTATCTTTTGTTATTTTTTTTTTTTTTAATAATATTGTAAATCACCATCTTCATTACAACCCATCATCACCTTCATACCTTTTTTTTATAAAAGATACTGTAAAACTTCAAATTTTTAAATAATTTATTTTATTTTGGTTGTTTTCGTTCTAGTTAAGTTAGGTTCTTAGTTTTTTTATTGTCGCTTCACGACACACGCCACCTCTAAAAATAGAAATTTACATTGCACCTATATTGATTATAAAAAAGCGTTTGACAGTGTTCCTCATTCATGGTTATTAAAAATATTAGAAAGGGGACAATAATTTTTGGGCCCACTAGAAATATTAACGTTACTTAATGGTGTTTACGCCAAAAAAAGACACCAAATTATAATAGTAAATGGCCTATAGATTTTTCGAAAATGTAAACGGAATCAAGAATCCGAAAAAAAATTAGTTGTTTTGATATTCGTGTTCTGATCATTGGCTAAGGCAATATATTGTCTTAGAGATGAGCCGTGATAACTCGGAAAAAATCGACTCGAGTTGAAATTCAGGTAAATCGATTTTGAGCTCGAGATACGCAATTCAAATTAGCTGAACGAAGCTGTGTCAATTTGTCACAAATTATTTTTATAATTGTTCTTCCATACAACACAATTATTATTACTACACTTAATAGGTTGTTATATATTATTTTTGGTATGCGTATCGACAATCTTCATATAATAATATCACTCTAACGTTATAACGTAAGTCTTAATGTTATTAATAATTTGACAATCACAAATTAAATATAATCAATTTATATTATATGTAACATAAATTGATACAACATTATAAACATATTACCTAATATCAATTTATTTATTACATAATATATCAATAAATTGCTTTAATTAGTAAGTCGATTTCATCACTAAGTTGTAGACAAACACTGCATTGGCCGTAAGATAAAGATGCGATTTGAGTAGAATTTTGTGACTCGGGCCACTCGGGTTAATTTATGCATGTATGTCATTCTAGTTGTACACTAGTTTTTGAGTAAATCGACTATTTACAGAAAAGTTTATCACTAGAGTTGAGAGTAGCGATTACTTTAGTTAAACCTTTTTTAAATATGTACCTTTATAAATAAGCAATATGTGGCAACATGAAATTAAAATTATAAATCAATATCATAAATCAAACTAAGTTCAGGTTTGTTTACAACATGCCAGATGCAAGTTTGAATTTGGATGCTACTTGTGATGTCACCCGCAGCGACTTATTATATTATATACAAGTAAACTAGTGAAGTAATATCTATATAGCACCCTCTGAATCTATACGATGTGCCGAGTTAACTCGGTAAAATTTATTTTCTATCGATTATCGAGTTGGACAAACTCACTCGATTCACTCGAGTGAAATAAAACATGGCTGGAGTCGCATCATTATGGTAAGAACAAAATGAAGTTTTTATTTACAAGCATTTCTAGACTAATGTTTAAGAAAATATGGATATTATCAATTATCAGGAAGGTTAGCCAAATATTAATTGACACTAGTACGTATGTTTTTCTCTCCTTATTTTTTGTGGTAAAATTCGCAAATAAAACTGACGAGTTTAGGTTAATTAATATAAGAGTTTATTTTACACCTAGAATTTGTAAAAATGTATTATGAAGTTTGTTGAATTACCTAAAACAAATAACAAACAGGTCTTAGAACCTTATTAGTTTGTTAAAAGTGACAAAGTAGTATTAAGTTTATGTTATTAGTAAAATCTAAATTAAATAATAAATAGAATAAATGCACAAAAGAAGTTATTATAATGTTAAAAGAAAATTAGAATCTTTGGGTCAAGGGACTTAAAGAGGGTTTTGAAGAGCAATTCATATAACTGCATTTGTGTACAAATAGGTACCTTATGTATTCAGCAAGTTGCATAATACTAAATGGTTTTTTTTTTGTTAAGCCAGACACTGATCTTGGATTTATACTGGCCATAGAAGATAGGCAATATAAATGGTACATATATGTATGTGTAAAATATGTAGTAATTATTTGTACTCGAAGTAAATATAAAGTTTAATAATAATAGTTTGCATAAAAAAAGTGTAATGGTTCTATCTATTATGTTTAGACAGCTGTGTTGTTCACTGTGCAGAAAGGAATATTATGTTGTCATCTAGAATCAGATATACTTAATATAACAATAATATCTTTCTCTCCTATGTACATGAAATCTGTGAAAATAAAATGTGAGACAACTTTTACATAGTTGAATATCATTGATGTTAATCAATAATTACTGCTTCTGTATTTGATCAGCTGGAGCTGATTATTGCTGTATAATTTACAATAATTTCTTTATTATTTAACATATGAACAGGCAGATATAAGAAAATGCTCACAGAAATATGTAAATACAGTTTATTGACATTGAAGGCATAGTCGTATCTCATATCTTTTATTATTAAATGTCCTTGTAATTCCTATATAATATAGATAAAATAATATATTGATAAGAATTATTATTTAGTTAAGACACCTTTATAATTTTCATTAACTTATTTTCAGGTGGATCGCTTAGAACAAATCTGTATGCCTTGCAAGCTGAAAGCTTGCAGAGACAAAAAGTGTATGGATATTGAAGACAACAGTATTATATCATATCTCTTATAATTGAAAATGCCCTTATAATTGCTTGCAATATCATAAATGTAGGTACATGTTACCATCAAGTTATTTTCAAAAAAACCTTCAGAAATATATCTAACACTAAAATGTTTCTATCTATGTCCGTTATTTTTTTTTTTATAGAATAGGGTGACAAACGAGCACACAGTCCACCTGATGGTAAGTGGTTGCTGCGGCCCATAGACATCTACATCTATCTTCCATTACGAATCAAAATGCAGATGCGTTGTCACCCGTGAGGACTGAGATGGAATGCCTCATTTCCAGTAAAAAGGGTCTCGTTATAGACAAAACATAAGAAACCATCCATCCAATTTTAATGAAAATGTTTGTGTGTATTTGGATGGATCCCTAGATGCTTTATATTTACATTTGGACCCGGTATATGGCACTGTTGTCGAGATCCATAAATCACCAGTGCAAAGCTGAGGCGCATCGCTAGTAATAAATACATTTAAATTAAGCCTGTGTTTTTGTAATCCTTACACAAAGAGTTTAAAACATCTTACTTCCTCACTATTTATCATTGTGTAATAACATAGATAAGCATGTTAATTCCCAGTAATTTTATTATGATGTATACTACTTACTAATCAACCAAAACGTATTAAAACAAAGTCTTGACACCGCTGTTGTCTGTATATGTCAGTCAATCATCAAAGTTCAAAAATTTACTAAACTAAGTTTGTATAAAACGGGTTATTATAGTATAAGGAATTTATGGATGACAATAACCCGTGGGTAAGGTGATCGCTACCAAGCTATTTCTAATTTGTTCTATGTTGTTAATTATGACATACATGATTGTAAGCTGGCTTTTTTTAAAAGACCCACTGAGTATTTTGCTGATTCTTTTCAAGTCAGAGGTTTTTTCCAAACCAGTGGTAAATTTAAAAAGTGACTTTCAATAAGAATTATTTATATTCTAAATTGAATAAAAGGTTTTTGTTTCTGCAATAAAAGGGGTAAGGAATTTATGGATGACAAAAACCCGTGGGTAAGGTGATCGCTACCAAGCTATTTCTAATTTGTTCTATGTTGTTAATTATGACATACATGATTGTAAGCTGGCTTTTTTTAAAAGACCCTCTGAGTATTTTGCTGGTTCTCTTCAAGTCAGAGGTTTTTTCCGAACCAGTGGTAAATTAAAAAAGTGACTCAATAAGAATTATTTATATTCTAAATTGAATAAAAGGTTTCTGTTTCTGTACCTACTACTGTTAATAGAATACTTAAATAAATTACGATTTACAATAATAAATAGAGTTACCTACATATAATTTGTTTTTTGTAATACAACCAGTTTAAAACATATTTCTTACTGTGTGTTGGTAATATCATAAGTATAAATAGACATTATCCCTTAGCCATCTTGGTATTTAGAATTTACACTCACAATCAATCAATACATGTCAAAAATAGAATCCATACGACATTTGTGCATAGACAGGCACTATGTTTTGCCGGAACTAGTGAAAGGTTTTACATCGATTTTAAAATATTTATAAACGCTGAATATAGGTATATTACAGCTTAGTTTTATATGTATTTAAGTGTGCACTATTTTAACTTATAATCCCGATGAATACTAGTATAAAATCGCTTTCAGTTTGTTTTTAGGTTATTGCTAGATTCACATTTTATCTGTTAATTTCTCATGACCCCGTTTAGGTGCAGTAAAACTAATAATATTATTGTAATCTATGGATTATAAGGAATAAATCGACATGCATTTCATTGAGAATCTTTAAAATTTGTAGTGGGCCCATTCTCCATAGGAAAATTGATTGTCTCCTTTATAGAATAAATCCGAAAGTATTCGATTTCCTACGCCGAATATTGTTACAATGGAAAACAACACTACAAATAAATTGTTACCAAAATACTGTCACCACGCGACAAATCTCAATCACAAAAGGCATCTACCAAGGTGACTCCCTGAGCCCACTGTGGTTCTGTCTCGCCCTAAACCCTCTGTCTCATTTGCTGCAGAGCTGCGGGGCCGGATATTGCCTCAAACTTAATACAGACGAAACAACAATATCGCATCTTATATACATGGACGACATCAAATTATATGCAAAAACAGACAAGGATCTGAAGAAATTAATAGATATAACAACAGAATTCAGTAGCGATATTAATATGCATTTTGGTTTAGATAAATGTAAAACACTTCACATTGTAAGAGGCAAAGTAAGGCCCGGCGACTATGTAGTAAATGAAACGGAGGCTATTACAGCAATGGAATCGACCGACTTATACAAATATTTAGGGTATGTCCAACTTAAAAGTCTTGACCACGTACGAATTAAAAATTCTCTCACTACGGAATACAAGAGAAGACTTAACGCCGTTTGTAAAACCCAACTTTCAAGTAAACATCTCATCAAAGCCATTAACACCTATGCCATCCCCATATTAAGGTACTCATTCGGAGTTATAAAATGGTCCAAAACTGACGCAGAACAATTAGAGCGAACTATACGTAAAACACTCACGAAACACAACAACCTATACCCTAAATCCGCCATAGAGAGACTAACAATAAAACGAGAACATGGAGGGAGAGGCCTAATGGATATCCAGCACCTATGGCGGAAACAAGTTAGTCGATTAAAATCATTCTTCTATACAAAATCCCATACTAGCAATATTCATAAAGCCATCTTAACGAATGATATTAACTACACTTCACTTAACTTAAGCAATCAGATTGAATCCTAAAACACTACTAGTGATAACCCACAGACACACAAAATTGACGAATGGAAGAAGAAAGTTCTCCACGGTTGGCACCCTCATGACTTAGAGCAATCCCATATAAATAAGTTAGCTTCAAATAAGTGGCTGAAAATAGGCAACTTATTTCCAGAAACAGAAGGATTTATAATAGCTATTCAAGACCAGATCATAAACACAAAAAATTACAGAAAATATATAATCAAAGATCCTACAGTAAATAATGACAAATGTCGCAAATGCCACACACATCCAGAAACCATTCAACACGTCACAGGCGCATGCACAACTCTCACACAGACTGACTACACTCACAGACACAACTAGGTGGCGAATGTCATTCATCAAAAACTAGCACTCAAACACGCACTCATTCCAGATGCCAACACTAAGTACTACGATTATACACCAAAACCTACTCTAGAAAACACCACACATAAACTTTTTTACGACCGCGGCATTCTCACCGATAGGACAATCCACTATAACAGACCAGATATAATTCTACAAGATAAAATAAATAATATTACTTACCTGATTGAGACATTGCAGTCCCCAACACACACAACTTGCAGAAGACGATAACTGAAAAAATTAGTAAGTACGCAGAACTTAAAGATGAAGTGACTAGAATCTGGCAACAAGAAAAGTATATGTGGTCCCTATAGTCCTCTCCACAACAGGTGTCGTCCCAAATCATCTCCTCCGTAGCTTAAAATTATTACAACTAAAAGAAACTCTATATATTACATTTCAAAAAGCAGCTATATTAAATTCATGCAGAATAGTTAGGAAATTCATGCAGATAGAAGAAAACGAAATAGGACCTCATCAAATCACATGAACTACACTAGACACCACACGCTGCATTTGCTTTGGCTTCGGCCCGTAAATGTAGTTGAAATCCAGCCTAGAGCTGAGAAGTGAAAACACTTACCGTAAATAATAATAATAATGCCGTATTATTGGCGCCAAACTTCCCATGGCTGGATACACTACTGTACAAAGTAGCGCCATCCCAGCATGGAGAAAAAGAATTGAGAACCGTATCGCAAAGGCAAGGGCCCCTATCGGCAGACTGACAAGCTTCAGGTCGGGTAATAATAGACCGAGGGTTGTGCGCATCGTTAGAATGGCGTTTGCTGGGACATATATCAGTTTGTCCCAGCCGGATATCACGCAGAAACTAACGGAGCGCATAGACGACCTGAAGCAAAAGATCGCTGCTTGGGGGAAGCGGATTCGCCGATTTACCGAGAGGTCAAGGTGGTTCCAGGGCTATATATACACTATAGGCCCGTTATTTGGCGCTCATAAAATGGATGATGGCACAGAGATGAACGCGCATAAGGCCGCTGCCTGGGAGTCGCCGGGGCGCGTCTGGAGCTGGCACTGGACGCGGCAGCATGCGGGCCGCCAGCCGAGCGCAAGGAGCTGCATGGTCACCTAGCAGCCCTCCGCATCCATCATCCCCACCAGAAGGCTTGGTGTCGGCTGGGTCTTCTCGGACTCAGCAAGCGGCACCCGCCGCTGGTGGAGCACGTCGCATGCGTTGGTCACCAACAATGAACGCAAACGCACTGCGGGCGTATTTTAGAGCCATCTTTAATCGTCACAGAGCAAAACCTGGCAGTCCGAGTTCGGTATATCTTGCGCTCAAATATATTTGATGTCGCCGAACTCGAACGGCTACGACGTGAGGCTGTTCCCTCATCGGATGAAAATGCTACGGCTGAGAATGCGGTACCACAAATTGTAGAGTAACCCGCAAACGTGGATGCCGCCGTGAATACCTCGGTTATGGTTGATTCAAACGATGATGGAACAGTCGCCCAGGAACTGGAATTAGAGCATATGAGGAGTACATTGGAATAGGTGATTGTGGAGACGCGCAGTACGCCTCTCGAAAATTAACCGCTACTTCCCCGCATAGCCCTAAGCAAGCGGAATCGGGCTGTCGTGAGGGTTCTGAACCCAATGCTGGTGACCTATTTGGAAGCCAGCCGGGATCACGGGAGCCAGCCGGAGCCATTGAGCACCTCATTGTTGTGAGCGTTTACAGACCCCCATGTTCTTTATATGATACTTTTGAAAAAATTATGGAGGAAGTTTTCGCTAAGCTTAATAAACAGAATAAATCTGTTGTAATATGTGGAGACTTTAATATCAATCTCCTAGAAGCTTCCTCCACTAAT
Organism: Parnassius smintheus behrii; assembly: GCA_036936625.1. Taxonomy (NCBI): domain Eukaryota; kingdom Metazoa; phylum Arthropoda; class Insecta; order Lepidoptera; family Papilionidae; genus Parnassius; species Parnassius smintheus. Next base: position 2,071,149 of record JAUPFT010000026.1, read on the forward strand.
ATTAAATTTAGATCACTGTTTAAATCTTATGGTCTTTTTAATTTAATTTTGGAGCCAACACGTATTGCTAAATCTAGCGCAATATGTATAAATAACATTTTTACACATGTTAAGCCGTTCAATAAATGTATAATTCAAAAATTGAGCTCCGATTACTGTGGACAATTAGTTTCTTTACCTTATGTTCACAAAAAGCAAGTAGATAAAAAAGTAGTGTTTGTTCCGGTAAATGCACATCGCTTGGAGAAGTTTAGAAATAACATAGTAAAAAAACTTCTTTCATACCGAAATAATCCAAATTTTTTGTATGGAACATTATTTAAGCTCATTTGCAATGAATTTAATAATACTTTTACTTCTAAAAGATTCTCCTTGAACAATCGCAAGGCATTTAATGAATGGGCGACAGTAGGAGTCTATAAGAGTAGACAAAGGTTATATGAACTTTACAATGAAAGGTCATATAATCCTAGCGTCGAATTTAAGGAATATGTAAAAAAATATTCCAAAATATTTAAAAGGGTGTGCTCCTTAGCCAAGTCATTGTATTTGAGCAACAAAATAAAGACTGCTTCAAATAAAATTAAAATGACATGGAGTATAATTAATAGTGAAACTGGTAAGGTCAACTCTCGCAATTCAAACTACCAGTTAAGTTTTAACAATAAATTAACTAAATCAGATCAGGATGTTGCAATGGTTTTTGAGAAATATTTTACTGACATTCCGATCTTAACCACTAAGTCATTGAATTCTTCTCCTGCCGTCGCCGAATCATTACTTCAACAAAATGTAAATGTGTGTACAAAGAATTTTACATTTCATAAAGTGTCATCAAAAGATACTGTAAAATATTTTGAGACTATTGATATTACGAGAACAACTGATCTGTGGGGGATTTCTGTTGAAGTTATTGCGTCTATAATAGATACAATCGCACCTCAACTATCTATTATTTTTAATACTAGTATCGAATCTGGTGTGTTTCCTGATTTAATGAAGCATATTAAAGTAATACCTTTATTTAAATCTGGTAGTGCATTGGACCCCGCTAATTTTAGACCTATTTCTGTGCTGCCAACACTTAGTAAAATTTTTGAAAAAATTTTTCTTGATCAAATGTTAAATTTTTTTAATGTAAATAATTTACTTCATAAAAATCAATTTGGTTTCACAAGGGGTCGCTCGACAACTGATTCTGGTGTTGAGCTGATTAAATATATATTTAATGGATGGAAGAATTCACAGGATGCTTTGGGTGTGTTCTGTGACCTATCCAAGGCCTCTCGCTCAATTCTCGGCCCTTTTCTGTTTTTTGTATATATTAATGACTTACCTTACATAGTAGGGGATAACCATGATATAGTATTATTTGCTGATGATACTTCATTAATTTTCAAATTAAAACGACAGTTATTAAATTACGACGAAGTAAGTAATGCTATAGCTAAGTTAGTTAATTGGTTTAATGTTAATAATTTGCATTTGAATGGAACTAAAACTAAATGTATGAAATTCGTATTGTTATGTGCTCCTAATGTTAAACACGTCAATACTAATGTAATTTTAAATGGGGAGGAACTAAGTCTTGTTGATACCACCATTTTTCTTGGGATCACACAGGACGCAAAGCTTCAATGGCTCCCCCATATATCAAAACTAGCTAGCAGACTTAGTTCTGCAGCATATGCTGTAAAAAGATTAGAACTCTTACCAATGTTGAAACAGCTAGAATAGTTTACTTTAGTTATTTCCATAGCATTATGTCGTATGGTATTTTGCTATGAGGACACGCGACTGACACTGAAATTATATTTATTTTACAGAAGAGGGCCATTAGAGCAATATACAATTTAAAACCAAAAGAGTCACTGAGACAAAAATTTAAGGAAATTAATATATTAACTCTGGCCTCTCAATACATTTATGAAAATGTAATGTACGTACACAAAAATAAAAGCAGTTTTGCGAAAATAAGTGATATTCATTCTGTAAATACTATTTTGATTAAAAGTTGTGCTCATTTGTTAACAATCCCTTATACAATATTGGTAAATCAATCTTTTTCAGAAGGTATCTTCCCAGATGCCCTCAAAATGTCTATAATAATCAAACCCTTGCATAAAAAGGGCGAAACTACTGACATAAATAATTATCGACCTATAGCTCTGTTACCTACGTCTGCTAAAATATTTGAAGCGGCTATGGCGAAACGTCTGTGTTCATTTTATGAAAAATTTAAAATTTTGCATGTGAACCAACATGGCTTTAGGAAAAATCACTCCACCACCTTAGCAATTTATAAATATGTAAAAATCATCCTAGACAAAATCGACGATAAAAAAATCGCAGTAGGCCTCTTGCTCGATATAAGTAAAGCCTATGACAGAGTCTGTTATAGAACTCTATTGGAAAAACTGTATCAAACAGGAATTAGGGGAGTAGCTCATAATTGGTTCAAATCCTATCTTGATGACCGCTTCCAATATATAGAAATTGAAAATACCGACTTCGAGACAGGCAAAATTACTCATATCAGATCGGATGCAACTCTCATTACTGACTCTATCCCTCAAGGTAGCGTTTTGGGTCGTATTTTGTTTCTTATTTACATAAATGATCTCCCAAACATACTGGACGATCTATGCGTGCTCTTTGCAGATGACATCTCCATCTTAATCTCTTACACTAATTCCACAGATTTAACTACAAAATTGAACTATACATTAGATAAAATTACTGGCTGGCCACAATTACATAATTTACAACTTAACCTTAATAGAACTAAAATTATTCATTTTAAACCCTACCAAAAAACTGGTTTACAAATATCATTTAACTATAAAAATACAAAACTAGAAACTGTTAACTCTGGCACTTTGTTAGGAATAGACCTGGACACACATTTGAGTTGGAAACAGCACGTACAAAAAGTTGCAAAAAAATATCCTCATTTATTTATGCACTGCAACACCTTAAACGTGTGACAGATTTTAAGACTGCCCTTGCGGCTTACTATGCACATGCTCACTCCGTACTCTCCTATGGCATCATCTTGTCGGGAAACTCTTGTGATGTAAACAAATTATTTATATTACAAAAGAAGTGTCTACGAATATTGATAAATTTGGACAAAATGGAGTCATGTAAACCCCACTTCATTAAAAATAAAATTTTAACACTTACATCTCTCTACATCCTCGAATCTTGTAAATTTGTTAGGAAACACCCAAAACTCTACTCACCTATTAAAAAGACTAAAAGAAATAATAGAAATTTATATAAGCTTCAGATACCCTTCTCCAAATTAAAATTAGTTTCAAACAGCCCTCACGTTATGTCAATAAAGATTTATAACCATTCACCGAATTCCATAAAAATCCTGGAAAATCCTGTGCAATTTAATAAACAATTAAAAATATTTCTTATTAATAAATTTTATTATAATTTAAATGAATTTTTTAACGATAATAAAGTAAGAATACTTAGACTATACATTGTGTTTCAAATATTAATTAATTTATATAAAATAATATTTAATGTTGATGATATGATAATTTGTAATTTATGTTTAAAAATTATATAATACGAAAATAGTTAGCCCTCTGGTGTTGGTACGCCCTTGCGGGGCGTCACATGTATACCGATCAAAATTGTATCGTCTTAAATTTGTAATGTGACATGCAATAAACAATTTGAATTTGAATTTGGAACAGACTTTAGCTAGTGGTACCAGTTACTCGCCTTCACCGAGTCAGTAATTTATGCTTGGGGAGATGTATACGCTTTTACAACAAAATCCCAAAAAATATACAAAATTTATCATACACAAAGTTCAAAAATGTTATAAAACTAAGATTGTATAAAAAGGGTTATTATAATATTAAGAAATTTATGGATGATAATAACTCCTGGGAAGGGTAATCGCTACCAAGCTATTTCTAATTTGTCTTGTGTTGCTAATTGATTGTAATCCATTAACATGATTGTAAGCTATTATTGGAAAAAAATAGTCCTGCTGGGTTTCTTGCTGGTTCTTCCCCGGATAGAGGTTTTTTTTGCGAACCAGTGGTAAATGAAAAAAGTGACTTTCAATAAGTATTTGTTATAATCTGCATTGAATAAAAAGGTTTCTGTTTCTGTTTCTGTTTCTATCCCAGCATGGAGAAGAAGAATTGAGGAACGTATCGCAAAGGCTAGAGCTCTCATCGGCAGACTGGTAAGCTTCAGATCAGGCAATAACAGGCCAAGAATTGTGCGCACCGTCAGTCAGTTTGTCCCAGCCGGATATAACGCAAAAACTGACGGAGCGCATAGATGATCTGATGCGGAGAATCGCTGCTTGGGGAAAGCGGATTCAGCGATATACCGAGAGGTCGACTCGGTTCAACCAGAATCGTCTCTTCCAGAGTGATCAGAAGAGGCTCCAATGAAGCGACTAATGGTAAGTGGAACGGGCCCAGCACCGAATCAGGCCGACACTGTAGCATTCTGGCGCGGCCTGTGGTCAGGTCCCGTAAACCACAGCGAGGGCCCTTGGACGGAAATTGTGGCGAGTCAGTGTGTGAGTATAACGCCCATGGACCCCGTCATTATAGCACCGGATGACGTAGCTGAGGCGGTCCGTAGGGCCCCGAACTGGAAAAGTCCGGGACTCGACGGGCTGTATCACTACTGGCTGAAGGGGTTCGTGGTGTGTCACACTGTGCTCGCCCGACAGTTTCAGGAGGCTTTCAACCAGAAGTCGCTCTCGAGTCTCTTCACTACTGGGATCACCCATTTGGTTCCTAAAGACCAGGATACCGCAGACCCGAGCAAATACCGCTCCATCACGTGTCTACCGACTATATACATCCATTTTGAGCGCGAGAATCACTCGTCACCTGGACTCAAATCAGGTGATGTCGCGCGCTCAAAATGGATGTCGGGGCGGTGGTCGTGGAACCAAGGAACCACTCCTCATTGACGCGGTCATTGGCAAAGTGGTAAAACGCAACCGTCGGAAATTCTCCGCCACCTGGATAGACTACAGAAAGGCATTCGACTCGGTGCCCCATACATGGCTAAAGAGAGTCCTCGAACTGTACAAGATAGACTGTACAGTTAGAGACTTCCTCGAGCAGTGTATGGAGCAATGGAGTACGGTCGTGGTAGAGCCATGCTGCAGTTATATTAGATGTATAGTTGTAGCACGAATGGGTCGGCTCGACCGGGGAAGGACCACGCTCTCACAGAATACCAGCGAGAAATAGTAGCTTAATGCTGCTGTATTTTGTATGGTGAGTGTAGAAAACCGGAGACCCATTTTACTGGAAACGAGGCATTCCATCTTAGTTCTCACGGGTGACAACGCATCTGCATTTTGATTCGTAATCGAGGATAGGTGTAGATGTCTTGGGCTACAGCAACCACTTACCATCAGGTGGACTGTATGCTTGTTTGTCATCCTTATTCTATAAAAAAACACTGTCCACTGAAAAATGAATGCTGTGGCCCGTATACATCTACATCTATCATCGATTAAGAACCAAAATGCAGATGCGTTGACACCACCGAGAACTAAGAATGTCTCGTTCCTCAACTTCAACAAGTAAACAAGTTCTCAATTTCTCAACTAAGTTAAGTTTTAAGTTTTTAGATGACAAATGTTAAAATGTATGTCCGTTAAGATTACGGACATCTTATCGTCACGTGATCAACATGAAGTCAACGCCGCGCGTCATGTGAAAGGGACACGTTTTTCGCTGCTCCCAAAATATATGTTCTACCGCAAGTTCCTCCCCGAATTGGATCATCGTGACTGACCGAAATCCGTGTAGCTGGGATCCTCGAAGAAGCACACGAGAGCAGGAGCATCCGCCTTCGTATATTCAGGTACGTCAGACCTTAGTAATATTGTCTAGTCAACGGTGTAGAGTAGAATCAGTCTCGTCTATGCAAATTACAGTCCATTTCCCAATTTCCACCAAAAAATCGTCCATCTCACAGGATGACAATTGGATTGGAATTACTAAATACGTAAATCCGATTGTGATTCGACTCTGCGACGTAATTGATACTGAACCTTATTGCAGCATATTTAGGTTGATGTCGACTATTTTATACTGTTAGTTGCCGACTTGTAAATATTACTTAATTTTGAAGTATTTTCCGCATCTCATGCAGCCGTTTACAAAATCGATTTTATATGTTTATTACTAAGAAACATTAATATTAATCGCATCGACTCTTAGACAGCTGTCGCATTTAATTTACTTACTTATTATTATCATCTCGTTCCGTGAATATTTAAATCGGTTCGATAATTTACCTAGTGGTTAGAAATCACCACCGTGCGGCCGCGCCGCGCCAACAACCGGTGTGCAGTTTATCTAAGTACCGTATCGTACCTTTTCTTAGGTGCGTACGCGTATGCAGCGCATTATATATATTAAAACTGATTTGAATTTCTAGTGAAGTTCGCAGAATTTGTATACTATAAATACAGTTAAATTCTTGAATACTTATTAACCAACCTGCTCATTTTAATTTCGTCAATCACGCGTAAAAATTAATTTATAATTTCGTCAATCACGCGTAAAAATTAATTTACATTTAATTCGTAACAGTAAAGATACTTTTACTCACTTTGGGGTAATATAATCGTGTTCTAATAAATATATTCACAATGACGGAAAAGGGTGCAGGAAAAGATAGACGCCTTATGCAAATTAAATTGTTAGAAGCTAAGCGTCAATTGTATTTCTCACAAATAAATAAGATCTTTCAACTATCATCGAAAACAGATGAAAAATCACGGCATAATTTTTTATCACAAGCTCGCGCCGTCGATCAATTACGTAAAGAATTTGTAACTTTGGTTGATGATATAAATTTATTAAATTTGGAAGTAGATCCCGATTATAGTATTAATTATCAGCCGTTATCAGCGTTTGACGATTTATATTATTTTATTAAGGATCTTCTGAATAGTATGGAGAGACCAAACCCACAATCGCAAGCCGTCACGCATGCAATTACTCAAGAACATACCATTAAGATTCCTCGTATTGAATTGCCTATTTTCGATGGTGAATTACAGAACTTTCCTTATTTTTACGAAACATTTAAACGTGTTATACTCGAAAATAAAACGTTAACGGATTCGGAACGTATTCATTATTTAATCAGACACCTTTCCGGTAAGGCAAAACATATATGTGCTGGTATAGTCCTGGCGCCAGATAATTACGTAATTATTCGGCAAGCGTTACTAGACTTAGCAACGACATATCTAAATCAGTTATTTGCAAAAAATAAAATTTTTAAAAAATATTAACGGTCCCTCTGCAGTAAATTTAGAAAAATTGGTAGATAAATACGCGGCCACGATCGCAGCACTCCAACAACTTAATATAGATAATTTAAGTGACTTTATTTTTGTTTACATGGGCCTAAAGCTCGTAGATTGCGATACTGCAAAGTGTTTTGAAACAGCGGTTCGTAGTTAAACGGACATGCCTAAATACGACGAATTTGCCAAGGTCTTACGAGAACAGGTAAAAATTTTGTATCGAACCAGCACTTCATCACAGACTCGTGGCAGTTCCATGGCACCGCATCCCTACTCGGGTAGTCGCCCATCTAGCTCACGGAGTTTAACCGTGCCGCCACGCGCCTTAGTTTCCACGCAGCAGACCCAAGTTCGTACTAGGCCATGTAAGCTTTGCAACAACACGGCGCATACGTATCTCTATGCATGTAAACCTTTTGCTAATCTTTCGGCTGCCGACAAATTTAAATTCGTTAAAGACAATCGTTACTGCGTTAATTGTTTGAGTAACCAACATACCTCTTTTTATTTAAATTCAAACACTTCTTGCCGCAAGTGTAACGCCAGACATCACACGTTGCTTCATTTTGGAAACGAACCATTTCCAGCGCAGTCGTGCGCCGCCACTGTAGCCATAAACGAGGAACATGATACTAGTGAAATACTGAACTCACTAGAACTTGGAGAAGAGTCTTCCTCTGATCAAGTGCTTGACGGTTATTTGGTTGGAGAAAGAAATCCAGAAGAATCGTACAGTTCGCTGTCTTCTACAAAATGTGATTCATCATCAACAACGCAAGTTTTCACAACCGCAAAGGCCGCGGGTCGCAATGGTCGCGATGTAATAGTTAGATGTTTACTGGATCCTGGTTTCCAGAAACATTATATAACAACAAATTGTTGTTCAAAACTACAGCTAAAGGTTGAATCTAATTCACCTGTAACGGTGAAGGGAATAGGTGGCTCATCGCAGATAGTCAAGGGGGCGGCAAATGTTTCTTTTCGATCTCGATTCAATAATACAAAATTTAATATTCACGCTCTAGGTTTAAATCGAATCACTAGTAATTTACCAACGTGTAAAGTCGATACTAGATTCCTTGAAAATTTGCGCAGTATTCCCATGGCGGACGATGGCTGGGGTATGCCTGGAGAAATAGATTTATTAATAGGTGTTAGTCTTTTTGCGGAGATGCTACGACCTGATACAATTATCGGGGAACCCAGTTCTCCGGACGCTCTTGAGACCGTTTTAGGATACATCGCTCTAGGAGATGCTCCAGCGGTTATCCAGGCTCAAGCCCCAGCCACCGTAGCGTTTCATGCTATTTCAACATCTGAGGTCGAGACTCTAGTTAAGAAAATGTGGGAACTCGATGAAATTGATCCTAAGCATATCTTTAGTGCTGATGATAAAACATGCGAAGAAAATTATAGTAAGACTGTCACGCGTGCCGCTTCCGGACGCTACGAAGTAGCTTTACCTTTCAAATTCAGTATAATTTTCTTGGTAATTCTTTACTTGACGTCGTTTCAATGATATATCGCTATGTACCTTACCGTTTGTAATTAGTAGTTCGGTTGTAGTACGTAGTGTTTAGATGATTAAAATTCATTGTAATGCGAATAATCGGCAAATATATTCAAATAAGCGGTAAAAATATTCAAATAATTTAATCATTATTTTTTTAATGTATTATTTGTTCAATTAAATTTTTAGTTTTAAAAGTCCATAAATTACATTGTTACGTGAATAAATCAAGCCTAATTTTTATTTTTTCAACGTACATTTGTATGGGGAAAATACCTCATATACAAGGCCGCGCTGAAAAAACTAATACAAAATTAAAATCTCCCGCTATTCCGGGAGTTTACTGTGCGTAATTTTGTGATTTTGTAAATAAGAAGACACACGTCTTCTTATTTTGTGACTCGGCTTCAGCTTTTTGGACTGTTTTCTTTTTTCTATATTTGTTGAAGCATGTGCCCATGTCACAAATGATGACTGGACAAAAGTGGTAAAAAAATGATTATGGATGACTTTGAAAGATACATTAATTTTGACTGCATTATTTAAAATCAAATAATAATTAATCTAAACAACGACAGTTCAAGTAGTTGTACTGAAAGTGATTGAATAAATTTATTTTCAATTTAATTTTAATCTTAAATTTTTATATCTTTGCCTCTAGCAGTAACAAAAAATACGAAGAAATTGATAAATCTTGTGTTCTAAATTATCCTTTTCTAATTTATTCTGGTATTATTCAAAACAAACTGTAAATTATTACCAACTTTAAATAATCGATATCGATTTTTTTACGAATTAAACATCGTACATACCCATTTTTTGGTTGGCATGCTTGGTGCAATGGTCTGACAGCTGTCAAAATGTATTTCTTAGAGGAGTTTTGGCGCGAAATTGGCCATAGACGGATTGTCGCTACTGTTTTGTCGCTTGGATAATGGTTTGAAGTTGATTTTGATTCGTAAAAGTGATGCGATTTTGTGAATTAAGTGTCCACGCATGTGAATAATTAGAGAAAACGACGAAACAAGTGCTTTGATGTCGATATAAACCTCAAGTTTATTTTAATCGCTTGGCGCCTTATGAACTTGAGTGGCTATCGTCATCAACTGTCCGCTGGGTTGAGCTATCATCAAAATCTCCCAAGGGCTTCGCAATGTGATGCAACAGCATATTGTGAAGAAAAGAAATAAAACGCGGGAACCTTGAAACTGGACTTATAAATCTATGTGGATTGAAACTTATAAATATTATAATATAGAGAAGACTTGGCTTTAGCCTTTGTAGTTTTTGAAAATATGAAGAATTAAAGAAAATAAGGCTTGGCTTCGGCCTTTATGGTTTTTGAAGAGATGGAAAGAAGAAAAATAAGAATTGGTTCCGGCCTTTACTCTTCAAAATTCTATATATTCAAATTTAAAAAAAAGACAAGGCTGTATGGCTTAGTTTCTTTGTCTGCTCCCTCGAGCGAATAATAAAAAACAACAACAACGTATTTCTTAGAATCGGTTGACTTTAATAATGAATTCAACTTGAGTTTTATGTACTTAATTTCTGGTTTAATTGCTTTCAAATAGTTACTATTTCTCTTAATTTACAAGTTTTTTCATTGCCGATTTGTAAGACCGAAAAATTTTTGTAATTTTTTACAATCAACTGTAATCAAAGGTTTCTTTGTGAAGAACAAATTATTTATCTCCGTTGTAGTGACATTTGTTGGGGTATATATATTATATAGTTTGTACGGTAGGTGGCATGGCATTAACTTATACGAGATATATGTCAATAAGTGTGTAGACGGTCGGGCAAGGCTTGTGAATAGACGTGGAACATTCGAGAGTGTTTTATTTTACAGTAGCAATGAGGAAATTCGGTTATAATAAGTGTATAAACTGAGAGAAAATATTGTGTAAAACAGTGGAAAATATCGGCAGGCTCAGAGAATTCGATGTGTCTGATGGAAATTGGAAATCATATTGCGAAAGATTGGATATGTACTTTTTGGTTAGCGGTGCTAAGGAAGAATTGAAGTTACCCACGTTAATATCCATTATTGGCGATATTGGATATGAACTAATTACTTACTTGTGCAACCCAAAAAATCCCGCTGATATGAAATATGAAGGTGTAGTAAGAATAATGAGTGATTATTTACAGCCTAAGCCATCGGTATTAGCGGAACAGTACAAATTTCGGCAATGTAGGCAGAAGGAAAATGAAACCATATCACAATATGTAACGGAACTGAAACGGTTGGCAAAATCATGTGACTTCAAAAGCTGTCTGGATGAAAATATGAGGGACCAATTTGTATGTGGTCTGCGCAGTGATTCATTGCGTCAAAAATTATTTGATGAAGACTGTTTGAGTTGGGCATGCGCTGTGAAATTGGCTACAACAATGGAAGCGGCGCGGCGTGACTCATCGGCGGTATACGGCACGGGCGCATGCAGCATCGGCGAGGTAGAGTGTTGGCTCAATAGATGTTAACCATTATGTCAATGCAGTGAATGTGGTGCAAATGGGTAACTGCACAACATGTGGCGATTGGTGTCATGGTTGGCGTCAATGCCGATATCGTAATTTTGTCTGCGATAATTGTGGACAAGTTGGTCATTCAAAACCAATTTGTCTACTAAAGGAACTTCAACAGAAATAAATGAAGGCATGAGTGGAGTACGGGTAGCACGGGCCGCTTGGCGTCCGGGTGGGGGGCGGGGCGCGAGGCGCGGCGAACGGCGCGCACGAGCCCTGCACACGGAGGAGGACGAGCAGGCTTTCCCGGCACCTCAGCAGGGTAAAGAAATCAATCATCCTATATTCCAAATGTCTTTGAGGGACTACAAACCGGTTAGCATTCCTATTATTGTTGATTTACAAATTTTAATTATGGAAATTGATACGGGCTCGGCTTCGTCGTGCATTAGTTATAATTTATAGAAAGAAAAATTTAAGCATTTGACATTATTACCATGTAAGTTAACACTCTCGATTTATGACTGCAGTAAAGTCTGGCCGGCAGGGTTCATAGAAGTTAAGGTTCAATATAACGGTAACTTTAAAAAACTTGATTTGTATTTAATAGAAAGAGGGACTACTGTGTTGCTGGGAAGACAATGGTTATTCCGAAATTTCACAAAAACCGAATAAATTGTATACAATATTTTGATAAATTTAAAAATTTGAATATGTTACTCGACAGATTTAAACAATTATTTGAGGGCGGTCTTGGGCGAGCAACGCTTCGCGTGCGGACAGGTGCCGTGCCGGTATTATGCCGCGAGCGGCCGGTGCCGTACGCAATACGCGAGCGGGTCGATGCCGACCATTGTCTCCTTGATCGTCTCCTCCGACTGGGCCTCTCCACTGCTCTTAGTTAACAAACCTGATGGATCGCTTCGCATTCGTGCGGATTACAAGGTAACATTGAATCGTGTCTTAATGGTAGATAAATTCCCGGTTCCTAAGATCGAAGACTTATTAGCGAATCTTAGCGGTTGTACTTAGTTCAGTAAGTTAGACTTATCTCAGGTCTATAACCAAGTAGAGCTAGATGAATCAAAAAACTATACGGTAATAAATACACACAGGGGTCCTTATAAGTAATTTCGTCTTGTTTATGGATTGGCTTCGAGCCTTGGTATTTTTTCAACGAATTTTAGTGAATCTTCTTAAAGATATACGTGATACGGTAGTCTTCTTATATGATATTTTAATTTTTAGTGTATCTGAAAAAGAACATCTTGAGACATTGCAAAATGTACTTTCAAGGTTGAACGAATACGGATTAAAGATTAGAAAAGAAAAGTGTGTTTTTTGCGAACGAGACAAAATATTTTAGTTATATTGTTAATAAAGATGGCATAAAGGTAGATTTAGAAAAGATAAAACCAATTTTACATACGCGAGAATAAACTGACATATCCGAATCACGGTCGTTTTTTGGGAATGGTGAATTTTTATTGTAGATTTGTGAAAAATTTAAACTATTATTTAACTCCGTTATACACTCTTTTAAAGAAAAAGGTAGCCATTGGTATTGGGGAAAATCTCCTATATTTATTATTAACATTAAACGTAGAAATTATTTATCAATACGATGTTAAGAAGAATTTAAACTTTTGTTAAATTTAGACAAGTAAGGTTAATCTTTGTTTTTCAAAAGAAAATTCAGGATTAATCGTGGGTGCATCCCCTAGCACGTGAAACAATGAAACCATAAAATTTTCTAAGTGTGATACAATCCGCATCAATTTTTTTTAATTTTACTATAATGATATATTTTCTTTTTGTAAAATAGTTTTTCTATAAGTATATACTTGTAAAGGGCGCATACAGTAATGTCGATGAGAAATAACGGAATTAATATAACATTATTAAACTGCCAGTCCACCTGTTGGTTGGTGGATGATGTGGCAGATAGACATCTACATCTATCCTCGATTAAGAATCAAAATGCAAATTTGTTGTGAAGACTAAGATGAAACACCTCGTTTGCAATAAAAACGATCCCCGGTTCTCTACACTCACCATACTAAACAAAGTAACTTTAAGCTGTTATTTTGCGCTGCTATTTTGTGAGAGTACGATTTTTTCACGGTCGAGCAAAGGCATTCATAGTTACACACCTTAATATAGTTGCTGCATGGCCCTTCCCATACCTCCACAGATATTCTTTATACTAATGTTATTGCACTTTTACTAGTATCATAGTAAACAATTACCGCTGTTTGGCTCAGTGTTTAAATGAAAGGGAATGCCTTTACAGTTATAAAAGGCTAAGGCCTCCTATTATTTCGTTCAAACTTGCAGCTTGTACTCACACGCCCGCCGGACTGCCTCAACGCTTGTTCAGTGACTTCATTAGCCCTCGAATGTTATTTATTTGTCAGGATTTTTTTAATACGGGTGAAGATTAAACCCGAAAAACATTTTTAAGGTGAGTGAGCGCTAAGCTATCACGGATCATTATAAATAGATAAAACGATTAGATTTTAATTAAAAAAATGGTGTCATTTATAAATGAAAGTGAAACAAATTGAATTTACAAACAAACTCTCAGCCCACCTGATGGTAAGCAGTAGCCCGCAGTCCATGGACACCTGCAACCAACTTCAAATAAAGTAGGCTCCTGATGCGTTGTCACTACTGAGGACTTGGACAGGATGCCTCACAAACTGTAACTACACAAGCTCTCTAATCCCCTTGCACTAGAAAACAGTGTGCTCGTATGCAGCCAGACCTGCCCGGACGGACTTCTAGACAAAAAAGGATTTCTACTAGCTATATGAATATAAATATCCTCTTCGCCTAAGCCTTCTTTAAAACGTGCGGCGTGGGTAGTATATAAACTATGAGAACGTGAGCAATTCTGTTGCGCTTATATATTTAATATAAATTAGTTACCGATGATATTACACAACAATATGGTTATACGTAAATATTGATAAAATTTAATGATTAGAAGAAACGACTTTACTACTACTTAACTACTTGTTAGCATCGAGCGAGAAAAGAAAAAGACAACGTTTAAAAGATAAAATTGTTAGTGTCCCAGGATAAGAGCACTACTATGACATGTGTATTAGGGATGGCTCCCATTATCTACAATCATTTGCTAAACGACATTTGAAAAAGTTTACTACTCAATGCAAGAATTTATTCATGGAAAACTTTGAAACATTTTTTGTGTGTTTTATTTACAAAATTGTGATTTATTTTGATTTTATTATTATATCTTCTGACATTTACTCAAATTATAGAATTATGATTTGGTGACTGACTTCGAAAGTGGTAGTTTGACATTGCAATTAATTGGACAATTTATTTCTATTTAAATATTTGTATGCCAACTAATGGTACAGCATAGAGGACACAATAAGCAATTGTTAACATCTTCTTAATGTATTATTTGTGATCAACAAATAAACGTATTATATTATTATTATTACTATTCAAAAAGTACACAGAAGAAAATTCGGTACGCTCTAACCACAACATGTACATAGTCGAAAGCTAAGAGCATCACTCGAAATTTGATTAAAAGTGACAAACAACAAACAAGTCTCAAAGTTTGAGCACACCGTCTCTCGCGCCAAGTGCCTTATAATTTTACGTTTGAAAGAAACAAATACATTTTAAGGAAATTGGGAATTCTTTGAAATAAGTCCCAGTTCATCAATGCTTCTAGAGGAAACTACTCAACATTTCGCGAATGTCTAATGGTATTGGTTATAGTAATGAACTTATTAAAAAACTTATTCTTATATCTGAAGTTTAAAGATCACGTTCACGCGAATTTACTGTTATATCTCACCACCATACTAGAAGACAACGTGTTATAAGGAAATGTGACTTTGACGTGATAAAGGGTTGTTTAGCAGTAAATCTGTCGTTTAGCCGCACAACTGTATTCGCCTGATGAAGAGCAAGCAAAATTAGAGACTGTAGAAGATCTTTTTTAGTAAATTTAAGTGACAAACAAACTTAGAGGTGGTGAGTGGACACTGCCGCCCTTAGATACTTGCAATCAGTTGATTCAATCCTTCCTTATTTGAAGTTTCGAATAAGGAAGGTTGCAGATGCGTTGTCAACTCTTAGGACTAAGATGGAATACTTCACAAACCTGTAATTTATATTTTTATTATAGTGACTCTCTTTACCCTTTTAACTGACACACAGCATGCACGGACTGCAATTTGGCAGCTGAAATAGGTAGGCGACACCCACCCGTGGACTCCTTGGCAGGAAAGCGGTTCAACCAACAAGTAATGACTATTTCATCTCAGTTTAAGAAGTGACGATGTAACTTGAACCTTACATATTCATATATAACTCACTCCTAGCATACATAGGGGTAAGCAGATATTACAAACTTTCATTTGGGACGATACTAATACATCTCTCTCATGTTTCTATGCATACATCCTACATACAACCTTTTTTGTTCAAAATCGAAAACTGTCGTCCATAGGTGAACTATAGCAAGCTCATTGCTACTAAAAGTAAAGTTATAAAAACAGTTGTGTCCAACAAAAATACATGTTCAAAAATGATCAATGACTGTTATTAGTGATAATGAGTTTAATAGAAAGCCTTTTAAGTCACTAAATGATATGAAAATTGTAAATAGGAATTCTAATTGAAATAGTCTCAAACTATTACTTTTGGACAATAGTGCTGAAGGATTTAGTTTTTCACTTTATTTATCGTGTGTAATGTATGTTTAAATTTTACTTTGCTTTCAGTGAAATATTCACATCTGTAAATTCGTTTACATAATTCAAGAAAAAAAAGAACATAATGACAGTATTATAAAATGTAAGCCCAACTGTTTACGGTATAAAGTATTTATAAAATAACATGCTTTTGCTCGCGGCTTCGCCCGCGTAGAGGTCGGACGACAACACCGTTTCGTAAAATCACAGCGAATGTGTTATTCCAAGACCAAGAGCTAGAGAGGTATTTACATAATTACGTTTAAATGAAACTAATTTTTACGGATTTTATCGCGCATATTAACGTATATTACATTCCTGACGTTTCTAGCACTTCACAGCACTCATGGTTATGGGGGGAATGAGGTGTTCGACGTCCTAATGCCGTAGTTAACTACAGCTACCTTCACATAATTTTTTTTAAATATTGTTCAGATCTACGCGGTATGAACTTATCTTGAAGTCTTGTATTTGTATGCTTAGGTTGGGATTTAATGTTATTAATTATAGGATTCCAAGCAGATTGTAGCTCCCAACCATCTTCTCTATTGAAATTAGGATGTTTTTTGATTTCCATAGCCTTACGAATGATCCTTGTAAGTAATCGGTATTCTTTAGCGAATATTAATTTGTGGTCTATGAAATCTGATCTAGTGGCAGTAGCGATCCTGTACGTGTTCACAGACTGTAGACTTCTCAGAGCGTCGATTCTTCACATCAGCTAAGTGTTCTTTAACCCGGGTTTTTATTGATCTTTTAGTTTGTCCTATGTAAGAGAAACCACATTCACAATAAAGCTTACACATTCCTGCATCTTGCAAAGGGTCATTACACTTAACTGATTAACCTTCTTGGGCGGCTTTAAGTATGTTTTAATGGAAGCACGTTTCAAGATGTAGCCAATCTTGTCAGTGACACCTTTGACATATGGCAGTACAGCAGGCAAACGCTCGACTGTGGCCAGCTTCACTCGTTCCCTGTTACGTAGGCGCGGGACCCGAAGCTTGTTGTCTTGCAAAACTTGCAGTACAGAGTTAACATCGCCGATAAGTTACTAACCCTACACTAACAGAAAACCGTATCTGAATCGGTCCACCCGTTTTTGAGTTAAATGGGAGCATTCGTTTACAGAAAAAAATATTATTTCAGCCCCCCCGGGCGAGTTAACATCATAACAGCTATTGACGGTGAGTCACGTACCCTTACACGTACGTACAGACAGCTGTATCTAAATCGGTCTACCGGTTTTAGAGATTAATGGGAACATACATATTGTGCAAACGCACAAACAAACAAACAACCTCTCACCCTAAACGCATATACGAGGGGTGATCTAAAAGTAATGATAATCGGTTACTTTAGGTCCGCATAAAAATCCAAGAAAAATATTTTTTGCTTCCTTATATACTCACTACGTCAGCCTAAAAAATCATATAAATAGATCACGATTTCCGGGAGATACACTCATTTGAATACTAACTGTCAAAGAGATAACATCAACATGGAGAAAAACGAAATTAGAGCTGTCATCAAGTACCACTGTTTGAAAAAAATGTCTTCAAAGGACTACACAATGACTTAGTGGAAACATTGGGGGACTCTGCTCCTCCATATTCTACAGTTGCACGCTGGGACAAGGAGTTTAAACTGAGCAGAACATCCACTGAAGATGAACATCGCCAAGGATGCCCATCCACGCATGTAGCTGAGGTCACAGGAATCTCATATGGTAGCGTTCAAAGAATCCTTGCGAACGAGTTGCATATGAAAAAGGTCTCTGCGCGTTGGGTACCCAGAAAATTAACCGACGAGCAAAAGAAAAATCGAGTTGACATTTCGAGGGTCAATCTCGAAAAGTTCCAAGCAGATCACGAAAAATTTTGTTCCGTTTTGTGACTATGAACGAGACCTGGATCCACCATTTTGATCTTGAAACGAAACAACGATCGATGACTTGGAAGCGAGCCTCCTCACCGACGCCAAAGAAATTCGAAGTTTCAAGTTCGGCGGGAAAGGTTATGGCATCTGTTTTTTGGGACGCTCAAGGCATAATTATGGTGGAATATTTGGAAAAGGGAGCCACTATTACGGGCTCTTACTACGCAGACCAAATAAGAAGATTACGGGAGGCCATTAAGGAAAAAAGACGCGGCAAACTGCGAGCTGGAGTGCTGTTTCACCAAGACAACGCACCGGCTCACAAAGCCGCAGTTACGATGGCTGCCATTCAAGAAACGGGATTCGAACTGTTCGAACACCCTCCCTATTCGCCAGATTTAGCTCCTAGTGACTGCTACCTCTTTACTCGGCTCAAGAAACGACTCCTAGACAAGAAATTCGAAGACGATAGTGAGGTAATGGCCGCTGTTGAAGCGTTTTGGGAGGGTCAAGACAAAGATTTTTTTTCAAAGGGAATCCTGGGTTTAGAAAAAAGATGGATTAAATGTATTGATTTGTTAGGAGACTATGTATTAATTATTATTATAATAAATTGAAAATAAATTATTATTTTAACTTTAATAACCGTGTTTTATTTTCATTATCATTACTTTTGGATCACCCCTCGTATCTTATCCGTTGCAGGTAAAAATACTATCGCTTGAGTTTCATAATTTTTGCGTTATTGCCACTATTTTATTATCAATTTAATTGCTTAAAAAATATTTTGTGTTTCCTCCTATGACTGATATTGTGACCAAATATGACGCCAATATACGCTAGAATATAAGTGAAAATGTTGCTTAGAAAATAGTAAATTTAATGTTTTAAAAGTAAAAACCGATAGTAGTACCTAAATGTACATCATATTATGTATTTTCTTACATGTGTAACGAGCTCAAGCAAAACGACATAAACATTTTATTAAAAGTAAAAATACCTATGTCTTTTTTAAAATGCTATAGGTAATAATAGGTCCTTAACTATGAAATTGCCGTTCTGCAGTACCGGATATATCATATCAAAATAAATATTGTTTCGCTAAGAATTCTAATTTCAAATAAATTTTATTTTAAAAACATGGTTTTTTTTTTTCATTTTGAATATTAGGGCAAGGAAATGGAAATGTCAGCGTTAACCCTGAGTATCTATACCCATGCCCGGAGTACCTGTACTACGAATCATTTATATTTCTCAGACATACAAGATCACTCACGATGTTTTCCTTCACCACCAAGCACGTGGTAAATTAGCACTTAAAATTGCAATTAAAAATTTCATTGGTGCAGGAGGGTCTACTAGGAGTTACTCGCGTACTGTGAAATGTTACGTAATATAGCCACGATGTGGCTATATTACCTATGGTTGTATCACGAATGGGTCAGCTCGACCGGTGTAGGACCACGCTCTCACAGAATATTAGCCTAAAATAGCAGCATAATGCTGCTATATTGTCGTGAAGCGACAATAAAAAAACTAAAGAACCTAACTTAACTACAACGAAAACAACCAAAATAAAATAAATGATTTAAAAATTTGAAAATTTTTACAGTTTCTTTTATAAAAAAAGGTATGAATGTGATGATGGGATGTAATGAAAATAGTGATTTACAATATTATTAAAAAAAAAATAACAAAAATAAAGATACTGCAACGAAGTATGCACAGGCTATGCCTATGATAGGTGCACAGCTCCTGCTCTAGGTACACGCAGAATCTGGAGAAAGCACACGCAGCGTCTGGAGAAGGTACATGCAGCGCTTGGAATAGACACACACAGCGTCTTGAGCAGGTACGCAGCGTCTGGAGTAGGTTCACGAAACGTCTGGAGTAGGCACGCAGCATTTGAAGTAGGTACACGCGGCGCTTGAAGTAGGCAAACACAACTTCCGGAGTAGACACACACAGCGTCCGGAATAGACACGCAGCGTCTGGAGTAGGTCCACGCAACGTCTGGAGTAGGCACGCAGCGTTTGAAGTAGGTACACGCGGCGCTTGAAGTAGGCAAACACTGCGCACTAGTAGGCGGAGGCGTAGGCGTGGCTAGGCGACGACTTAAGGAGCGGGCAGAGGCTTGCAGGATCCCGAGGCAGTGCGGAAAAGGCCTTTAGGAGATGCTTCAAGTATCAAAGCTCAAGTCAGACTCCCCCATTCGCCGATTGTTCGGCTTATTTTTCCTTTTTGACGGATCTGGCATAAGAACGGAAAATTATTCTCATTAAATTTGAAATTATTTGAATTAAAAGCAAATTCTTGTAAATGGCCAAGAAGAAAGGAGTATTTTGAAGTAAAAACATCAGACCGGTAACGATATTTGAATAAAAATTGATGATGAACATGACAACCTGATAAACAACGATGTCAAAACATGTCAAATTTTGGTTTTAGGCTCGTAATACAGAAACGGCAAGATTTAAGTGAAAAATGAGATATTATTTATATAGGAAAAAAAAGTAGCGCAACAGCGCGCACGAAACCCGAAATTGCAGAGTTACGGAGAACTAAATAAAAGACCGAAAAAGGTAGACTCCATTGACATCGATTTAAAAAGTGCTGATAACGTGAAAATACGACGTGAAAATGATTTGTTATTGTGTTCTTATGGTTTAAAAATGTTACAGGTTCCTATGGAAATAAAGGTGATGCAAAATATCTAGTTTTGAGATGAATGCAGAAAATAGAAAACAGAATGGAAAAATAAATTTAAAATAGTGTAAAATGGTATGTAAGTAGCATAACACTACATTTTCCCCCCGACCCTGGAAAATTTTTGACTCAGCAAAAATTTTGACATGTACATTCTAAAATAAACCATAAAAACACAGCTTTGCAGAAACAGACATCATCAGGCAAAATCAGATATACTATCTCTTACATTCATCATCTGCATTCAGGTAAGGGTGGAGTTCACATTCAATGACTACCACTCTAAAAGTGTGTTTTCGAAAGGACATTCAGGCTTATTTAAGGAGTTGTCATCCGCTCCTGCGTGGAAAAAAAAATATTTTGAAAGGACATCCAGGCTTATTTAAGGAGTTGTCATCCGCTCCTGAGTGAAGATAAAGATAAAGAAATTAATCTTAAGCAAGCTTTAGTCGCTATGACTTAAGTAAAGATTAAGAACGGCCAGAGCGGTAGGGCTCAAAGCCAGAGATCAGCAACATCACTAACGAGATGTGTCTGAAACAAAAAGTGAAGATTAACCAACGAAAATTCGAGGTCCTAAAGCAAGATGTGTTGAAGAACACTGGATCACCAAACAAACAAAGAAATAAAAATAATAAGGTGAGAATGATGGTGATATTTATACATATATACAGTTAATAAAAGTTAAAAAAAAATTATGATTTTACATCTTCGATGTGCCACTTGCCTCTAACTCCATTAGGGTCTTCAAGCACATAGATTAGTGTTGACAGTTTAGCTATCACTTTGCACTTGATGAACTTAGGGGCAAGTTTAGCATTAAAGTAAGCGCCGGCATTGCTTAAAACATGGTTTTTACGCCAAACAGTGTCTCCCACATTAAATTCTTTAAAAGACCGGCGAAGATCATAGCGAGCGCTATTTTTAGCGTGAGCTATGTGAAGTTTAGTTTGAACTTTGTGAAAAATAGATGAGAGGAGACCAGCATTAGACGCGTAAATATCACGAGGCATAAATATCAATTCCTCGAGGTTCTGAGTTGGAGTATAGAAGGAACCACAAGGTATTGTTTCCCTACCAAAGACTAAAAAGTTTGGAGTAAAGCCAGTAGCCACATTTGTAGCGCTGTTCATTGCGTACTGAATCTTAGCAAGATGGTTGTCCCAGGATCTATGATCGTCTCCTACTAGAGATGCTAGAGCTGTAATAATTGTACTATTAAACTTCTCCGTAGGATTAACCTGAGGACAATATAAAGCTGTGTGAAAAATACAAGGAACGTTATAAGAATTTAAGAATGATTGGAATTCTCGCGACTGAAATTGAACCGCGTTGTCCATTATAATAGTTTGGGGAATGCCATGAACTAGGAAAACTGAATTTTCCAAAAGATTAATAATATTAGCTGAAGTAGCACGTTTAAGGGGAAAAATCATAGTATATTTAGTAAAATTGCAGTTAATTACTAGAATATACTGATTTCTTCTACGAGTCATAGGTAATGGACCCATAAGATCTAAGGATATAGTTTGAAAAGGTCTGGAGCAAAGTTTGGGTTTACCCATAAGACCATAGGGAGAATGATTAGGGTGTTTGTAGGTTAAGCAGGTTTCACAAGACGAGATTAATTTGGCAATGTCCTTAAACATACCAGGCCAATAGTATTTTAATGATATTTTCTTGAATGTCTTGAAGATACCTAGATGGAGTTCTGAAGGGGAACCATGGTTAACTTCAATAAGTGTATGCCTATCTCGAGGTAGTGGAACTTATTTCCAAATAAAGTCATCGTTTAGACGATCGGGAGAATGGATGCAGCGGTAAAGTTTGTTATCCCTGATAGTGTAGTTGGGATATGCGTCTGGGTTGTTGGAGCATCCGAGAAAAATCTTGTTGTAGTGCTCAAGTTCACGATCAGGTGGTTCTTCAATCGTAATAGGATGTACGCCTTGAGGTGAAATTTCTCGTGTATCAGGACGTTCTTGATTCTTATGTCTTGATAATAAATCTGGAACAACGTTATCCTTTCCTTTTTTATGTTTCAGGACAAAGTTAAAGCATGATAAGCGTAAAGTCCAGCGAGCAAGTCTTCCTGATGGATTCGATAAGTTCTGAAACCATTTAAGTGCAGCATGGTCAGTATATATTGTAAATTCTTTACCATTGTCTAGATAACAGTCAGTCCAGTCAATATATTACTCGTAAGTGGACGTGTTGTCGATTAGTGTAGCAAAAATCCAGTGTCAGTGCGTGCGAGTTTACTTCTTACGAAGCGCTTTCTAATAGCAGTTGCGGCTATAATCCCGTGTGTTGTGCTAACTATAAAAATAATATTTTAATACTATAACACTCGGCAGCTGCCTGTGGACTCGCGGGGTACCTCACCTCACCCCCGGCGCGATAAGAGACAAGTGACATAATTGCTGTCGCATTCAAGCGCCGCTTGCACCTGCATTGTTTGCATGTATACGTAGTTGCCGCGATTTTGAACGTAATATGCATCAATGCTCCGCCTGTCATACTAAGATTAAGGACTCTGAATGCATGCAATGTTGTGTCTGTGTGGCATACTATCATTGCATATGTGTCGCCATTTCGCCTGCTCAGCTTAAAAACCTATCGACTGAAGTTAAGGCAGATTGGCTGTGCCCTGAATGTAAGAATAAAAAGCCGCGCAGCGATAACTCTAATACACCGGTCCGGCCATCGACGCCCAGTAACCCCAAAGCTAACGTCACCTTGCGCCGTAAAGGCCCGGATTCACTCCTTGAGTCAGACGCCGGTACGAGTTTTAATGTATCACGGTCGGAGTTGCGTGTTATTATACAGGAGGAGATGAGGGTCATCATGGAAGAATGCGTGAAAGATTTGAAAGCTGACCTGAATAGACAACTACAGGCTTTTAGGGGAGAGATCACTGGTCTCACGGAATCAATACAATTCATGAGTGATTCGTTTGAGCAATGTAAAAAGGATTTGAGTGGCTGTAAGACTAAAATTGACACAATTATTAAGGAAAAGGAAACCCTACAGAGTGATCTTATCATCATTACTAGCCGTCTTAATCAAATGGAGCAAATCTCTCGGGCATCGAACCTGGAAATCCAATGTGTTCCTGAGCGTAAGTCTGAAAACGTTTTATCTATTGTAACAAATTTGAGCAAAACCATATGCTGCCCTATAAACGAGTCGGATATCTTATATTGTTCACGCATTGCTAAGAAGAACCCCGAGAGTACCCGTCCTCGCTCTATTCTAGTTAAACTTAACAGCCCTCGCTCCAGGGACTCCCTGCTAGCCGCTGCATTGAAATACAATAAAACTCACTCACAGGAAAAATTGAACACGGAGCATGTAGGATTGGGGCCTAACAGGAAGACTCCCATATATGTAGTAGAAAATCTTTCACCTGAGAATAAGCTTCTTCACGCTTTGTCCCGTAAACGTGCAAAAGAACTTCAATACAAACATGTATGGGTCCGGGGCGGCCGTATATATATGCGGAAAACTGATACATCTGAATACGTCTTAGTGCGTAATAAATCGACCCTGGACAATTTATCTTAGGTTCTTTTCGTTATTTTGTAATCTATCGTGTAATAGTATATGGCTTAAAGTTCAATAGTTTAAATGTATATTTTCAAAACGTTAGGGGTCTTCGAACGAAGACGACAAACTTGTACAAAAACATATTAAAATACGATTATGATATAGTAGTGTTATGTGAGACTTGGTTAAATAGCACTATTTTTGACTCCGAGTTGTTTAGTGATCGTTACGCAGTTTTTAGACGCGACCGCGAGACTAGTGGCTTCCATCAGGACAAATCTGGTGGCGGGGTATTGGTGGCTGTGTCAAAGCATATTTATTCCCGTAGGCTACACCATTTTGAGAGTAAATGTGAGGATATTTGGATCGAATTGAATATACCTACGGAAAAAGGTACCCCAAATAAGCTTTTATTGTGTGGCGTCTACCTCCCGTCGCCCATTCAAAAACATTTTCTGGAACATTATATCGACAACGCTAATAGAGTCTTAGAGTCTAACGCAAAAGCGGTAATTTTGGGAGATTTTAATCTGAGTGGTATTGCCTGGAACGATACGGAGGTACCGTTTGCTGTAAATGGCAATAATATGACTAAGTCTTCATTTGAAAGCACTTTACTGGACTTCATGGCTTTAAATAATCTTACACAATATAATACGGTCCTAAACCATAAAGGCAAAATTTTGGACCTCGTTCTCACTAATCTTAGTATTCAGTTGAAAGTGACACGAAGTAACTCTGAGCTCAGTTCTGTAGATGATTATCACCCACCGCTGGTATTTACGCTGCCTTCCAGGTATTCAGCTAAACTTCTTTCCCGTAATTATAATGAGAGGCATAACTTCTATAAAGCTGATTTTGAAAAAATATCTAATTATTTAAGCTCGATACCATGGGAGAGTGACCTGGCTTCGTGCTCCTCAGTGGATGAAATGACTAACAAATTTTACTCAATACTAAGAAGTTCTATCTTAAAATATGTTCCTAAAAGCAAACCAGCATCAAAAAAGTTTCCCCCGTGGTATACCAGGGATCTTATTCGCCTCTCACGTGAGAAGTATAAGCTCAGGATAAAATACAAAAAGTACAATAACCCACTCGACGAACTGGCATTCCAAAAAATTAAAAAACGGTGCTCTGATTTAACAGAATCTTGTTATCTTAAATATATAACTGATCTCGAAAAGTCCCTATCAGTAAATCCAAAAAAGTTTTGGACCTTTCTCAAGAGTAAAAAAGTCAATAGCAATGCGTATCCATCTGCAATGACTTTCGATGATAAGGAAGAAACTTCTGGTACTGGTATTTGTAATCTCTTTGCCTCCTATTTTGCCTCGGTTTACCGACCAAGCTTGCCTCTCTGCAATGTACCTGATCTAGAATACTCAGTCTCTTGCTTCCTTGGAAGTCTCACCCTTAGGCGGGAGGATGTTCTGAAAACTCTGAAAGGACTAGATAAGAATAAGGGAGCTGGACCAGATGGAATACCCTCGTTGTTTGTAGTTCAATGCTGTGAATCTCTTTCCTTTCCTCTAACAATAATATTTAATGAGTCTCTAACGAATGGCGTATTTCCCTCGATCTGGAAGGAGGCGAGAATTGTTCCAGTTTTTAAGTCGGGAGATTCGGCATCCGTGAAGAACTATAGGGCCATTTCGATACTCTCAGTCTTTGGGAAGGCATTTGAATCGTTGGTTTGCCCGGTCTTGTCCTATCACATAAAGCATTTAATTTCTCCTTGCCAATCAGGATTTTTGGCATCTCGCTCAACGGTAACTAATTTGATCCCGTTTGTGGATTTTGTTTCTAGCTCCCTTGATTCCCGTATTACTGTAGACACCATATACACCGACTTTAGTAAGGCTTTCGATTCAGTTGATCACAAAATTTTACTGGGTAAACTTTCTCGTTTGGGTGTGTATGGCAGCCTTCTGGAATGGTTTGAATCCTATCTTTATCAGCGCAAATCGCACGTTGTGGTTAATGGCTACGCATCGCATTCCTTTCAGCCAACTTCCGGCGTTCCACAAGGTTCGCATCTGGGTCCAATCCTCTTTAATATATTTATTAATGATATCGCGGGTATCTTTGATCATGCTGCTTGTTTCCTTTACGCTGATGATATGAAACTGTCTATGCAGATCAGAAGTATTAATGATTCATTGCTATTACAGGAGGATCTAGATCGACTCGCTGGATGGTGTAGGGAGAACAGGTTATATTTAAATACTGAAAAATGTAAATTTATCAGATTTTCGAGATGCAAAACGAATTTGTCGCCGTCCTACAATATTGCCGGTCAAAAATTGCAAGAGGTGGACTCTATTCGCGATTTGGGCGTCATTATGGATAAAAAATTACGTTTTCATAAGCACATTGACCATGTCGCAACAAAAGGTTTCCAGATGCTAGGTTTTGTGCTGCGGAATGCAATGGAATTCAAAAAGCCCTCAACAAAAGTTCTCCTGTATTTGGCATTGGTTCGTTCGGGTTTGGAATATTGTAGTCAGGTTTGGTCCCCACATTATGAGGTTCATATCAGGCGAATCGAGCGAATACAGAAGAGATTTCTCTGGCACCTGTCCTACCAATCTAACAAAGCGAAACTGCTGCCCTCATATAAGGAACGTCTTGCCTATTTTAAAATGACTAGCCTACAAGAGCGAAGAATGTTTTTGGATCAATTGCTTTTTTATAAGATTATCAATGGCCTCATTGACTGCCCTGCGTTATTGCGATCTGTCAATTTTAATATCCCATACAAGTTGCCGCGTCGCGTACGTTACGTTCCATTCTCACCAAAAGATGCCAAAAGTTGCTTAGGTCACCATGCCACCATGAATCGCTTACAGAGACAGTACAACTTAATATCTAAGTCTTACAACATCGACATCTTTTCTGACAAGCCGTTGAAATTTAGACGCAAGCTCGGTCAGTTTCTCAAGTCAATGGTGTCTGTTTGATTCAAGTATCTATATCTATTGTTTGATTTTTTAACATATAAAAATAATGATTGTTAAATGATGATTAAAATGTTTAAGTTGTCATTTGCTTAGTGTTAACTAACCTATTTAAGTTTTATTTGCATAGTCCACATTTGCAAGCCGTGGCAGCCTATAATTAAGATGACGCTTAGCTTTAGTTTGATATTCATGTTACCTTAAAATCCATGTATTAGTGTTCGTCTTGTTGGTTATCCTTTTAAATAAAAAAAAAAAAAAAAAAAAAATAACATCGCCAATGTTCTAACGCAGTTATTACAGCCAATGTTTCTCTTTCAGTAGTTGAGTAGTTCTGTTGATTTTTGTTTAATGCTTTACTCATGTAAGCAATCACGACTTCTTTGTCATCTTGATGTTGAGTAAGCATTGCTCCTATGCCATAATTTGATGCATCACAATGTACAGAGAAGGGTAGTTCGAAGTTAGGGCAAGCAAGGACAGGAGCAGTTACCAAAGCTTCTTTAAGTTTCTGGAAAGCAGCTGCAGCTTGTGAATTCCATAAAAATTTAGGAGCGTTCTTCCCGGAACAGGTTAGTTGGTTGAGTGGAGAGGCAATGGTGCTAAAGTTTGGAATGAATCTTCTGAACCAGCTGCAGGTGCCTATGAATCTACGTACTTCTTTTCTGCAAGTAGGTACAGGATATTCTAAAATAGCTTTTATTTTATCTGGATCAGCACGTAGACCATACTCGTCCACTAGAAAGCCAAGGTATTTCAGTTCTTTCTTGAAGAATTGACTCTTCTCAAAGTTAATAGTCAGATTAGCATATGAAAGTTTTTCATGAACTTTCATGAGAAGCGATATGTGTTCATCAAAAGTCTCGCTAATAATAACGATGTCATCCAGATAGCAAAATACCTTCTCTCTCAAATTCAGGAGTAAAAAGCATATCCATTAATCTTTGTAGAGTTGCAGGTGAGTTAGAGAGACCAAAAGGCATTACCTTGAATCTAAACATACCTCTTCCAGGTACATAAAATGCAGTTTTATCTTTATCAGCAGGATTCAAGGGAATCTCCCAAAATGCTTTCGCAATGTCGATGCTTGATAAGTATTTGGCATTCTTCAGGTTGTCCAAAATTTCGCTTATTAATGGCAGACTATAAGCATCACGACGTGTAACTGAGTTAAGCTTCCTGCTGTCTACGCAGAAACGCCATTCACCATTCTTCTTCGGAGTGATGAGAACTGGAGATAACCAAGGACTTTCGCATTGTTCAATGACGTTCCATCCCAGCATCTTGTCAACTTCATTAATTAACGCCTTTTGTTTTTCAGGAGACAGTCTGTAACATCTTTGTTTGATTGGAAGAGAATCACCAGTATCAATCTTGTGGGTGATTAAGTGTGTGCTTCCCAGGATACCTTTTTCTTCAAAAGAAATTGTCTTGAAGCGTTGGATGATGTCGTTAGCGATGTCCTTTTGGTTAGGAGTTAAATGCTCATAAGGTAAAACTTTAATATCTTTAGTTTCGATAGCAGAGCATTTAGATTCTGTAAAGTTAAGAGAAGATAAAACACTAGGTAACAGATTAAATTTTCTCCAAAAGTCAATACCTAGTATTAGTGAAGGAAATATTTCCGGGAAAACATAAGCTTTAATCAAATGAGTTTGATTATTGAAATGAATAGGTAAGTCAAAATAACCCAAGGAATTAACTTTTTGATTATTAGCAGTAGAGACAGTAATAAGATCTGACTTGAAAAGTTTACAGCCCAGTTTAAGAATTTCCAAATGAGAATTATTACCCAGAATAGTTACTGAGCTGCCAGAATCTAGTAAACCAGATAAAGTTAAGTCATAAATTTTGACATTAACGAATGGACGATTAAGATCTTGTTCTTTGGAGTAGAGTGTAGAAGAGATTTTGTAACAAGAAAAGAAGTTTTGAATTGTTTTAATCCAACTAGCCCAATCGTCATTATCAAAGTTTAAGTTACTTTTCAAGTCAGCAGTTAGTTTTTTGAACTAGTATGTGGTTTGGGAGAACAAGTAGGGCAATCTGCAGTTTTAAAACCTTTAAGACCACATTTGAAACAAATCACGAATCGTGGTTGAGTACAAGTGTTCAAAGTATGACCTTGTTTACGACAGCGAACACAAAAAGAGCTTTCTTGAGGAGCTTTAGTTTGAGAGAGACTATTAACTTGTCTAGAAGGGTATTTGTAGGATGAAGTGAATTTATTCATATAGGGAGGAGAAGGTTGTGAGTTATTAGAAGAATTTGAAGAGCCAACTGAACTTGAAGTGGAATGCTTGTAGTTGAATTCAGAAATAATAGGACTTTGTTTTACATTTGGTTCTTTAAATTGTTTGTCTCTGTCAAGGAACTTTTCATAGTTTTGGCAAGTAGCCAGAAGAGAGTCGATAGAGTCAATGTCTTTTAGAGCTACGAAGACTGAATAACATGGGCGAATATTCCTCAAAATAATCTCCAATTGTTCTGTTTCAGAAAGTTTCTTCGAAAGACGAGTGAACATTCCAGACATGATGGAAATATAGATAACGATAGGTTCATCACGGCCTTGAGTTCGGTTCCTAATCGCTTCTAGAAGTTTATAATCATAATCAAAACCACCAAAATCTTTGATTAATAAAGAGGAAAGTTCGTTCCAAGTTAAGTTTGGATTCTGATTATATTTAAATCTGAACCAATGAAGAGCATTGTCGGTGAAAATTTCAAACGCTTGAGAAATCAACAAGTCTTTGGGTAAGCCACGAGCTAAGCAGTATTCTTCAAGTTTTTGAAGAAAGGATCTTGGACAGCTTTTACCATTGAAGGTGTGTCTTTTCAGATCTTTGAAGACGTTAGTTGGAGAAAAAGATTGAGGTAGTGGTGAAGGATACGGGGTATGGATCTTAACAGATGTTTGAGAAACAAGAGGAGGTTCCATGACAGTCGGGTCAACAGGAGGGTCAAGTGATGGAGAGTCATTTTCAGTTGGAGGTGGAGTCAAGGATTCGAATTGTTTAGTAATAGCGTCAAATTTCATCTTCAAAGTATCGAAAATAGTTTTAAAGTCTGGATATAAGTCAGTATCTATTCGCTCCAATCTGTAAAAAACATGATTAATAAAAGTTTCTATTAATCGTAAGTATTTGGTTTCACCTTGTAAAAATTTTTCAATTTTACAGTCCAGGTAAGTCAAAGTAGAACCAATTTGAGACAAGTCATCCTCGATCGGAATTGGAGAAGTCAGAATATCTTCAGGATGAGAATTGTCAACTAAACGCAAAACCTGTTTTTTTAGAAGCAAAACAGTATTAGCTGGTTCCTCACATCTAATCTTCACTTCGTATTCGAGTTCGGCCTTGTTAAGGAATTCGTACTTAATAACCCGTTTCATTGTTATAATTAAGTGTTAAGTTTAAGAAATAATAATTTAATAAAAAATTGTACCTCTAGAATAAAAATATTAAAGTGATGAATGTAAGTGAAGTGTTATATGTAGGTCTAAATATAATCCAGATAAGTTGAAAAACTAGATGAAGTTTTGTTTTAGAATTTGGAAAATATGATAAGGATGAGTAAATAAAGAGTTAAGAACGAAAGAGAAAGCAATTCAATCAAAAGTAAATGGATAAGGCGTAGCTAAGGTGAAGAAAAGAAGAACTTTACGTCGAGCGCCAAATTGTCGTGAAGCGACAATAAAAAAACTAAAGAACCTAACTTAACTACAACGAAAACAACCAAAATAAAATAAATGATTTAAAAATTTGAAAATTTTTACAGTTTCTTTTATAAAAAAAGGTATGAAGGTGATGATGGGATGTAATGAAAATAGTGATTTACAATATTATTAAAAAAAAATAACAAAAATAAAGATACTGCAACGAAGTATGCACAGGCTATGCCTATGATAGGTGCACAGCTCCTGCTCTAGGTACACGCAGAATCTGCAGAAAGCACACGCAGCGTCTGGAGAAGGTACATGCAGCGCTTGGAATAGACACACACAGCGTCTTGAGCAGGTACGCAGCGTCTGGAGTAGGTTCACGAAACGTCTGGAGTAGGCACGCAGCGTTTGAAGTAGGTACACGCGGCGCTTGAAGTAGGCAAACACAACTTCCGGAGTAGACACGCACAGCGTCCGGAATAGACACGCAGCGTCTGGAGTAGGTCCACGCAACGTCTGGAGTAGGCACGCAGCGTTCGTGAAGCGACAATAAAAACTAAAGAACCTAACTTAACTACAACGAAAACAACCAAAATAAAATAAATTATTTAAAAATTTGAAAAATTTTACAGTTTCTTTTATAAAAAAAAGGTATGAAGGTGATGATGGGTTGTAATGAAGATGGTGATTTACAATATTATTAAAAAAAATAACAAAGATAAAGATACTGCAACGAAGTATGCACAGGCTATGCCTATGATAGGCGCACAGCTCCTGCTCTAGGTACACGCAGAATCTGGAGAAAGCACACGCAGCGTCTGGAGAAGGTACACGCAGCGCTTGGAGTAGACACACACAGCGTCTTGAGCAGATACGCAGCGTCTGGAGTAGGTCCACGAAACGTCTGGAGTAGGCACGCAGCGTTTAAAGTAGGTACACGCGGCGCTTGAAGTAGGCAAACACAGCGCACTAGTAGGCGGAGGCGTAGGCGTGGCTAGGCGACGACTTAAGGAGCGGGCAGAGGCTTGCAGGATCCCGAGGCAGTGCGGAAAAGGCCTTTAGGAGATGCTTCAAGTATCAAAGCTCAAGTCAGACTCCCCCATTCGCCGATTGATCGGCTTATTTTTGCTTTTTGACGGATCTGCCTAAGAACGGAAAATTATTCTCATTAAATTTGAAATTATTTAAATTAAAAGCAAATTCTTGTAAATGGCCAAGAAGAAAGGAGTATTTTGAAGTAAAAACATCAGGCCGGTAACGATATTTGAATAAAAATTGCCATGACAACCTGATAAACAACGATGTCAAAACATGTCAAATTTTGGTTTTAGGCTCGTAATACAGAAACGGCAAGATTTAAGTGAAAAATGAGATATTACTTATATAGGAAAAAAAGTAGCGCAACAGCGCACACGAAACCCGAAATTGCAGAGTTACGGAGAACTAAATAAAAAACCGAAAAAGGTAGACTCCATTGACATCGATTTAAAAAGTGCTGATAACGTGAAAATACGACGTGAAAATGATTTGTTATTGTGTTCTTATGGTTTAAAAATGTTACAGGTTCCTATGAAAATAAAGGTGATGCAAAATATCCAGTTTTGAGATGAATGCAGAAAATCAAAAACAGAATGGTAAAATAAATTTAAAATAGTGTAAAATGGTATGTAAATAGCATAACACTACATTTTCCCCCCGTAGCGCAACAGCGCGCACGAAACCCGAAATTGCAGAGTTACGGAGAACTAAATAAAAGACCGAAAAAGGTAGACTCCATTGACATCGATTTAAAAAGTGCTGATAACGTGAAAATACGACGTGAAAATGATTTGTTATTGTGTTCTTATGGTTTAAAAATGTTACAGGTTCCTATGGAAATAAAGGTGATGCAAAATATCTAGTTTTGAGATGAATGCAGAAAATAGAAAACAGAATGAAAAAATAAATTTAAAATAGTGTAAAATGGTATGTAAGTAGCATAACACTACAATATTTCGTATGGTGTATTCCTTTAACTGAAAACGAGGCATTCCATCCTAGACTTCAGGGGTGACAATGCATGTGCATTTAGATTCTAGATTGAGGATAAATGTAGATGCCTATGGGCCACAGCATCCACTTACCATCAGTTGGACTATGTGCTCGTTTGTGACCCTTATTCTATTTAAAAAAATTACAGCAAGCGCTAACCATCTGACCTACCACGGAACCATATTGGTCAACTTACTGGCTTATATAGCGGAACATTTTATACACAAAAACACTACGAAAAGTACGAACTACAATTTACAATTAATTTGGTTATGGTATTTTGAAATGATGTCAAACGTACAGTGCACAAAAGATAACTGACTAAAGTAAATTATCAATTCATGTCAACAAACACTTGAAAATGAAAACGGTAATCTTGTTCATTTAAAAAACTTTAATCATAGACACTCTATTAGCAGTTACAGGCAATTAACATCAAAGTAAGGCAACTAACGACGTACCATTATGTAACGACAATAAAAATACAAACAGCTCTATCAGTCATTGAGACGCAAGATTGACTTAACACGGCACGTCGTCTCCGCACTTGGAGGGAAATGGCTTTGTGAAGATCCAAAACATTTCAGACCTCCCCCGCCCTGCGCTGGAAGGCTTTTAATTTACCTTGTCCCGAGATTTAGACTTTAGTTCTACGTGACGCTGCGTCGCGGGTGGACGTGTTATACTTCCACACAGTTCACATGAACTTTCTGTTACGTCATTCGTAATTGTCCGAGATTCGAGTTCCGTAGCTTGTTTATATTGAGTGTCTTCTCGGGGGTGATATGTTGCTTCAGTGAAATTCGATGATTCTGGTGAGATGGTGCGGCGGCGGGAAGTCAGGCGTGCTTCTATCACGCATCTATGCACAGCTTTATTGTGGCTGTTTACATGTTTCAACGGTAAGTTTTATAGTGTTTATAAGGGTCAAATTAAGGGTTGAAAAAACCACGGTTATGTTTGGCCGATTCAGCGGTTTCGACCGAATGATAATGTAAATTTTGGAATTTTGGGTATTTTACATATTTAGGACGGACTTTTATTGGAATTCTTTTCTCTTAATTAGAAATTAAAATTTTGATAACATATTACTTTAACTTCTAGATTTTAATAAAGCCATGTAAGTATATTTTTCAAGTAATGTATTAAAATTGAATAAAATAATCATAAAATTCTATCAAAGTTCACCGTTGTACATAGGTTCCACCCATTCATTGTATGTACTTAAAATATCATAAGTATTAATAGTTTACTGACCAAAACTACAGCTTTTTCATAATAACCATGTCGTAAATATATAATGTACGTATCAATTAAACTGCAATAAAAAAACAAGAAACATATTTATTAAACGCTTACTATTAAATTTCGTAATTGTGTTAAAATACTTTTCAAAGTAAAGAGTAGATTATGTTATTAAGTGTTTTTAAAATCAAATGGATCGAGCTCAAGAAAATTTATGAATAAAAGTAACAATTGCGAATTCTTTGCCTTTTTTATTATAAAGCGAAGTTTTGAATTTTTTGAAAATTTCTGGAATAGATTTTTGTAAACTAAAAGAATTGTTATTTCATTCATCATTCATTCCGTAAATCCTATAAAAAGTCAAAAATCCTCTAACGTAGCCCAGTTAAGAGAAACATTTGACGCGACAAATAAGAGAATAAATATTTTAAATATTAATATTAATGCGTAAAGTTAGTTTTAAAATTTATTCCATATTTGGCCTAGTCCGTAGTTCGAGAGTATGATAAATTAATGTTAATAATATTCATATTATTGAGAAACAAAATAAGTATTATTAATTATTTAAAATATTTAAGTATTGATTGAAATTTGGTATTTGTAATTTCTGGTTAACCTATGTATTATTTACAAGCCCCGTATTATTTAGGATAATTTTTTTGTGTTAGCATTGATTAGAGTATTTATTAATTGATTGAGTATTTTATAAACCTCAAACTTTCCTTATTTTAAACGAATATCCCTCTTCGTACATTTCACTTATATATACAATACACAAAATTCAATACCCTTTTTTTATTATGTGTATTTGAGAGACAAAAATAAACAGAGCGACAGACGATTGTACAGACAAATTATATGTAAATTATAATTTTGTTAACATTTTCGTAAAATATGCTAGATTTAAATTTTATCAGTTAATTAAAGTAGGTAGACTTTTATATATTAATGTTTTGTCATTATATTATTTATGATAAAAAAAAACATAAATGTCTGCCTAGCACTGGCCGAATGAATTAAGGTTTTCCGCAACATACCTAGTAAAACTAAAATACAAAGCTACTCCATTGAGTCAGTTTTTTTACATAAGAATTCCACAAACAACAGAAAGCCACGAGAAAGTCAGCAAGTTGGGAGCTTTGAAAATGTTGTAGATCTATGATAAATATTTATTTATTTAACCCTCTATTGCAACACACCTCCAACGACAGGTTACAAACTTAATGCCAAATGGCAGTCTCTATCAAAATATTACCATTTTTAAGTGCATAAAAATTAAAATAATTATTTCCAACAAATAGTTATTAACTTGTTACGTCGATACTGAAAAGATATTCCTGTTTCAATTTAAATAAAGAAATATTTTTATTTAAATAATATATTTATTACATCAGCGGTCACTTACGAGGGAGCAGTGTCTATAACATAGTTCAGTAGGATAACTATTTACATTTAGGTACAGGGAATTCGGAATAAAAGCTATACATGTTACACTCTGTAGTAGACCACTATATCCTACGCATATTACCTACATTATAACATAAAGTTAAGAGAAACTAAGCCACAAGTTTATGAAAAGTAAAGAGAATATACTTTATACAAAACTAATTTTACGGATATTTGTTTTACAATTAAAGCGAGATAATTAAAGCCTTTAATTTGATATTTTATTTAATTCCCACCGTTGTGGGTGCTTGTAGCTGTCACTGGGAGTCTACTATGACCATGGGTGCTATAAAGCAACTGAAAATTAGTAACTTTAAACTATAACAAACTCAACGCAATAAATTCGTAAAGATTATTTGTATCAATGTTTAGCATTCGTTTAAATATAAGAAATAATTATGAGATTATACCTGCAATAAAATAACATATAAAAATTATATACGTCCTACAGCTCCCATTTATAGGTTAATACTATTTAAGCAGAACGAGGTACTAAAGGAATATTTTGCGGCGGGTTGGCGTTTTTATTTTCAGTCGTTATCAGGAAGCCGCTGTTGCTCGTCATCTGGTTTGTTTCTCTCGGAAGCCTGTTGCACCCACGGGACAATATGGTTTTTTTTCTATAGAAGAGGGGACAAACAAGCATACGGTTCACCTGATGTTAAGTGACTACCGCCGCCCATGAACATCTGCAACCGAGTAAACTCCTTTCGTGAAGGTCCCTAGGGTGTATCATTCCAGAAAAATTGCCAGTGGTAAACTATTTCACAGATAGGTCGTACGCGGAAGAAAACTCCTAGTGAAACGTACAGTGGTGGACCGCCAAGCATCCAGATGGTGTGGATGGTATTGTACGGGAGGTTTGCCGCGTAGTGCGTTTATGAAATTTGGCGGCTGGGATTAATCCGAAGAATTCCTCAGAGCACTCCCCGTGGTAGATGCGATAAAATACGCAAAGAGATG
This sequence comes from Parnassius smintheus behrii, assembly GCA_036936625.1. Taxonomy (NCBI): domain Eukaryota; kingdom Metazoa; phylum Arthropoda; class Insecta; order Lepidoptera; family Papilionidae; genus Parnassius; species Parnassius smintheus. The sequence continues at coordinate 2,107,645 of JAUPFT010000026.1, forward strand.
CAACATCTCTTCGCAGCGCCAGTCAATCGAGCCGATCGAAAACCATTTGGTCGTTGACGATACGAGCTGCTCTGCGCTGGATGTGGTCAAGTGGAAGGAGCTGGCACTGGGAAGCCCCAGACCAGAAATGGGAGCAGTATTCTACATGCGGCCGAACCTGCGCCTTGTAAAGTTGCAGGTGGTGTGGCGGATTTACTATGGTATTAGTGGATATTCTTACACCGAATACTAGAATTAAGAGAACGATGACACACTGAAAACAGAACTACGCGCTGGGACCACTATACATACATTTTTTAAAGCAACTTTACGTTCTGCAAGGTTAATTTTTAAAATTACGAGTATTATTCTGTAATTTGTCTGCTCAGATTTTTGTCTTAACTTAAATTTCACGATGAGCAGTAGAAGAATAGAAGAAATAGGTGACCCTTTATTGACAAAAATGTATAAGTTATGTATTTACAATGAATTTAAAAGTTTTATAAAAGTTTCAAAATTCAAAAGTATAATGTTACTCGTCCAAAGTCACGTTACCGTTATAGCCTTTTAAAAGTACACTGCTGAATGTAGGCCTCCCGCATGGCCGGCGAGTTGACAGCCACAAGTTTAATATTTTTTTTAAATTGTTATTAGGAACCCCATTTCTTGTTATATTTCCCTCATTCGCCTCCTACATCACCCACTTGACGATATGAGCTTGTGGTTATTTTTGCACTGCCACTGCACAGTCGAAGTCATTTTACATATTTTTATTTTATATATTGTAATTTCATAAAAAATACTTATTTTACATAAATCAATTATAAACATATATGAACCATTTTAATGTTTCCGAGAAATTTATGAAAAAAACTGTCTAACTAAAATACGTTACACGTTTGCTAAAATGGTCTCAAAAACTGACAATTTTGACCTTCAGACAAAACTTAGACATTGCTTACTTTCAGTCTTATGATAGTTTATAAATTCATCGATGTATAGCACTTCAGTTGTACGTCACTCGTCTCATCAAGTGAAACGTGCCTTCTCGAAAACTTACCAAAAACTCATAAGAGGCTCTCTACAGAGTCGCTTGAGTGCATAACTGAGTATCTCTCAGCCGTTAACTGTAAAAAGATGGAAAACAGGCTTAAAAATAAGACACACAAACTCGTCTTCCCAATTTCATCTTCTTCATCATTGCAACCTGTCAAAAGTCTACTGCTGAACATAGGGCTTTCTCAGAGATAGGTTCACAGGAAATGGTATCTGCCATAGTGGTCAAGCTTGCCTGCGGGTTGTTAAAGAACTACAGTTCTTTTAAGTTGCTGACAGGAAAATTCTATGCGCTTTTTCTATTTCATTTCCCTCTGTCGCTTCTTACCTATACCCATGTGATGACGTCACGCAGTAGAGTAAAGTAGAGGATTCAAAGGGGGTTAAAATCAAAGAGGGTTAAAATTTAGGATTGACAGGAATTGGGGGCGAGTAAGGTGTTTTATTTGGTAGAGGTTTGATCCCCGATTATAACAAAACCACGCGCATTAAAAGGTAATGTACCGTTTTCGAGAAAAAGGTAAAAAAACTATTACTTACTGAAAATTATGTATGCTATTCGGCTTTCCCAGTAATATCGCATACGTTTTTCCGTGTTTTAGATATTTTAGGTTATAATAGTTTTTTCTTATTTTCTCAAAAACGATACATTATCTTTTAATGTGAGTGGTATTGTTATAATCGATAACCACACCTCTACCAAATAAAACACCTTACTTCCCCAAATTCCTACCAAACGATTCTACATCCAACCCGAGGATTCTTTTACGTTACCACTACACGGCGATTTACACAAAGCTAATTACGCGTATAGCCGTACGGGGAATGAACCCGTAGCACTGCGAGCTACGGGTTCATTCCCCGCACGAATCAAGTATGGTCTAAAATGGATTTGCAAGTTAGTCCATGTATGTTTATTTTTAAAATTAAATAAAATCTTTTTATTTTTCAACTTAAGAAAATATACAATTTGTTTTCGTGAAAAACAAACGTGCTTTTTAATCTGTAGTAGATTTACTTTTAAATATATATTATACCATTTAAATTAAAAAAAGTAAAGTGAACAGGTCACAAAAACGAAGTAAATTTGAACCGCATTGTTACCTGTGACAAAAAATGGAATCTTTGTGATAATCGCAAGTGCTAAACAAGTTGATTGGATCCTGTTTCAATACCTAAACCTACCCAACGGGCTGTAAATATGTTTTTGAATAATTTCTTGCCTCCCGTCAAGCTGATTTATTCAAGAAGGGTATCAATAAACCGTCACTGCGTTGGCAAAGATCCATCGATTTCATGGGTGATAACTTTGATTATTAGAAATAAAAAAATTAAAATACGTTACTTTATTTCACTAAAAAATGGCAATTTTATGGGTATAGATCTAATATATTCAAAGTACGTCCCACTGCTGGGCACAGGCCTCCTCTTATTTATAAGAAGGTTTAAGGACAAGTAAAAGCCGCCACACTTCCCCATTGCGAGTTGAACAAAAAATTAACTTGCGTCCAGCTGCTAGTCACAGGTCTTCTCTTATTTCTGAGGGGAAGAGAAGATTAATCTAATTATACAAAATTAATATTATGGTTATGACTAGTGAAGTGTTATGCAAAGGAGGGTTCTTACTTACTTGCACTAGGACTCTGTCAAGGTAAGTTACTACTTTCCTAGTTATTTCTGCTGGCAAATAGCGGTGCTTGCATGGTTTGTAGGGTATAGAAAGTCAGTACTATGATTACGAACTGTGTTCCATTTGACTTCATGGGTGATAAGACATCTTCACCCTGCTTTTTTTTTGCTTGTAGGTATCCATGGCTGCTGCAGCACATGAGCATCTGTAAACATCTTCATCTCATGCTATATCTACTGTACTACTGTAATATAAAAATATGTTTAATAAATAATTTGGAAACTGCGAACGCGCTTAAATTAAAATATTGCTATCCCTACAACATCAAACATTATTCCATTGGAAATATTTCGAGCTTACGTAGGGTTGACGTGCATTATTAACTCATTCACCCTATTAAAGAGCATCAATCCACATCGGGGGCAAACGATGTCCGTCAATAGACCGTATACGAGATTAGCTTTCTATATAGTCAAACCGCAACTAGGTATTATGGTTTCAAGATAAAATTTAAAACTAAGATCAGGCTTAAATATTACAAAACATGTGATTTACCTCTTCTGTACGAGACTGAAGTGAGAAACGAACTCACATTCAAACTGATAGGAAGTGACTTCTGCATTCCACGGACACCTGCAGTCAACTTCAAACCAAAATGGCTGCTGATGTGTTGTCAACTCTGAGGACTTATACGGAATGCCTCATAGCATGTAACAATACACTTTGCCCTACACTACTGACAGATATATATATATATATATATATATTGAGGAAGGAGTTGATAAATGATCGAAGATATTATCTTTGTGAGAATCTCTTATATGAATGTAAAAATGCTGCATTTTTTAATAGGTCGTTATTCCATCATGTTTTACAGGTGTATTTGTGTTTTAGTTCTTTACAGAATAATTCGAAATTAAACGGCGCATAACTCATTTGAGATACAATACCAACAATATCACAAATATTCTATTAAAATCATTTTACTTATTATCTACTTGAACTTATAAACTTATTCAGGTGCGCATTAAAATGATGAATTTTTTTATGGACAAATAAATTGTAAGTCTTTCTGAGTAAAGGAAAATGAACGTTAACATGTTGAATAAAACTGAATGTTTGTGCTGGAGGGATGATATGGGAATATGGTGCTTAAACCTATCCTGACAAAGGCTGTAAACGCATCTCGTTCCCTTTATGTTGAGCCGATTAAATGAACACGATATGTTTGTTTCGGGTCCAGTCCGGAAGAAGGGGCTGCGTCCGGCGCAATATCTGAACGATAGGCTGCTGTAGAAATCACTTGTTTAGATAAAGTGCTGGGTTGTAGAAGGATTTTCATTTAGTAATTTTTGTTAAACTATGTGGAAATTACAACATAATTTAACAAAAATTAATAAGTAAGTTCTTTTCAGGTTTTTAAACCCGGTGTTAACATTTTATGTTCGATAAAAATGCGACGGCTCCGTGGCGCAGTGGCTTAGTAATGAGTAACTGCGCTGGGAGCCGCAGGTTTGAATCCCGTACAGAACAAGTGTTTGTCCTTGTGAAATTTATTTTTGTAAACTGCCTCCGGGATACAGGGGAAAATGTTAGTGTGGGGGTGAGGTTAAAGAAAGCGTATTTAACCCACGTGAGTGGAATGAACAATAACAAAGGCGCATGGTGATAAGTCGTCTGTATATGTAAATAAATTAGAATTTACTTTCCCTATTTTTTCCATCCTCAGAGGTAGAATTATTAATTCTAGTTTAAATGAGACTGTCTCATTTTCCATTGAGATATTATAACCTATTTAATAATAATAATCAATAAAATCAGTTTAAATTTGTCAAAGATATCGCATAATATACATGCATACAAAAAATACAGTCAAATTAAAATCCTCTTTAATTAACTTGGTTAAAAAGGCTGTTGAAGTAAGGAATACAACGACACATTCGTCAGACAGAATCACAGTTTTACAATACTTCCTAAGACGCAAGCGAGCGCCATTTCGTTATACGTATATATAAACGTACAGACATACCATACACATAGCGATAGCGACACACATCATACAAGCATCACCCTCCTCATAGAGACGTCATTGAAAAAATGTAATGTATAATATATAAAAAACCGTAACCGTATTTCTTAAATCATCGTAAAATCCAGAATAGAACGTAGTCTGTCTCTGATTAGAACTCGAATTCATTAATTAAAAGTCGCTCGTAGTTGGAATACAACATAAAATAACTGAAAATTATAGTTTTACGAGAAAAATAATTTTTAATAAAAATTTGAAGCAAGTCGGCTTTTAATTTAAGCAAAAAATTAACGTAAAAATATAATTATTTTAAATCCTGTAGTCGATACTAAGACACCGTGTATGGAAAAATTAAGGCGTTTTGAATTCAAGTCTTTTGTGTCATTTAGTTTATATGTTTATATTTAGTATATAAATGTTTTATTTTTGTGCACGGTCAACAATTCAGATGAAATTGTAGCTGGTTGTTATTTACTTTTTTTTTGTATACTGCACACTACACAAAAACATGGAAAAATATATATAAAAGAAAATATATTCAACGTGCTACGATATACTGCTTTTACTAGACGATTTATATTTTCATGACCCTGAAATGGACTTTAATGATCTTATAAACATATGCAAATATATTATTTTTATTAAATAATATAATAACTCTAAAATGTCTGTTACGTAATAAACCGCTTGCTGTTTCATGAAGGACACATCATCCATTCAGAAACATAAACACTATATTTACTTCGCCATTGTCCAATTAGACACGACCTGAGCTCATCATTACAGCACTGTCATAAACTGTTCCCAATACAACCCATAAGCTCAGAGTGGATAACGATATAATTAATGTTGAAGTCATTACACCGCAGTGCCAACATTCAGATGTAGTAAAAGTCATAAATCATTCCCAAACACAACAGATATACTAAAACTAACACCTGCTGTGAAATACATAGGTAGGATATTCGTGCGAATAAATAACGCCTTTCACATGCCAACCAAATCTTGAATCGGTATTATTTATTACCGGTTATAAACTCACGCACTGTTGCGCTATAACCCATAAACTAACATTATTCCAGAGCATTGGGCATGCTCCATAATTTTTGTTGAATTTTTAAAATGTCCCCTGCGTTTTGAAGAAATTGTATTATACGAAATTTTCAAAAATTTTTTTAGCTTTTGAGTTTTTATACAAAAAATAAATGCCTCGCTCTCCCACTCTGTCTCTATTGTACGCGTTACATAAATAAAAAACAAATTATTATGTGATGTTATGTTGTGTTATAAGTAAACATATTTTTTCATAATTATATTAAGCCTTGCCGTCTTGCGAAAATGAGTCTATGTGCTCTTCTTCTTGTGCTCATATTGTCTCGTAGGTGTCACAAACAGCGGTTGTGTAAAGTCAGAAACGTCTTATGGCCTCAGATAGATGGCAATATAACCATCTCCCATAATACAATACACCAGAGGTAAAACAGGAGCGTATGCAAAGGAGCTACCCCTATTGCCGGCACATTTCTTCCCTAGTAATGAGGTCCTAGTTAGTGAGAGCAAGGCTGTTGCTGGCTGGTAAAATAGTCAATAGTAGTAGTTATTACGTTTACCTTTGGCAACAACCTAATTTAAAAATTTAAAATGTTATTATGCAAATAGAATGCATAAGGGTTAAGTTTTTTTTTCGTTTAGTTATGTTCACTTTTCTTAAACGTACGTGCATCGTATGGTGTCATATCAATTTATGGGAGATTATTAAAAAAAAAACTTTGAAAATATAGCAAGAACATTTAGCAGCGTACTTAATAACTAATGGCTTATTTCTTCTAACGTACTCTACGTTAAGTACGAACTATTGACCACGCGTAGAAAACGAATCGAATGAGAAAATGAATATGGAATAAATGTATGTTATCTATTCATTCTGCAGACTGCCAGTTAAGAAAAACATATTTTACAAAAAAATAACCATTGAGCTATTATGTACTACGTACTAGAGGTGACACTGCATTCAGCTACTGTGTTCCACTCAACTGCTGTGCATACACCGCACTTTAATCAGTCACTCGCTAGGCGCTTTTAGAGCTGTCACGTGTTGTGTTGATTTAAAAAAAATCTCTTGATAAAAATATGCCGTCGTATTTACTTAGATATTGCACAAATAATTCAATAAATGTCAGTAAAACCAAAGAATTACTTTTCATCTGTTAATTAGATACTTCATCAATAACAACGTATTGTGTATTAATAATAAAACAAATTATTCCTAAGACGCCATGTCGTGTCATGGAATATAAATTATGAAATTAATACGTTCAGATGCGATATTTCTGTGGGTACTTAAGTATAGGATGAATATATTATTATACACATTTTCTTTTTGTGGAAACATATATAAGTTGTTATGATTTGGAAAATTTTTCATGTTTACGTCTGCTTATTATTCTTTTATTTTATTTTTAGGTTTCCACATCAAAGTCAAAGTGGTATAAATTCGTCCATTTTTAACTCTCTCGTGCCTAGCACTTATGAACGACATTTATTTTAATTTTAATAAATATATATGTAATTTAAATGTTATGTTAATAAGTTTTGTTAAACATACATTTAGTATGTTTTTATTATTTTACTTAGATACCTTTTAAAATATTCAGGTAAAAATATCATTAAAATGTAATTGTGATATTATATTATGTAATATTATATTAAAAAAGCAAATATAGTAAAAGTAAATTACAAAATTTAAATATTGTTCTCGATATTATTCACCTATTTAACAATACAATCTACTATTACCTACAGATCATTCTACCTATGTTTATTCTATGATAAAAAACAACCGCACGAACACAGAGTAGCGCACATTTTTTGTATGAGATAATTGTTCTAGTACGTAAGTACATATTACTTCAATGAAAATGACACATATGGCAGTGGACGGTGTGGTGTTCTTGTGTAACACCATGTCATTGTTAAAGCTTTTGGACCGTTCAGAATCTCGGCAAAAACACTTCGGCCGTGTCGTATCCATGTTAGTGTAAAATGGTCCCAAATATTTATGAATTCGTTTTTCTTGTCGCCTAACAGAACATCTGAGTGGCTAGAAATTATAAGAACAAGTTTTAAGCCGATATAGATAACCGTGACAGACAACTGCAGTTCAGACTGATGAGACTGTTTGTAATGCTCTGTTTTCTCCTCCAAAACTGACTGTTTTATTTCCAAGAACAATATAAAAAAGATTGTGGTTATCTGTATGTTTTTCTCATTTATCTAAAGTGATTTATAAACACTTCGGCCATATAATACTGAAAAAGATTAGAGTAGGGAAAAACAATAGCTAAACTCATAAAAATACTTTATTTATGATATCTTATGTATAAAAACAAGCCTTCAATTAATGAAATAATATATAAAAAATAATCAAAATACTCTAAAGGATAGGATTTTATTCATTTGTTTAATACAGCAACAGCTTAAACATGTAGTGTGTTACATTATAAGGTATTTTAGTACTTGCAACACCGAATTCGCGCACATTCGTACAGACTTACGCGCGGTTTTTTAATATAATTATTATATATGTACGTTTTTCCTTCGTATTTGTGTTTTATCGTATTGTACTTTTATTTAATAAATGCCGTAGCCCCAAGCGAGAGCACCACTAATTATAAACCATGTGTTAAATTAAATAAGCTTTTAAAAAGTTTAACCAGGTGACAGCATTGTCTATGACTCTTTTTTTATCATCATTGTACATCGTGTTCTTGCTGTGCAGTTGAAGAATAAAAGTTTTCATATTCAATTAATTAACATCTTTTAATTGATAAAAAAACCCATAACCCTTTAGGTTATGGGCCCAGGTAGACTCTGTAATTGAAATCTCGTAGAAAACAGCAAAAAGAAAAGTTACAATCGTTGTTAGAACAAATTGACAAGATAACCTCAAAATGGATTCCCGCGCGACAATGAATTTAGACAAATTCGATGGACAGAACTTTAGGCAATGGAAATTTCAGATAAAGTGTGCACTAAAAGCAAAAGGGATTGACATTTCAGTGCCTAGACCATCTGTAAACAGTGTTGAGTGGACGAAAAATGACGGCATGGCAATGTATATTATGACCTCTTCGATGGATTACAAACAAATTACCTTGATAGAGAACTGTGAAACTGCCATGGAAATAATGTCAAAACTAGAATCAATATATGAACAGAAGAGTGAACTATGTAAAATGTTAGTTCATGAGAGATTCTATCAATACAAAATGTCTGCAAGTGACAGTGTCGCTCAGCACATTTCTAAAGTCGAATCTTTAGCCAAGCAGTTAAAAGAAAGTGGAGAAAACATCAGTGAAATGGCTGTGATAACAAAAATACTTGGAACATTGCCTCCCAAGTATAGATCACTCCGTCAAGCCTGGATGTCATTGGATCCAGCGAATCAGACTCTTGTCAATTTAACTGCTCGTTTATTGGACGAAGAAGCCAGTTTGCAGTGTGAAGACGAGCAGGAAACGGCTCTCCTTGTGGCTAACAAAAGTTGCAAGAATAACCCAAAACAAAATGATCAGAATAAAGGTGCTGGTGGCTCAAATCAAAATAAACCCACCAAACACAGGTTCGAGTGTTATAATTGTGGAAGGCGAGGACATTTTGCTCGAGAATGTCGTGCTCCAAAAAAATCCAAGCCCAGAAAACCTCAACAGGAAGGTGCAGATTTATTAGCGTTCAATATAGAAACCAGTTTTAATACAACTGAAGAGAATGCTTGGATTTTAGACAGCGGTGCCTCTGCACATATGACATACAGAAAGGAGTTCTTTTTAAATCTTTTTGAATGCAGCCAGAAATCATTGACGCTAGGAAACGAACAATCAGTTGAAGTGGCCGGCATCGGCAAAGTGTTAATAAAGAGATATGTCAATGGACAGTGGGAGAATAGTGAGCTGCATAATGTGTTATATGTTCCGAATTTAAGAAGGAATTTATTTTCAGAAGGTGTGATAATGCGTCAATCCTATACGATTATAAAGAAAAATTCTAGTGCACTAATTTATAAAGGTAATGATTTGGTAATGTGTGCAAGAATAACAGAAAACAACTTATATGAGTTAAAGATAAAAGCAGTGGTCGCAAACACCTGTAACTTAGTCCAAAGTAATCAAAATAATATTAAAATATGGCATGAAAGACTGGGACATCTTAACCTAAAACAAATCAAGAATATGAGTGCTAACAATGTTGTAGAAAGTTTGACACTAAGTGACAGTGATCAAACTGACTTTGTGTGTGAAGCATGTGCATATGGGAAACAATGCAGATTTCCTTTTCAAAAGTCTGTACGTGGAGAACTACAGCCAGGTGACCTGGTGTATAGTGACATCTGTCGCCCTATGAGTCATTTATCTATTCAAGGTATGAGATATTTTGTTTTATTCAAAGATGCTGCTACAAGTTACAGACATGTATATTTTATCAAACAGAAAAGTGATGTGATGGAAGTATTTAAGAAATACAATGCTATGATCAAAAATAAGTATATGCACAGTGTAAGGATATTGCATACTGATAATGGAAGGGAGTATGTCAACAAATCTTTCGAGGACTACCTGAACAAAGAAGGTATAGTACATGAACGTACTGCACCTTATACGCCTGAACAAAATGGGCGTGTAGAGATAGAAAACCGCACGATTGTGGAAAGTGCACGCTCAATGTTGTATGCTAGGGATGTACCACTGGACCTATGGGCAGAGGCTATCAATTGTGCAGTATACTTACTAAACAGGACTTCCTCCATCCAGACTCCTCAGAAAACACCATTTGAACTATGAAATGGTATTAAACCTCATTTAGGCCATGTCAAGATATTTGGAAGCATAGGGTATGTACACATTCTTGATCAACTTAGAACTAAACTTGAAAAGAAGAGTGAGAAAATGATATTAGTTGGGTATGATAACAACAATTATAGGATGTTCAGTCTAGAAACCAAAAGGGTGAAAATATCAAGAAATGTCATCTTTGATGAACAGCATGTTCCAGATATAAGGAAAAATATTACACAAATATGCTTGGATGATGAAGAGAGAGTAGAGCAAGAAAATGAGACGCAAGGAACTAATGCAGAGGATACTCTCATAGAATCTACATCATCGGAGAACGAGGGCAGCTTGCAGAGTTGTAATAGTGATGACCCAACATATGAACCCTCTCAAGAGATAGATGATGACACAATCCAGAGCAATATAAATTTGAGACCAAGACATAATAGGATCTTTGAAGCTAACCTAGTAGAATTTTCAGTGCCACAAACATATAATGAAGCAATGAAGAGTCCACAAAGAGATGACTGGTTGCGAGCTATAGATGAAGAATTGCTTGCACATAAAGAGAATAATACTTGGACTTCAGTTGAAAGGTCTGGTCAACGTGCTCTTACTACAAAGTGGGTTTTCAATATCAAGAGGGATGAGAATAACCAGGTTAAGCGGTTTAAAGCTCGTTTATGTGCACGTGGTTTTAGTCAAATTAAAGATATAGATTACCAAGAAATATTCTCTCCGACAACGAGATATGACTCTATAAGAATTATCCTTTCTATTGCAGCTAGGTATGATTTAGAAATTCAACAATTTGATGTAAAAACTGCCTTTTTGAATGGGTATCTAGATGAGGACATTTTTATAGAAATACCAGAGGGTGTGTCAATGAAAAATGATTGTGTTTTAAAACTTAATAAGTCTTTGTATGGTCTTAAGCAGGCACCTCGTTGTTGGAATAGAAGATTTACTGAGTTCTTGGTAAAATATGGTTTTAAACAATCTCAGGCTGACAATTGTATTTATATAGGTATATTTGATGAAGTAAAAGTATTTATAATAATTTATGTTGATGATGGGCTTATAGTCTCTTCCAGCTCCTCATTGATTAAAAGGATTATAGAATATTTAAAACAAGCATTTAAAATTAAAGAACTAAATTTGAAATATTTTGTGGGGATAGAAATAATAAAAAGAAATAATTGTATCTATATTCATCAAAGAGACTATATAGAACAAATTATAGACAAATTTTGTATGAGTGATTCAAATTCTGCTAGTACTCCAGCAGATGCAAATGTAGTTATTACAAAGAAATTGGATGAAAGTATTGTTAACTTTCCTTACAGAGAAGCTATAGGCTCCTTATTATTTTTGAGCTCTGTATCAAGACCTGATATTTCATTTGCTGTCAATGTCTTAAGTAGATATGTTAATAATCCAAGTCAGCAACATGTGAATGCTATAAAACGTGTTATTAGATACCTAATAAATACTAAAGATTTGTGTATAAAGTATGGAGAAAGCAGTGATCTCACTGGCTATTCAGACTCAGATTTTGCAGGTGATGTGGACACGCGTAAGTCTACTACAGGGTACATTTTCAATATGAATGGAGGACCTATAACATGGTGTAGTCAGAAGCAGAAGACTACTGCCCTCTCCACTACTGAGGCTGAGTTTGTATCAGCTTGTGAAGCTGCGAAAGAGATATTGTGGTTACAGCAACTATTGTCAGATTTAGGTGAAAATATTAAATGTGTTCAATTGTATGTTGATAATCAGAGCGCAATTAAATTAATTAGCAATCCTGTTTATCATAAAAAAACTAAGCACATAGATGTGAAATACAATTTTGTAAGGGAAAAGGTTGAGTTAGGTATAATTAAATTAAATTATATTCCTAGTAACAGTCAATTAGCAGACATGTTGACAAAAGCGTTACCAGTTCAATCTTTTGCCTACTTTAGAGATCAAATTTTTTATAACTTATGTGATTAAATTTCAATGGGAGATATATGGTTAAACTTTTAGTGGGAGTGTTAAATTAAATAAGCTTTTAAAAAGTTTAACCAGGTGACAGCATTGTCTATGACTCTTTTTTTTATTATCATTGTACATCGTGTTCTTGCTGTGCAGTTGAAGAATAAAAGTTTTCATATTCAATTAATTAACATCTTTTAATTGATAAAAACACCCATAACCCTTTACCATGTAATACGTAAGTTTAATTATTTTCTGTCTAATATACTTCGATCAGTAATATTTATGTTACAAAAACTAGTTAAAAATAATAATTTCAAAGACTGAAAAAAAACTGCTGTCCTTGTAATTATAGATAAACCGGTTAGGATACATCCTAATCATTATGCATATACATTAACCTATATAACACTCATGAATTGGAACTTTATTAATGTCTACATTGTGTAATAATAATAATAAAAACTGACTGCCAAAATCACTTTTTTTAAATCTTCATAACTGTTGTCCACTACTGCCTAGCTAAATGCACTTTTCTAATTCTTTATATAGAAGATCTGTGCTTTCAAACGACATAGATTTCATCTCTGTACAGTCTGGGGAACAGCTTCATACAATTTTTGGCCATCTCCTTTATTTTTAGAATCCAATAATGTTGCTATACCTAAGTTTATTCAATTTTATTGTGCGATGGAACCTTCAGATAAATCATCAACCCATATAAACTACAAGGGACCGGAGTCATTTGAAGAACGAGCCTTCTCATATTACAAATAATAATTTAATTCTATATGTTTTTTTTTTTTATAGAAGAGGGGGCAAACGAGCATGCGGCTCACCTGATGTTAAGTGACTACCGCCGCCCATGATCAACCGCAACACCAGGAGAATTGCGGGTGCGTTGCCGGCCCTTTAGAAAGGAGTAAGCTCTTTTCTTGAAGGTCCCCAGGTCGTATCGGTCCGGAAAAATCGCCGGTGGTAAACTATTCCACAGAGAGGTTGTACGTGGAAGAAAACTCCTTGTGAAATGTACAGTGGTGGACCGCCAAGCATCCAGATGGTGTGGATGGTATCGGGACGTTTGCCGTGTAGTGCGTTCACGAAATTTGGCGGCTGGGATTAATCCGAACAATTCCTCAGAGCACTCCCCGTATATGTAACCATAAAGTGGTAAATAATCAGTCAGGAATTATTAAAAATCACAATGACCGTCTTGTGGATAGTAAATAAATCAATCAATGTTTATAAGAACTCGCAGTCTAAATGGAGGCTCATCGATCAAATCAAATGGTATCTCGTATGTTATGTGAGCACACACCGCACATTATGCGCGGGCATGTTTCTTTTTATCACGGTGCATATTGTCTGCGTAGACAATTCAACAAGCAAATACTTGTCATATTAATTAATACTTATTATTCATATTATTGTATATTCATATAAGATAAATAAAAACATGAACAAACTGAAATTTCGTAGCTATATTCACTGCACCGATTTCGCGTTATTGACGAAGGTCGAAGGAGTTAGCACAATGCAATTTTTAGCAGTGCACAGGCTTTAATTAAGACGTATTTTATATTTATGTTATAATTTAATGGAATTAATATTTGTGCAGAAACACAAATTGTTGTTTTTTTTACTAGTTGTGTCTTGGTTGTCTCTGTCTTTGACATTTCACTTAAGCTCACTGATTGACATTAGCAATGATTACTAAAGCATTACAGCTGTAGTAGCTCAGGGGCTGTATATTATCACTAAGTACGCGAGTAACCCTAGTTCGATCCCTGCCGCCACCAATGAAATTGTTAATTGCTATTAAGTGCTGATTTACCACGTGCTCGGCGGTGAAGAAAACATTGTGAGGAAATCCGCATATCTAAGAAATTAGAAAAAAAAACACTTTGAATGCATGTGAAGTTCACCCACCAATCTAAATAATAAGGCGATTATATTTCTGTGGCCATCACGCATTGAGGCAGCGCGCCGGACATTTACTTTCTTTAAAGCCCTCTCAGAAATGAAAGGAGGCCTGTGCCCAAAAGGGAGACTTATATAGGCTACAACTTTAAGGTGAAGTGGGCGCCAAAAGCAAATTTTTCGCGCTTTATAGGTGCAACTGGCGGCTGTTTGGTCGGCCTGCGCGCTGATTATTCGCACAATTAAACAGCGTGCAGAAATTTATTTCTTTTTAAAATTAAATGTACTCTTTAATTGAAAAATAAACCTATAATTCACTCACGTATTTACTGGTGAACACATAGCCTGAATTTATTTGAAATTGATTTCATTACATTCGAATGAAACAGCTTTTTCACTTAGTGGACGTACCTAAAATTATAGATTTTGAGAAAGTTTTGCGATCTTTTTCTATCGAACCAAAATTGTCAATCGTGTTTTGGCCAATATAAATTACTAGGAAAAATCTTTAACTTTCATAACGATTTAAATAAAATGTGGATTCGTAGTTTTAATAACAAAAAATTGCATTTCTGCGCACCTATAAAGCGTGAAAAATCTGCTTTTGGTGCCTAGATAACCTTAACTTGTTCACACGGATGCTGTCATGCCAACTGCCTACCAAAAATAGTATCCCACAATAGTTTAGTAGTAACTAAAATCACCACCACCATAATCGTTACTACCACCACCTGACTTTTTTGTACTTGTGAATACGTTGTTTTACGAAAAGATATTTATAGAAACATACAATATGAAGCTTCTGTGAGAATACCTATTTCCATAAAATTCTCTCGAAGGCATTCATTCGGTTTTCAATTATAAATTGCACGTATTTTCTCAATTTTCGCTCCTTTACCCTACAGCAAGATTCCACATGACATTATAATTTAAAAATTAGCAAAATATATAATATTAGCAGTTTCAATTTAAGTTACAGTAAAATTACATGTTTTATTCTAAATAATATTGTTATTTTTCCTAATTTTTTTTTACATTCATCAGGTGACAACCCTATCGAAATATAAAAAGTTATAGGGAGGGCGGCTTGATTCTCTTATTTTATTTGAGCGAGCTATAAATAAATGAAAAATGTTGTCCGATAGCTCCAGGGAACAAAATAAAGATAATTTCGCCTTCGTTATTGGTAATAAAGGTCACTGCATGCATCACTAATCATTTTCTGGTCCAAATATAAGTAGTTACGTTGTACCAGTTCTGGCTCACTGAGTCAGAAGTGGTACAAGTGCGACGTTCGTCGACTCACGATCCTAAAAAAAAAGGTTTTGGCATGCTCTGATCACGAATCTACGGTCCATTTTTGCGTAGGATGCACGGTTCCGGAGATGTACAGATCAATTAACTCTTATCTAATTGATATCCGGTGAAGGCCTCAACCGTCATTAGCGCTCCATTGTTCTTATCTACTTATCTATTGTTCGTTCAATACCATCATTATCTATTCTTCCTCAGCGTGGTGCTATAGTATTAAACTATTTTGTTCCTATCTACATTAATCTGACTCATTAATAAAACACATTACCCAATTTTGTTAAAATTTTTATTTATAAAATACAAAATCTTATTACTTATTATCTATAAAATAGGAGCGAAACATCTCATCCACTAAAATATCGTTGTACAATGTGTTCCCTGTAAATATACTCGTAAAACTATGCATTGAACATCCCTGAAACTTATATAGCAAATACATTAAGCAATATTCGCCACAAACTGAAGTCCACTCATTCTGAATCCTATCAACATTCCAGTTCCGTCTTTTACAATTTCTTTTAAAAAACTCTAGATGATATCGTACAGGTGCCCGTCTGTATGAATCAAAATATTGACCGACGTCATTCGTATCGATATACAAAGCTACCCAATGTGACCCTGGTTTATCATCTGTACCCAAATTGCATATTACCTAGTCAGGTCATAAATTCTATTACATGTTTAATATAAAATAATTGAAACAAGTTTATTCATTATGTGACCATTTATATACCAAAATGAATTTAACAAAACATAGATTCTTATGACACTATAGTTTATTCAAAATGACCTCAGTGATTTTGAATACAGGCCTCCAATTTGCGCGGCCAGTCGTCTATCGTACCACGAACGAGGTCCATGTCAATATCGGCGGCTGCCTTAATTAAGGATGTCTTGAGTGACTCGAAATTGGGATGAGGCTTTGAGCACGCCTTTTCCTCCAAGTGTTGCCATATCTTGTAATCTAACGGATTCAAATCTGGACTGGAGGAGGGCCAGTCTTCGTGTCGGATGAAGTCGATTTCACGCGCCGCCAGCCAGTTTTGTGTGCTCTTCGCTCTATCAGCTGACGCCGAATCTTGTTGGAATACCCAGTGCCTGTTATTGAACATGGTATGAGCAACAGGTTACACAAGGTTCGTCAGGACTGTATTTTGATACACAACTGCATTCGTTTTTAACCTTTCTCACAAAAATGTACCTCTGTTAAACCCCAACCATACCATGAGCGAGGATGGAAAATGACCTCGTTGGACACGCGGAATACGGTTGCTCGCTTCTTCACTACTGTGTGCGTACACCTTATCATTTTGTTTATTGTAGCTCTCTTCTACGGTAAAAATTTTTTCATCCGAAAAAAGAATTTCCCGATATTCTTTTCCCGCGTACCGCTTCAACAAAGCGCGGCATCTCTTCAGTCTCAGGTCCATTAGACGAGCATTCAAACGATGTCCTGTTTTTCTTCGATATGCCCGAAGCCCTAAGTCTTCATTTAACACCCTTTTCACCGTGGTTCTGCTTAACCCCATCTGAAGGGCCAACAGTTTCTGCTTACGTTTGGGATTTCTTTGAATTCGTGCCTTTACAGCTTTTATCATTGCTGGAGTCCTAACAAATCGAGGGCGACCACTTCTTGACCCGTCATCTACACTAGAGTCTTCATTGTATCGTTTGATGGTACGATAAACGAATCTTTTGGTTATATTCAAATTTTTCAGTATATCAAAAAATTTAATTGGCGCGTAATCGCAACGATGCAACGCAATAACTGCAACACGGTCTTTTTTAAGCGTCCACTCCATATGTAAAAATGAGTAAAATTCTAAAAAGTATACAGTTTTATTTTCATGAACAATTCGAATTCAATAAACTTTTTGTGGCCAGCATTCTAAAAGAAAAGTTTTTACTGTGTGACAATACTGATGACCAGACTAGGTATATACGTTGGTACGTGGGTGTACAGGGGCAGTCTGTTAGCAGCATAAACATTATTTTCTAGACTGGGGTGAATCTTTTTCAGATGTTGTTGTACATCTAGTGTATCCATGATATTACTGCTATTTGTAGATTATCACAGTACAATCTACTCAATGACTAACATAGGAATGATCAATTATGTGATTTCTAAATATTAAATTGCATTTTTTTCTGTTATACAAAACGTATTTGAGTCATCAATACACTGAATAAGACGCAACACGAAGTAATGCTGAGATGAGCAACAGAATGTGAGATAAGGTTGTTGACGCATAAAGTTATTATCAATTCTACTGTAGAAATTCTTTAGATTAGAATTATTACTTACTGGTACTATATAAGACCAAGCAACTGCAGTCATGGAGTTAGTGTATGGTCGTTTGACCGCAGTGTATCTATCAATACTACATTTGTGTTACTTCAACGCATCAAAGGCCATAGATGTAAGTGTTTAATCTATTGACAAACTTGCTTTTCTTTCTGCTATTTTCTTACGTGTGTATGATTTAGTGTTAACAAATTATATTTAAATATTTTGTGTGTGTATATTAAGCCGTGGTAGCTCAGATGGTTAGCGCAAGCTGTAAATTTTACAATACGTGTCCCGGGTTCGACCCCCGCCGGCACCACTTAAATTGTTAATTGCAATTTTAAGTGCTGATTTACCACGTGCTCGGCGGTGAAGGAAAACATTGTGAGGAAACCTGCATGTCTGAGAAAATTTCGAAGGCATGTGAAGTTCACCAACACGCATTGAGACCGCGCCGCGGACATTTCCTAGCCATAAATACAAAGACAATAGCAGAAAGTAAAAAGTTAAAAAATACTTTTTTAACAATGACAGTCATTAGTTGACCATTAGTGAATGTGATTCTGTTTTCTTAAATTACAGGAAGACAAGAGCAGAAGGAAGAAATAGGATGATGGGAAGAAATGAAGAATGAATTGTTATGTGAAGTTTGTTGGAACAAACATATTTTAGTCACGTGTAAATACTTTTAACATTTTGGTTCAAAATGACACAAAATCTAAAAAATTTTAGATACATCATCGACATAGACGGATTTTACATTACATATCCTCATAAACATTTTCAATGTAGAGAAATGGCTATTCTAGACGTAAAACTATCTAATAAAAATGATTCGTTTATCGATCATTATTTGTTTCGGCCAAGTTATCCTTTCAATTATTTGTCGCTAAAAGACAAAAAAACTGTTCGTTATTGTAAAACACACGTGCATGGCATTTCATATTTTGATGTGACCGAAGAATTAAAATGTGCCTACAAACAAGAGAACATCATTCCCATATTAAATTTGTATATTAGAAATTTGTGCAGACGAAGTGATCGCATACAAAGGTGGTTCAACAGGAAAACAATTTTTAAAAATGTTGACGACGAATGATAGAATTTTTAATATTGAAGAATACAAATGTCCAAAATACAATGATTTGGTAAATGTCATAAATTTAAACAAACGTTATATGTGTAATAATCATATATTTGCAAAAAATAATCACAAAATTTTACATTGTTCTTGTGACGAAGTGTGGGTTTTTTACAAGTGGTTATTACTTGCTTACTTACTTACTTACTTATCGTCACGCACAATCCCTAACGGGGTAGCCAGAGAGAACAGATCGCCAAGTGTCACGATCCTTACATACCTCTTTCGCTTCTTTCAGGTTCATTAACTTCTTCATACATGCACGTCTAGGTATCCGAGTACTCTTGACCCTCCCCTCTTCGAGCAATTTGCTCACATGGTCTTCGAAAGTTAGTCTCGGTCTACCTCGACACCTTTTAATATTTACTTTCGCTCTATATATTTTCTTCACCATTCGGTCTTCACTCATTCGTTCAACGTGTCCCAACCATTGGAGTACGCCCCTATCAATTTTTGTGATAAGGTCATCTTTCAATCCTGCCATATTGCGAATCTCTTCGTTTCGCTTTCGGTCGGCTATGGTAACGCCACACATTTTACGAAGAGATCGCATCTCCACTGCATTCAACTTGCTTTTATGCTTCTTCTGGCATACCCAGGTTTCGCTGCCATATAACAAAGTCGGTACCAACACTGCGTTATGTATTGCAAGGCGTGCACTCTTCACCACGCCTTGCCTTTTTACTAATGCATTCAGGGCACCATTGACTTTGTTTCCGGCAGCGACACGCCTATCCACATCTAAATCACATCTTCCATCCCTGCTGAAAGCACTCCCCAAGTATACAATTTCATTTACCTGTTCTAGACATTCCTGATTTACCCATATTTCACATTTCGTTCTCTCTTCGTCCTTTTCAAATACCAGAACCTTAGTTTTATTAGCATTCAAACGGAGACCTTTAATTTCACATTCCTCTTTCATACACGTGACTAATGCCTGCAGTTCTGCTTCTGATGGTGCAATAAGCACTGCATCATCAGCATACAGCAGACAATTAACTTTTATGTCACCCAATTTCACACCCAAACAGCTATCTTTCAGCTTCTGTAAACAGCTGTCGAGATACAGTATGAACAGCCAGGAAGACATGACACAACCCTGTTTTACGCCCGCTTGGACGCTAAACATGGGTGACAGGTCATGCATGGTTCATAGTAGAGTGACTGCACAGCCCTTAACAATCGACCATCCACACCATATCCCGGCAACAGTTCCCACATTTTCTTCCTTATAACCTTATCAAATGCTTTCTCCAGATCCACAAAAGCACAGAAAATCCTCTGGTTAACACTCAGAAGCTTCTCCGTGATCATGCGGAGAGAAAACATTTGATCCGTGCATCCTCTTCCAGGTCTAAATCCGCATTGTGCCTCCCATAAGAATTTTTCCGATTTCTCTTGCATCCTGCGTGTCAAAACCTTCGAATAAACTTTACTTGCTAAACTGGTCAAGCTGATCGCCCGATAGCTCCCGCAGTCAAAATGTGAACCTTTACCTTTATATAAAGACACAATGACCGCGGATCGCCAATCATCCGGGACATCTCCCGTCCGCCAGCACAAATTGCACAGCAGATGAAAGCTGTCCCAGACGCGAGGCCCACCGTACTTGACCATTTCAGCAGTAACTCTGTCTAGTCCCGCAGCCTTACCACATTTCAAACTTCGAATCGCACGTTCAATCTCTTTCATGCTGATGACCTCAGTGTCATCGAGGTCCGTGTCTGGCGTGCCAGTCACGGCGTCACCCCCGGATCCTTCACTAAGATCATGACACGCATACAAAAGTGGTTATTACTTGAAAATAAAATTTTAAATTAATCATAAATTTTGTTTGAATTGTTTACACCAACACTTTCATTTTTTATTTTTCACCTTAGAACTTTAGACGTGTGTAATGTTTAACTTTATACATCCGTGTACTGCTATTGTGGCAGGACCAAGTGGATGTGGGAAGTCAAATTTTGTTACAAAAATTCATAAAATCAGTTACAGAAATATGTAATTGTGATTTTAATCAGATCACATGGTGCTTTGATGAAATGCAACCTTTATATAATTTACCAACTGTTAACTATCATCGAGGAATTCCAAATCTTAAAATGTTTGATGGTGAAACTCAACAAATAACCATCTTTTAATAATAGTATATTTACATCGGCATATCATACTCATACACACACACATAACGTTTGTTTAAATTTATGACATTTACCAAATCATTGTATTTTGGACATTTGTATTCTTCAATATTAAAAATTCTATCATTCATCATCAACATTTTTAAAAATTGTTTTTCTGTTGAACCACCTTTGTATTATATAGTATACTTTGACAAATTTTTTGGAAATCAAACAAAATTTATGATTAATTTTAAATTTTATTTTCAAGTAAATACCACTTGTAAAAAACCCACACTTTGTCACAAGAACAATGTAAAATTTTGTGATTATTTTTTGCAAATATATGATTATTACACACATAACGTTTGTTTAAACTTATGACATTTACCAAATCATTGTATTTTGGACATTTGTATTCTTCAATATTAAAAATTCTATCATTCGTCGTCAACATTTTTAAAAATTGTTTTTCTGTTGAACCACCTTTGTATTATATAGTATACTTTGACAAATTTTTTGGAAATCAAACAAAATTTATGATTAATTTTAAATTTTATTTTCAAGTAAATACCACTTGTAAAAAACCCACACTTTGTCACAAGAACAATGTAAAATTTTGTGATTATTTTTTGCAAAAGTATGATTATTACACACATAACGTTTGTTTAAATTTATGATATTTACCAAATCATTGTATTTTGGACATTTGTATTTTTCAATATTAAAAATTCTATCATCCGTCGTCAACATTTTTAAAAATTGTTTTTCTGTTGAACCACCTTTGTATGCGATCACTTCGTCTTTGCACAAATTTCTAATATACCAATTTAATATGGGAATGATGTTCTCTTGTTTGTAGGCACATTTTAATTCTTCGGTCACATCAAAATATGGAATGCCGTGCACGTGTGTTTCACAATAACGAAGTTTTTTTGTCTTTTGGCGACAAATAATTGAAAGGATAACTTGGCCGAAACAAATAATGATCGATAAACGAATCATTTTTATTGGATAGTTTTACGTCTAGAATAGCCATTTCTCTACATTGAAAATGTTTATGAGGATATGTAATGTAAAATCCGTCCATGTCGATGATGTATCTAATATTTTTTAGATTTTGTGTCATTTTGAACCAAAATGTTAAAAGTATTTACACGTGACTAAAATATGTTTGTTCCAACAAACTTCACATAACAATTCATTCTTCATTACTTCCCATCATCCCATTTCTTCCTGTAATTTAATAAAACAGAATCACATTCACTAATGATCAACTAATGACTGTCATTGTTAAAAAAGTATTTTTTAACTTTTTACTTTCTGCTATTGTCTTTGTATTTATGGCTAGGAAATGTCCGCGGCGCGGTCTCAATGCGTGCTGGCGAACTTCACATGACTTCGAAATTTTCTCAGACATGCAGGTTTCCTCACGATGTTTTCCTTCAGCGCCAAGCACGTGGTAAATCAGCACTTAAAATTGCAATTAACAATTTAAGTGGTGCCGGCGGGGGTCGAACCCGGGTCACGTACTGTGAAATTTCCAGCTTGCGCTAACCATCTGAGCTACCACGGCTTAATCATATACACACAAAATATTTAAATATAATTTGTTAACACTAAATCATACACACGTAAGAAAATAACAGAAAGAAAAGTAAGTGTGTCATTAGAATAAACACTTAAAATTGCAATTAACAATTTAATTGGTGCCGGCGGTGATCGAACCCGGGTATTATGAAATTTACAGCTTGCGCTAACCATCTGAGCTACCATGGCTTAATATACACACACAAAATATTTTGTGTGTGTATATTAACACACGAGACGTGATGGGTGGCGAACCACGGCGATGTGTTTCGCCACCCATCACGTCTCGTTTCTCGCGGGGGCGAAAAGCGGCCCACGGAGAGCCGCTTCGCTACGTTGAATGTAAGAGGAGGGATGGATGGAAAGGTAGATGGAGTATGTCAGATGATGGATGAACGTTGCATTGATATTCTGTGCGTGAACGAAACCAAGAGGAAAGGATGTGACACCACGGTTCATGGCCCCTACACGGCATACTGGTTGGGAGTCCCCCAAACCAGCCGAGGCTGTCAAGGAGTTGGTGTGATTCTTTCATCTCGAATGGTTGAATGTGTGATGGAGCATGAATGTGTAAGCCCAAGACTCCTCTGGATTAGGTTAAAAGTCGGACTCACCCGCTTGTTTATCCTTGGGGTCTATGCACCGACGGATCTGCGTGGAGGTGGGTCACTAAAATCACAACAAGAGAGAGAGGAATTTTGGGATAGCATGAGAGAGGTCTTGAATAAATGCGGAGAAAATGAACGGATCGTGATGTTAGGGGACTTTAATGGATGGGTTGGAGTAAAGCGTGATGGGTATGAAGGAGTTCTGGGTATGTTTGGGGACGAGAGAGTGAATGACAATGGGAGAAGCCTGCTTGAAGTATGCTTGGAATGGAATCTGTGCGTGGCCAACACAATGTTTGACCACAAAAAGATCCATTTGTATACAAGAGATGAGGGTGAGTCTAGAAGTATGATTGACTTTGTAATTGTGGACGAAAGCCTGAAGAAGAAAGTGTTAGACACTCGGGCATACCGCGGTGTAGGCCTCGACACAGACCACTTCCTGGTCATACCCCGAATGCGTGGCCTCTTTAAACGGTGGCGACACCGAGGGGCCGAGCTTACGAGTGTTTTGGACAGAGTAAAAGTAGAAAATCTATAAGAAAAAGAAAAGAAAGACGAGTATGTAGAGAAACTGAAAGAAAGTTTTAAAGGGATAGAAGAGACAGGAATGATTGAAGATTTGTGGGAGACATTTTAGAAAGGGGTTGTAAATGTTGTGATTGAGGTATGCGGGGTAGCTAAAAGAAGGAAAGGGAGAAAGAATGATAACGTGTGGATGGATAAAGATGTACAAAGGGTTGTGCAAGAATAGAAGAAAGCGTGGTTGGATTGGTTAGCAACAAAAGCTAACCAAAAAGTTCAAAAGGCAACGGATGACGAGATAAAGGAAGCAAGAACGAAGTATAAAAGATTGAAAACAGCAGCGAAAGAAACTGTGTCTAGAAAGAAAGAAGAACGAAAAGATGATTTCGATAGGAGGCTCACTGAGGATTTCCAGTCAAACATTAAGTTTTTCTGGAAAACCATCAAAACAGTCAGAGGAAAAACTTCTACCTCGGAGCTGAGTACAATCAGGAGTCAAGATGGGAGCATTATAAAAGGAGAAGAATGTGTGTTAAAGAGATGGAAAGAGTATTTTGAAAGTTTGTTTGAAAGAGAGGAAGTGCAGGTACAGCATCTGCCACCTTCCACGGAAACGAATATAAATGTTGATGAAAATGAAATAAGCATGGATGAAATAGTGAAAGCGTTGAAAAGTATGAGATTAGGTAAGGCTGCAGGGTATGACAGGATTACCGTCGAGATGCTGAGGGCTGGACAGGGCCTGGTGGCTAGTCAGCTGTACCGCCTTTTCAATCTGTGCTGGCGAAATGGGCAAGTGCCGAGAGACTGGTGCAAAGCCGTAATCGTGCCATTGTATAAGGGAAAAGGGTCATGGCAGGACTGCATAAATTACCGTGGTATAAGCATTCTTAGCGTCGTCGGTAAATTGTATGCGAAAGTGTTGATTGAAAGGGTTGTGAATGAAACAGACGAGAAAATATGGGATGTACAAGCGGGATTTAGAAAGGGAATGGGATGTACGGATCAGGTCTTTTCCTTGCGGTGCATAGCCGAAAAGTGTTTGGCTAAAAACAAGAAAGTCTACTGCGCCTTCGTAGATCTAGAAAAGGCCTATGATAGAGTGGTGAGGAATGAATTGTGGTCAGCACTGTCCATGAACGGTGTGAGCAGTGTCCTCATACGAGCATTACAATCTCTTTATAGGGATTCTAGTGCTTGTGTAAGGATAAACGGGGCATACACTGAATGGTTTAATATCGAAAAAGGTGTTAGACAGGGATGTGTAGCGTCACCGTGGCTGTTTAATCTGTTCATGGACAATTGTTTGACAGATTTAAAAGAGAATGAAAGTGGGTTGAGAATGAATGAGTTACTCGTCATATGTCTTCTCCATGCTGATGACCAAGTATTACTTGCGTCTTCGGCCGAGGAGTTGCAAGAGATGGTAACTGCTATGAGTGGAGCTTTTGTTAGAAAGGGAATGAAGATGAATGTAAGGAAAACGAAAGTGATGGTGTTTGAAAAAGATGAGGCAGTGACAGACTGCAATATCGTAATTGAAGATGAACAAATTGAACAGGTGAAAGAGTTTGTGTATCTGGGGTCAAAGTTTACAAGAGATGGAAAGTGTGAGAGTGATATCGAAAGAAGAGTGAATGCAGGAAACATGGTGAATGGAGCTTTGCACTCCTTTATGAGCAGTCGGAAGGTGTCTAACAAGGCTCGTTTGGCTGTGCATGAGGGGCTGTTGGTTCCGACACTCATGTACGGAAGTGAAAGTTTGGTATGGCAGAAGAAACATGAAAGTAGAATAAATGCAGTTGAGATAAGAGCATTAAGAAGTATGACAGGAGTTAAACTGAGTGACAGGATAAGAAATAGTGAGATAAGGAAACGTTGTGGTCTGAAAGAAGATGTAATGACAAAAATTGAGAAACGTATGCTGAGATGGTTTGGCCACATCGAGAGAATGAATGAAGAACGATTGACGAAAAAAGTGTATAAGGCGAGTGTGAATGAAAGTGCTGGAAGGGGTAGACCTAGGCGGACTTTTCTAGACCAAATTAGGGACGTCTTGAAAAAAGGCCAGGTTAAGAGTACCCTAAACCGTAGAGCATGTATGAAGGGAATAATGAAAGTGGACGAAGCGAAACAAGTATGTAAGGATCGTAGCAAGTGGAAAGAAGTGGTCTCTGCCTACCCCTACGGGAAAGAGGCGTGATTATATGTATGTAAAATATTTAAATATAATTTGTTAACACTAAATCATACACACGTAAGAAAATAACAGAAAGAAAAGTAAGTTTGTCAATAGATTAAACACATATCTATGGCCTTTGATGCGTTGAAGTAACACAAATGTAGTATTGATAGATACACTTCGGTCAAACGACCATACACTAACTCCATGACTGCAGTTGCTTGGTCTTATACAGTACCAGTAAGTAATAATTCTAATCCAAAGAATTTCTACAGTAGAATTGATAATAACTTTATGCGTCAACAACTTTATCTCACATTCTGTTGCTCATCTCAGCATTACTTCGTGTTGCGCCTTATTCAGTGTATTGATGACTCAAATACGTTTTGTATAACAGAAAAAATGCAATTTAATATTTAGAAATCACATAATTGATCATTCCTATGTTAGTCATTGAGTAGATTGTACTGTGATAATCTACAAATAGCAGTAATATCATGGATACACTAGATGTACAACAACATATGAAAAAGATTCACCCCAGTCTAGAAAATAATGTTTATGCTGCTAACAGACTGCCCATGTACACCCACGTACCAACGTATATACCTAGTCAGGTCATCAGTATTGTCACACAGTAAAAACTTTTCTTTTAGAATGCTGGCCACAAAAAGTTTATTGAATTCGAATTGTTCATGAAAATAAAACTGTATACTTTTTAGAATTTTACTCATTTTTACATATGGAGTGGACGCTTAAAAAGACCGTGTTGCAGTTATTGCGTTGCATCGTTGCGATAACGCGCCAATTAAATTTTTTGATATACTGAAAAATTTGAATATAACCAAAAGATTCGTTTATCGTACCATCAAACGATACAATGAAGACTCTAGTGTAGATGACGGGTCAAGAAGTGGTCGCCCTCGATTTGTTAGGACTCCAGCAATGATAAAAGCTGTAAAGGCACGAATTCAAAGAAATCCCAAACGTAAGCAGAAACTGTTGGCCCTTCAGATGGGGTTAAGCAGAACCACGGTGAAAAGGGTGTTAAATGAAGACTTAGGGCTTCGGGCATATCGAAGAAAAACAGGACATCGTTTGAATGCTCGTCTAATGGACCTGAGACTGAAGAGATGCCGCGCTTTGTTGAAGCGGTACGCGGGAAAAGAATATCGGGAAATTCTTTTTTCGGATGAAAAAATTTTTACCGTAGAAGAGAGCTACAATAAACAAAATGATAACCGTGTTCCGCGTGTCCAACGAGGTCATTTTCCATCCTCGCTCATGGTATGGTTGGGGTTTAACAGAGGTACATTTTTGTGAGAAAGGTTAAAAACGAATGCAGTTGTGTATCAAAATACAGTCCTGACGAACCTTGTGTAACCTGTTGCTCATACTATGTTCAATAACAGGCACTGGGTATTCCAACAAGATTCGGCGTCAGCTGATAGAGCGAAGAGCACACAAAACTGGCTGGCGGCGCGTGAAATCGACTTCATCCGACACGAAGACTGGCCCTCCTCCGGTCCAGATTTGAATCCGTTAGATTACAAGATATGGCAACACTTGGAGGAAAAGGCGTGCTCAAAGCCTCATCCCAATTTCGAGTCACTCAAGACATCCTTAATTAAGGCAGCCGCCGATATTGACATGGACCTCGTTCGTGGTGCGATAGACGACTGGCCGCGCAGATTGGAGGCCTGTATTCAAAATCACTGAGGTCATTTTGAATAAACTATAGTGTCATAAGAATCTATGTTTTGTTAAGTTCATTTTGGTATATAAATGGTCACATAATGAATAAACTTGTTTCAATTATTTTATATTAAACATGTAATAGAATTTATGACCTGACTAGGTAATATGCAATTTGGGTACAGATGATAAACCAGGGTCACATTGGGTAGCTTTGTATATCGATACGAATGACGTCGGTCAATATTTTGATTCATACAGACGGGCACCTGTACGATATCATCTAGAGTTTTTTAAAAGAAATTGTAAAAGACGGAACTGGAATGTTGATAGGATTCAGAATGAGTGGACTTCAGTTTGTGGCGAATATTGCTTAATGTATTTGCTATATAAGTTTCAGTGATGTTCAATGCATAGTTTTACGAGTATATTTACAGGGAACACATTGTACAACGATATTTTAGTGGATGAGATATTTCGCTCCTATTTTATAGATAATAAGTAATAAGATTTTGTATTTTATAAATAAAAATTTTAACAAAATTGGGTAATGTGTTTTATTAATGAGTCAGATTAGTGTAGATAGGAACAAAATAGTTTAATACAATAGAACCACGCTGAGGAAGAATAGATAATGATGGTATTGAACGAACAATAGATAAGTAGATAAGAACAATGGAGCGCTAATGACGGTGGAGGCCTTCACCGGATATCAATTAGATAAGAGTTAATTGATCTGCACATCTCCGGAACCGTACATCCTACGCAAAAATGGACCGCAGATTCGTGATCAGAGCATGCCAAAACCTTTTTTTTTAGGATCGTGAGTCGACGAACGTCGCACTTGTACCACTTCTGACTCAGTGAGCCAGAACTGGTACAACGTAACTACTTATATTTGGACCAGAAAATGATTAGTAATGCATGCAGTGACCTTTATTGCCAATAACGAAGGCGAAATTATCTTTATTTTGTTCCCTGGAGCTATCGGACAACATTTTTCATTTATTTATTGCTCGCTTAAATAAAATAAGAGAATCAAGCCGCCCTCCCACGCATACGTCGTACTTGTAGCACTTCTGACTCATTATTAGTAGTAGTCGTATGACATCTTTTGTGAATATGTTGGCATTGAGATTTGGTTTGTGCGCAGATTAAATATGAAGTTTTTTACGATCAACTTTAAGAAAAGATTTACGTCTTTAAAAGCTTCTTAAATAAAACAAGTAAAGTTACAGCATATTATATATATGACACTGTAGGACATAGGCGTCCTCACGTTTTAAAGAGTATTTCACGGAAAGGAAGCGTGTTAGCACGCTTCATATGTCTTCGATTTTTGTATTTCTCTGACATGCAAGTTTCTTAAAGATGATTTACTTCAGTGCCAAGCACAAGGTAAATCAGAACATGGTAATCGATTCCGTGTTGCGCGTGTAATCTGAAAAGTGAAAATTACAACAATTACACAGAGCGACAAGGGTTCAAAATTATTATGAAAATATAAATTTCCTATCTGCAGCTATTTTATTATAAGATATTCGATCTTTACCCTCAAATGTATTGAGTGTTAAATGTTAAACTTAAATTACTAGTTTTGGTTTCCACATAAACATTTGCAGTGACGAATATTTTTTTATGAGTTTTTACTTTAGACATAAATCGTAACACCTCAGCTAAAATACTTAATACTTATTGTGTAATATTTAAACACATAAACTTTTCCCGTGAGACACAAGATCAAATCCCGATAAATAAACCGTTAAAGTCTATTAAAGTTCATTGCTGAACATAGGCTACCCTCATCGGTTGCCTCACAGAAGGGATATTTGCCACATGTGTACCGTCTGGCGAGCGGATTGGTAATATCACATTTTTTTGAATTTTAGTTGTTATTAGGAAAACGCTTATTAGAATATATAGATATTATGTGTCTATGTGATATTATTTTTACTTGAAGTTTCTGACATCTTGTGATAGTGTTATAAGAGTTCGGTGTTTTAATCCTGTAAAGCCAAATAAAATTTGAAATTTCTTTTTACATATTCTTGTTTCTATTACAATTCTTTAAGTACCTGGTTGACCGAGCCTTGCTCGGTATTTTTCGCGCGATTTTTTTAATTCGTGTGTTTTGGAAATTATATTTAGATACAAATTACGTACTGATGAAATATAAATAATATTTTTTGATCTTAGCGACATAACAGAAAAAACGGAACTGGTTATTTGAATAAAAAATCATGACTGCAATTATTTTAATTTAAATTTTCGTGTTTTTAAAAAATACTAAAAAAAGGGCTCGAAAAAAAAAGGTTTTCTCAAAAAAGAAAGTAACTTGAAAAAAAATTAAAAAAAGTCGGTCGGTCGGTCTGGGCTCGAACCGAGGTTTTACGATTCTGTGACCGCCCATTATACCAATTAAGCTATTTATAATCATTAACCACCTGTCAAAATTTACCTTCTTATTCTAACGATATTGTAGCAGTTTTACATTGCCTAAAAAACACGGACAAAAAGAGATTTTCTAAAAATAAATCCTAGCTAGATCGATTTTTAATACCCGAAACACTAAATTTTATGAAAATCGTTGGAGCCGTTTCCGAGATCCCGATTATATATATATATATATATATATATATATATATATATATATATATATATATATATATATATATATATACAAGAATTGCTCGTTTAATAGTATAGGATATATTCTTGTCTCTGGTAGATGTCTGTTTAACCATTCACTGGGTATTGATAACGATTATAATATACTCAGGTACATAGAAATCAGCATTAAACTATACTCATAACAGCGATTACAGTAGATCTACTGGTCGCAGTGAAATTGACCTTATTAGATCTGCATAGCTGGTCGCACACAATAATATATACTCAGATTGACCAACTGAAGTGCCCTCACTGGGTGCAGGACGGGTGCTACTGTATTCTTTAACTACCCTTGCAACATTGCGGCAAATCAGTGTACCAATGCGAGCAAACCCTAATATTATGGGGGAACATCATGTACAGAAGTGAACTGTTTAAAGCTTTAATAAGTGATAATATACGATATTACCGTGTTGTAGCGGTATAAGTATATCCACTACATCATACCATCCTGTGGGCACTGTAAGAGGTGACATACGAGGAGGTAAACAAACCAGGTGACGGGCAGCAGTGTCTTCCTAAAAATAACCAGAAAATAAAAACTACGGTCGCCAATCTGTCTGTTAAGTGTGGCAAAATGGCAAATATCCCCCCTTCCCCATGTGAGGTGATATATGGGAAGGCCTTTATTCAGCAGTGGATTTTGAAAGATTATGTATGAAAGACATAATGAAGTATACAATACAACTTATTGTACTTATAAAATATAAATACGTAATTGTATTGTTTTGTGATTTTTACTTAAGACAATCAACCTCACCATTGGTCCTGTGGGTGTCGTAGAGGCGACTTTTTTACGTGGTAGAGCCATGCTGCAGTTATATTAATAGTATAGTTGTAGCACGAATGGGTCGGCTCGACCGGGGAAGGAGCACATTCTCACAGAATACCAGCGTGAAATAGTAGCTTAATGCTGCTGTATTTCGTATGGTGAGTGTAGAGAACCGGAGACCCTTTTTGCTGGAAACGAGGCATTTCCATCTTAGTCCTCACGGGTGACAACGCATCTGCATTTTGATTCGTAATCAAGGATAGATGTAGATGTCTATGGGCCACAGCAACCACTTACCATCAGGTGGACTGTGTGCTCGTTTGTCACCCTATCCTATAAATAAAATAAAATAAATAGACTATGGAAAACTCCTTAAAGATCCCACAGTTTCGAATAGCTGGTGGAATAATCACCTCGCTTACTAAAGACGTAAAACATCTTGACCAACGACGGGGCAAGACTACTGGTACTGCAAGAAATAAACCATGCCTTCATTAAAATATAGGCCGAAATTATTTCAGCCTATATTTTAATGAAGTTGTATGTGGATTATTTGCAAATGTATAAATTCACATATACCAAGAAACAGAGCTATATTTTATATTGACTTATTAGAGTGTTTTATAACGCAGTCAGATATAATAATGCAATTTATTTAATCTTTATTGTTTTACACCTTAATCTAAGTTTTACAATGGGCGGACTTAACGCCCTATGGCATTCTCTACCAGTCAACCCTGGGAGAATTTGACATGTAATAGTTGGTAGGTGCTAAAATTATTAAAATGAATAGACCTATATTGTAACGTTATATCCCCGAAACTCTTCACCGCTGCATTGGAAGACGTTTTCAAGCTACTGGACTGGAGAGGATACGGTATTGACATCAATGGCGAGTACATCACTCACCTTCGATTTGCCGACGATATAGTCCTTATGGCAGAATCGCTGGAGGACTTAAGCACTATGCTCAATGACCTCAGTAGTGCCTCCCAACGGATAGGTCTTAAGATGAACATGGACAAAACAAAGATCATGTTCAATGTCCATATCACACCTATGCCGGTAGTTGTTGGGAGCACTATGCTCGAAGTTGTTGACGAGTACGTTTACCTGGGACAAATAGTCCGACTAGGTAAGTCCAACTTCGACCGAGAGGTCAATCGACGGATTCAACTCGGCTGGGCAGCGTTCGGGAAATTACGACATATCTTTTCGTCAGGTATACCTCAATCTCTAAAAACTAGATTGTACAACCAGTGCGTGTTGCCAGTGATGACTTATGGATCTGAGACGTGGTCCTTCACTGCTGGCCGTATGAGGACGCTTAAGGTCACTCAGCGAGCTATGGAGAGGGCTATGCTCGGAGTTTCTCTGCGTGATAGACTCAGAAATGAGGATATCCGCAGTAAAACCAGAGTGACCGACATAGCCCAACGGATTAGTAAGCTGAAGTGGCAATGGGCCGGCCATATAGCTCGAAGAACCGATAACCGATGGGGAAGAAAGGTTCTCGAGTGGCAGCCTCGTACCGGTAGGCGTAGTGTAGGGCGACCCCCCACTAGATGGAGTGACGACCTGGTAAGACATGCAGGAAGTCGATGGATGCAGGTGGCTCAGGACCGTGCTTTGTGGCATTACTTGGGGGAGGCCTATGTTCAGCAGTGGACTTGTGAAAGGCTGTAATGATGATGATGATGATGATATTGTAAATAAATATACATGCGTACATACTAATATACATATAGAAAATAAAATAATAAATAAATTATGAATGTAAGTATATAAACACAAATACACACACACGCATATACTGGGTGGCGATTAGGTTATCGCATTTTATAGCACAACAGTTAATGCAAGTTGATATATGTCTGTTGAAATAATAAAATAAACAATAATACCAAAAGACAAAAAGTGCATCTTTCGAACAAAATAAATAGCGTAAAAAATTACACGAAATAAATCATCCTGGATAATATTAGTTTACTGACCTGAAGTGACCTGTAAAAGCAGCAACATCGCGGCGACACGGCGGCATTGACAAAGGTTACCTACACTTGCCCATACATAGGCAACTGTAGGCACGTGTAAGGCGATGCTCATGCGATGTTATAAACAAATGACAGACTTTATGGTATTGTTTTTATCCAAATAATCACTCTTATCGGTCACTATAGTTAAATAAATAAATCAAATTAAACTTTTAGATTTTCAAAATGTCCGCCGTGTGCTCGAATTCATTATTTCGATATTATTTTGGACCTTGCGAAGTAGGTCACCATTGGCGGCAAAAATTTTTATTTTGTCGAAAGCCCGAATAATCCTTATTTTTATGTTCTCGACAGTCGTTACTTCCGTGGAGTACACATCATTTTTCAAATAACCCCATAAGAAAAAATCTAGCGGTGTTAGATCCGGTGACCTTGCTGGCCACCGAGAAGGTCCATATCGGCCAATCCACTGCTCTCCGAACATTTCAGTGAGGCGCTGTCGCTGAGTCTGGCAGCCACCACTGAATGAGCAGGTGCTCCGTCAAGATGATACCATATCCAGATATTTTCCCCTAACGGTAACCCATCAACGTAATCCGCCACTGGGCCGTCAAGCAGTTCCAAAAATTTTGGCCCGCTAAGGTTTCCTTTGATAAACACGTGACCAATAATTTGAACTCCGTGTATTCCAGCCCGAACATTAACGGCAAATCTGTATTGGTGCATAGACTCACGACGCAGATGCGGATTCTCTTCACTCCCGTACCGTAAGTTCTACCGATTCCATATTCCGTTGCGCGTGAATGTGCTCTCGTTACTCCACATTATGTTAGATAAAAAGTTAGAGTCATTAGCTACTCTGCTCAGGATCCATTGGCAGTAGACTTCCCTGACTGGCTTATCTCTGTCTAATAAAGCATGTACCTTTACATATTTGAACGAATGTTGCTTGTTTTTTCTTAATATTTTGTGAACAGTCTTGTGGTGTACACGGAATTGGCGAGCTGCTCTACGGAGACTTGAAGTTAGATTACGAGCGAAATTATTCAATATTTGTTCTACCTGAGCCACGGCTACTCGCGGAGGAATTTCAACCTGATGCGGGATCTAATATTGACCGTCGCGTAATCTTTGTACTGCCCGTATAAAAATACGTGAGTCTGTAGGACATACACGTGTGGTATGATACCTCTCTCAATATGTTCGTAATGCCAAAGCCGCGTTTTGGTGGCACCCTCCGTAAATCATAATCATGTCGCTGTATTCCGACAAAGACTTTAATGTGCTTGAAATAAAGTTCATTTTTCTTTATTTTTATCGAACGACAGAATTAATAATAATACAAATAAAACTGCACTCTTAAAAATCTTATTGCCTTAAGTCACGGTCCATTTCAGTTTGTTTTGACTGTACAGATTTAGTGTGACTGTGATTTACGTACTTTTAATCATTTTTGGGATAAAAAATTACCTATATTAAAAATGATAGGAATCGATGCAGTAAACGATTCTGAACAAACTACTTTCTCAAAGTGCGTTAATTATGTTACATGTTGTATATATATATATATATATATATATATATATATATAGAATGGTCAAATGGAGTTTTCCTCAAAATAGTGTTGCCGGACTAGTTTTTTACTGTCGTACGTGTACTTATTCGATGCTTTTCTTATATTAACGGAAAAGGCATTCCAGAAAAGTATTGCCTGAACTGTAAAAGAAAACTTAAAGAAAACAGTAAGTAAGTAACAATTGAGTAAATTTTATTTATTTTTGGTCAATATACTTGTAGTAACAGTTGTTGAGTAGAAAATTTTATAAAAGTTTAAACAAATTTCAGTTTTGTAATATCTTAGATAATTCTAGATTTTAATAATTATAAACTTCGCCTGAGTTCTGCAAGCTGACAGACAATGTTTACGATTTCTGTTACAAATGTAGATAGTTTCTCCATAGTTAATAAAACGCCGTCTTGGATGTGATATAATAATAATAATTAATAGGTCTTTACATATGAAATTGGCGTTTTGTATGGGAGGAATATAAAGTCAATTTTTTTGTAAAATATATTTATTAATCAAAGTATGCACAATTGTTATCTATGCACTTTTGCCATCTCGTAGGTAGTTCATGGATCCCTTAACTAAAAAAACCCATGGGGGCGAGAATCAATAAACTCTTTGAAGGCGGTTTGGACTGCCGCATCGGAGTTTTTTCCTTGTAAGAAGTTGTCCAAATTCCGGAAAAAATGGTAATCTGTTGGAGCAAGGTTCGGGGAGTACGGTGGATGTCGCAGAAATTCCAATTGTAGCTCATCTAACTTAGTGGTTGTTTGTTGTGCAGTGTTTGGTCTTGCGTTATCGCGAAGCAGCAGTGACCTAGAGCGATTGACCAATCTAGGTTATTTAGCAGCTAGTTCTACCTTTATGGTTTACAGTTGCAGATATCTGCCGTAATCGTTAGGCCAGATTTTAGAAAGCTGTAGTGAATGACACCGGCGCTATTCCACCAAAAACTCACAAGTAATTTTTCTGAGTAAATTTTCGTTTAGGGCAGGATTTGGCTGAGTCTCCAGGATTCAGCCATTGCGACGAGCGTTTCCGATTATCGTACAATATCCACTTCTCATCACAAGTAATGATTCGATTTTAAATCCCTTCATTTTTGTGTCAGTTGAGTAGAGCAATCAACGCTTGTTTGCAAGTTCGATTCACTCATTCATGAGGTACCAATCTTTCAAGTTTTTTACTTTCCCAATTAGCTTCAAGTGGATTAATACAATTTTATCACTTACCCCAAAGCTTGCAGCTATCTCTGAAGTGCTTTGTGATGGCTCCGCTCCCACAACAGCCTTTAATTCTTCATTTTTCACTTTGGTCTCCGGCCGTCCACGGGGTTGGTTCTGATGATCTAAATTTCCAGAACGAAAACGTTGAAACCAAAAATGTGCGGTGCTTCTTTTGCGACACCAGCGCCGTACACATCGGTGAAATTATTACACTAAAAATGTTTGATAGTCATAATTCAATAGGGTTTATTCGTGATATTATTACTTTACATTATGTATATAAATTTTTATGTAAATATACATTTACCTTGCGAAGTAGGTCACCATTGGCGGCAAAAATTTTTATTTTGTCGAAAGCCCGAATAATCCTTATTTTTATGTTCTCGACAGTCGTTACTTCCGTGGAGTACACATCATTTTTCAAATAACCCCATAAGAAAAAATCTAGCGGTGTTAGATCCGGTGACCTTGCTGGCCACCGAGAAGGTCCATATCGGCCAATCCACTGCTCTCCGAACATTTCAGTGAGGCGCTGTCGCTGAGTCTGGCAGCCACCACTGAATGAGCAGGTGCTCCGTCAAGATGATACCATATCCAGATATTTTCCCCTAACGGTAACCCATCAACGTAATCCGCCACTGGGCCGTCAAGCAGTTCCAAAAATTTTGGCCCGCTAAGGTTTCCTTTGATAAACACGTGACCAATAATTTGAACTCCGTGTATTCCAGCCCGAACATTAACGGCAAATCTGTATTGGTGCATAGACTCACGACGCAGATGCGGATTCTCTTCACTCCCGTACCGTAAGTTCTACCGATTCCATATTCCGTTGCGCGTGAATGTGCTCTCGTTACTCCACATTATGTTAGATAAAAAGTTAGAGTCATTAGCTACTCTGCTCAGGATCCATTGGCAGTAGACTTCCCTGACTGGCTTATCTCTGTCTAATAAAGCATGTACCTTTACATATTTGAACGAATGTTGCTTGTTTTTTCTTAATATTTTGTGAACAGTCTTGTGGTGTACACGGAATTGGCGAGCTGCTCTACGGAGACTTGAAGTTAGATTACGAGCGAAATTATTCAATATTTGTTCTACCTGAGCCACGGCTACTCGCGGAGGAATTTCAACCTGATGCGGGATCTAATATTGACCGTCGCGTAATCTTTGTACTGCCCGTATAAAAATACGTGAGTCTGTAGGACATACACGTGTGGTATGATACCTCTCTCAATATGTTCGTAATGCCAAAGCCGCGTTTTGGTGGCACCCTCCGTAAATCATAATCATGTCGCTGTATTCCGACGTCGTAAAATTGACACGAGGCATCTTAAAACTTATAAAAGTTAAAACTTTAAAAAGAAAAAGCGTACAATTTTAAGCGAGCTGTTACACCACTTCACTAAGTTATTAAATATGTTTTTTTTATCTAGCGTATTAAACGTGTCCTATCACAAATAAAAAAATATAAAACAGTAAAAGTAAGCGTCCAATTTCGCAAAAACTATCACACCACCTTATCACAACTATTATTATCCTATTAAAGTGTCCACAAACAAATCAAAAAACTTATCAAAATATCCACAAAACTAAAAAACAACAAATACAACAACAAAATATAAACAACACGCATCTTCACACCACTCCCTTCTATTTCTTATCACTTCACGCATAGCGAATTATGTCTTCCGACATGTAAATTTTTTGCTTGAATTTGTTTTCACACACTCGCATTGCGCGGTCTCTTTGTTTTTAATTTCGCGCATAAGAATTATGCCTTAAATCGTTAGTCTTAACTATATTTTTGCTTGATTTTTCTTTTAATTGTGTAATTTGGAATGGCAACGTTTGAACTAGGTATCTTCGCCTTTGCCGGCCTTGGCTCTTTGACCCTTTAGTATTTGTCAGGTGATAATTATATGCATTTACATGATGTTGTTTAATATTAAATCGAAAAAAAGGCTATTGGGACTAGGATGTTAATTTTTACATTTCTTTTAGTTATGTATGTTAAAAGAACGTTAAGTCTGATATGTCTTTCCATTTAATGTGATAACTTCAAAGTCACTCTGTAATTACTCAATATTTGCAGATGACTTAAAATTCTATAAGGTTATAGAGTCTCCGGATGATGTAGTTAGATTACAGACAGATCTCACCTCTATCTCAGATTGGTGCAAAAGTAACAAAATGCTACTAAATCCTAAGAAATGTCTCTCTATAAAAATTACCAGAAGGAGAAACACTATTCGCTCCAGTTATTTTGTAGACGAAGAAAAATTAACAGAATCCGAAGTAGTCCGTGACCTTGGCGTAAAATTTCAACATCCATATTGATAATATTGCATCCAAAGCATGGAAGATGGCAGGATTTGTAAAGCGAATATGTAAGGATTTGCGGAACCCTATATCTATTCTCACTATATACAAAGCTCTTATTTGTAGTACACTAGAATATGCAACACCTCTTTGGAACCCATCATACCAAATTCACAGTGATCAAATAGAGCGTATCCAGCGCAATTTTACCCGCTACTTAGCCTTTAAAGATCAAACTTATCCTTACCGTGCTGACTATAATACTAGGCTATCCCACTTCAAATTAGAGTCTCTCGGAAAAAGACGTCGACTTAGTGATCTTAAAACACTTCATAAGCTAATTCACGGCCTCCTACTATCACCGGCACTGTTAAATCAATTAAGTATCAGAGTTCCAAGATCTATTCCAAGACATCCGATTACCAAAATCTTCTGTTTACCCAACCAGAGAACAAATTTAGGTAAACGAGCCCCAATAAATAGGTTAATACAAACGTATAACGACATAACCACCAACGGCGACGTCGACATTATGGAAAATTCAAAATTTGCTAGATTATGTAATAAGTATTTATAACTCTTTCTCTCTTCTTCAAGTTTAGCATTACTTTCATTGTAATCAAATTACTTGTAAATTTATTAATGATATTGTTCTAGTTAAGTAAGTTAACAACTGTCTTATTGTAGCTGCACTATTTTTGTGAATGTTGTATATAGGTACCTTTAAAGGCGAATCATTTTGAACAAAACCAATTGTACTATATTTAACAATGTCTAGTGATAAGCCAATGGTGTATCTGTTAAATAAATTAAAAAAAAATATACAAATTACGTGTCAAGTTGTTTGTCCGCGATGGACTCGTAATCTACTCAACCGATTTTAATCAAATTTGCACACCGTGCGCAGTTTCACCCAACTTGAGAGATAGGATAGTTTTTTTTGCCGATGAGTGTACCACAATTTATTTATTTTTTGCGAATTTAAGGATTTTTAATAGGACATGATAAAGGGTCGTCGAAAAGGGCAGAACAACATCTGCCTGGCAAGCGTGTATATATATGTAACGTAATTAACGCACACCCTCAGACACCCCAATTAGTATATTATGTTATAATCATAATGCATATACTAAATTTTTAGTTAAACATTTTTATGCACTGATTGTTTATCAAATTAGTTATACTAATTCCGGAAGAATGTTGTGGTCACAGTACAAATCCACGAATGCAAAGACTTTAATGTGCTTGAAATAAAGTTCATTTTTCTTTATTTTTATCGAACGACAGAATTAATAATAATACAAATAAAACTGCACTCTTAAAAATCTTATTGCCTTAAGTCACGGTCCATTTCAGTTTGTTTTGACTGTACAGATTTAGTGTGACTGTGATTTACGTACTTTTAATCATTTTTGGGATAAAAAATTACCTATATTAAAAATGATAGGAATCGATGCAGTAAACGATTCTGAACAAACTACTTTCTCAAAGTGCGTTAATTATGTTACATGTTGTATATATATATATATATATATATATATATATATATATATAGAATGGTCAAATGGAGTTTTCCTCAAAATAGTGTTGCCGGACTAGTTTTTTACTGTCGTACGTGTACTTATTCGATGCTTTTCTTATATTAACGGAAAAGGCATTCCAGAAAAGTATTGCCTGAACTGTAAAAGAAAACTTAAAGAAAACAGTAAGTAAGTAACAATTGAGTAAATTTTATTTATTTTTGGTCAATATACTTGTAGTAACAGTTGTTGAGTAGAAAATTTTATAAAAGTTTAAACAAATTTCAGTTTTGTAATATCTTAGATAATTCTAGATTTTAATAATTATAAACTTCGCCTGAGTTCTGCAAGCTGACAGACAATGTTTACGATTTCTGTTACAAATGTAGATAGTTTCTCCATAGTTAATAAAACGCCGTCTTGGATGTGATATAATAATAATAATTAATAGGTCTTTACATATGAAATTGGCGTTTTGTATGGGAGGAATATAAAGTCAATTTTTTTGTAAAATATATTTATTAATCAAAGTATGCACAATTGTTATCTATGCACTTTTGCCATCTCGTAGGTAGTTCATGGATCCCTTAACTAAAAAAACCCATGGGGGCGAGAATCAATAAACTCTTTGAAGGCGGTTTGGACTGCCGCATCGGAGTTTTTTCCTTGTAAGAAGTTGTCCAAATTCCGGAAAAAATGGTAATCTGTTGGAGCAAGGTTCGGGGAGTACGGTGGATGTCGCAGAAATTCCAATTGTAGCTCATCTAACTTAGTGGTTATTTGTTGTGCAGTGTTTGGTCTTGCGTTATCGCGAAGCAGCAGTGACCTAGAGCGATTGACCAATCTAGGTTATTTAGCAGCTAGTTCTACCTTTATGGTTTACAGTTGCAGATATCTGCCGTAATCGTTAGGCCAGATTTTAGAAAGCTGTAGTGAATGACACCGGCGCTATTCCACCAAAAACTCACAAGTAATTTTTCTGAGTAAATTTTCGTTTAGGGCAGGATTTGGCTGAGTCTCCAGGATTCAGCCATTGCGACGAGCGTTTCCGATTATCGTACAATATCCACTTCTCATCACAAGTAATGATTCGATTTTAAATCCCTTCATTTTTGTGTCAGTTGAGTAGAGCAATCAACGCTTGTTTGCAAGTTCGATTCACTCATTCATGAGGTACCAATCTTTCAAGTTTTTTACTTTCCCAATTAGCTTCAAGTGGATTAATACAATTTTATCACTTACCCCAAAGCTTGCAGCTATCTCTGAAGTGCTTTGTGATGGCTCCGCTCCCACAACAGCCTTTAATTCTTCATTTTTCACTTTGGTCTCCGGCCGTCCACGGGGTTGGTTCTGATGATCTAAATTTCCAGAACGAAAACGTTGAAACCAAAAATGTGCGGTGCTTCTTTTGCGACACCAGCGCCGTACACATCGGTGAAATTATTACACTAAAAATGTTTGATAGTCATAATTCAATAGGGTTTATTCGTGATATTATTACTTTACATTATGTATATAAATTTTTATGTAAATATACATTTTTTTATATTTCAGGGAAATGAGGTTTTGTTTTAAATACATACTTATAAAACTATTTACAAGTATTTGTTACAAATATATTCTTACGAAGATATTTTTAACAAGGCCTTATATTATATACAAAGTAATAAAACGAGCTTAAAATAAATACCTGATTAAAACTAAAATAA
Organism: Parnassius smintheus behrii; assembly: GCA_036936625.1. Taxonomy (NCBI): domain Eukaryota; kingdom Metazoa; phylum Arthropoda; class Insecta; order Lepidoptera; family Papilionidae; genus Parnassius; species Parnassius smintheus. The sequence goes on from JAUPFT010000026.1 coordinate 2,149,309, forward strand.
TAATAATAGATTGGTATTTTTTTATTATTATAAAGAATAAATATGCCTCTAATAAGTAAAATTTCAGTGTGGTGGCGGTGTAAGAGAACACAAACCCGTGTCGTCCCGTAGTTCTTGTGAAAAAGCGAATATGGTTAATATCAGAAATACCTATATCATCGATAGATGGCGCTTAATTTAAAGTAAATTGTTTGTTTCGTTTTTTTTTAAAGAATATTAACAATGCCATAAATATTACTAATTTAAAAAATTTAAACTAAACCACTCGTGGTAAGCTTAAACTGCTTGTGTTACGAGTGGTTCGCGCCAGTAGTCGTATGGCGGATTCGAATCCACGACCTTTTTGAGTTCGCGGTCCGCGCATTGCCATTAGGCTACTGTCGATACGAAGTTAAAGTACAGACTATAATATACGTCCCGATCTTCCTCTTTCCTCGAAATATTATTTTTTTATTATTTCTCAAAGATGCAGGTTTCCTCACGATGTTTTTCTTCGCCCCCGAGCATGTAGTAAATCAGCACTTAAATTTACAATTAAAGTTTAGGGCGGGTTTAGAACCCGAGTTGTTCGCGTACTATGAATTTTCAGTGAGCGCTTAACCCACGATCTACCGTGGCTAGATGGCGGCACAACAATATTATTAACGTGTAGACGTATAATAAACATTTATCGCAACATACGGACACCAACGAAAATTGCCATTGTCAATTCTCCCTATAACAGTGGTCGCGAACCTTTATGTATCAACGTGCCATTTTTTCTAAAAAATGTTTAATTAGCTTTTATACGTGCCGTATAATAATTTTGACTTCGTGATTATGCGGAAAATAATAGTACCAAATACTATCGACTCAAAACTATTTATTTACTACAAAAATAAATAAATAGTTTTGAGTTGAGACATTTATTGTTATACATTGCAAAATAAATTTTGCAAGTATAATAATAATAATTGTTTCAGTTATACGCGTAATTCAAATTAAAGTAACATAAGTGTGACTTCTATTGTTGTAGATTAGATGACAAATAACTTATTGTGATGATATAAAAAATGTGGCAATTAACTTGATAATTGAGATGGGACTTGTTTCCGAACTTGATAAAAGGATTGGAGGGTAGGAACTGGGGAAAAACGGCGGAGGGCCGATTTCGCGACGAGTGGTAACAGAATAAATAATAGTACTACGTAGCGGTAATTCTTGTTAGACATTTAAAGTTTAAATGCGTATAGGTTTGCTTAAATATATTAAAAATGTGTATCAGTGACCCTTGCATATATTAAATAGAAGCTTATATTCGTGTAACGTTAATTTTATAAGTGCAACGGGGTAAGTGTTTAATACTATACGTTGTTTGGTGGTCTGAGTAATTCTGAAACAGTATTCTTAGATTATGCAATCATTTTTTCCATTGTGTTTTCCACTGTGGAAACGCCCATTAAGTTAATTGTGACAATTGCGCCTTCCTACATCTCTGATATAAACTATTATCAGTAAAATTTATTTGTCTTTAAAAGATGAAGACAGTGAAATATAATACTATATCCTTAATTGAAACGCGCCGTTGTCGACGAGTACAGCCTATTACTTAGAGCGACAATACATGCATCGGGCGAACCCCTATTATAATAGTATTTAGTTTTTTTATTGTTTTTCGCTCTTTCTTTTTATATTTAGTTTTTTTTTATTGTTTTCCCCTTTTCCTTTTATAATTCGTTAAATTTTATGATGAATTTTATGCTCTTATGTACATAATACAGTAACTAATAGTAAATTTTATGTTTCGTTGCATGTAATTTTATTTTGCAGTTAATGTGTAGATTTAGATTTAGCTAAATATTAAGTGCTTGCCTATTTTAGCGCTAAGATTAATGTAGATTATACTTAAGAGTTATGTAGTTGTTCGCTTCGTAGTGTCTTTATACATATATAGTGCTCTATATGTTTCTTATAAATATCTTACACATTCACACATTTGTTTCTTGTCTTACCCGGACCCCGACCCCCATAGCTTGAGTATTCCATGACATTATATTGGGGTTGAAAAATCCTAAATATAGTACAAATGAATTTTTAAATACAGTTGTGCCACCGAAATTGACTATTATGCTATGCGTAAACAAACTATGCATTCCTTGGAGGAGGCGTGGGCTTCTAAAGGGTTGTAATGATGATGACGATGATGAAGCGAACTATGCGTCATTAGCAACGGAAGTCCATGATGTAACTAGCGTTCGTTCGTAATATAATAAATACTTCATAGTGAATTTTTGATCGGTGGCGTGCAAAAAGTATTGTGTCGCGTGCCATTGGTTCGCCATCCCTGCCCTACAGCATGCCCATGTCCAGCTGTGGACTTTTGCATGATGCTAAATGAATGCTATAAGAACTGGGCCTTTATGAATTCTTTATAAAAATCGATTCTCAATTCGTAATTTAATGCGTTCATTGATGAAATTTCAAGTAAGACTTAAATTTTTAGGTCAAGCCCGCTTTTAAGTAGAACGATGGATGAATTTAAATAAGCTTTCAACAACATGTTATTGAGAATTGTATAAATATTAATGCTTTGCGTATGGCAGGCTAATGGTTATGGATTACCCAAGAGAGAAAAACTTTAAGAATAAACATCTAGATTTAATATGTCTTCGATGAATTTTCGTACTGTCTATGTATATTAATTATTTACATTCAGCAAAAGCTTATTCCTTTTGTTTGCTTGCGCTAATATTAAACTTTCCGATCATTATTGATGCCGCCATTAACTCGCTGTCAGTCAAACTGGCCCGTTGTTGTTTGCAATATAAATACGTAACTTTGTTATAAATTTATCACACTTTTCCCTATATTTTATGTATTTTTATACATCAGTAAGGAAAAACTGTCTTAATTAATGATTAAAAGAAGTGGCCTCCAAAACAATATTTAAGGAAAGTATTAAATCCCATCCGAGCGTACATTTTTTATTAAAATGTTTTTAGACTTTTAAAACAAATGAAAAATTGATACATGTTATTTCCTATAATGAATGTAAAAATATATTTCTCCTTTCACCTTAATTATTTCAAAAACCAAATAAGGCAACAAAAAATAATGTTATATATTACACTATCTTAGTTATCAGCGGTAGCAACGCATCTATCATCTAGCTGGGCTGCATTAGGCACTTATCCTCAGGTGCACTGTAAGTTTTTGTTACTTCGGTTTCATAAAAAATGTTCAGTAACGATCAGATTGCATCCCTTTGCGTTTTCTATCGTATTTACTATGGGGAGTGTTTGAAATTGTGCGGATTAGTTTCAGCCGCCAAATTTCACGAACGCCCATGGCGTCAAAATTCTCGATACCATCCTCACCATCTGGATGCTTGGCGGTCCACTACTGTGCGTTTTACTAGGAGTTTTCTTCCTCGTACAACTTCTCTGTAGAATTGTTTACCACCGGCGAATTTTCCGGACCGATACGACTTAGGGACCTTCAAGAAAAGAGCTTACTCCTTTCTAAAAGGCCGGCAACACATCTGCAATTCCCCTGGTGTTGCGGTTGTTCATGGGCGACGGTAGTCACTTACCATTAGATGATCCACATGCTCGTTTGCCCGGTCTTCTATAAAAAAAAGATTAAAAAAGAGCAAATTTAATATTTAGATATGTATTTCCCTTAAAGTTAGCTATTTGCAACCAAAATATTTGGATCTTCACGGATTCAAAACTTTGGATGAAACCGAAACTACAAGTCAAATGTATTTTTTATTACTTATTATATTAATATGTAAATTACACTCAATTTTATTTCTTTATTTCAGAATTGAATGCAGTTAAAATAGTGAAAATAGTAGTGCCAGAAATAATACAGTACGGTGTGCAAGATGCTGTGATTTTAGACTGTGACTATACTTACGGTAACAACACATCGGGACTGGTAGTGAAGTGGTTTTTCAAAAACAAAGCTAGACCTGTCTACCAATGGATCGTGTCCCAAAAGCCACAGGACATGGGGATTTTGAGAGGTCGTGTTGACTTAGCCTACAGAGCATCAAGCGATCCATTAAAAATGCACAGAGCACTCCGCATAGTGAAGCCCAACACCGACATCTCTGGTGATTACACGTGTGTCGTTTCAACGTTCATGGACGAGGATTCAAGAACTAAGCAAATGATTATTTTTGGTAAGTAACTTTGTTAAGCTCGTTAAAATATGTCAAATATTTGAACAAAACCAGACATATGATGTAGCTCTTTGCGTTGAAAATTGAACTTTATAACTATTTAACTTAATGATTTCTTATATTTATGCGAACACTGCACATTTAAATAAAACTTATTTTTACCGATTATATCCCGTATATTAACTTGTTTTATATTCCTGACGTTCTGAAAACTTTACAGCACTCATGGTCACGTGGGTGGAAGGGGACTGGGGTGTTCGACTTCCCAATCTCATAGTTAACCCCGGCTGCCTCCAGATTAAAATGAGTAATTTTGTTCTATTTAAACTATCGACACTAGTTTTATTTAGTAGTAACATATATTAAGGCGTGTTATAAAAGTTTTCGTGTTGAAGTATATTTCTATGAGTAAGACGCGTTTTTGCACTATTTTATTAAATTAGTACCCGGTTGACCGAGCTTTGCTCGGTATTTTTCGCTCGGTTTTTTTTAATTCGTGTGTTTTGGAAATTATATTTAGATACAAATTACATACTGATGAAATACGAATAATATTTTTTGATCTTAGCGACATAATAGAAAAAACTGAACTGGTTATTTGAATAAAAAATCATGAGTGCAATTAGTTTAATTTAAATTTTCATGTTTTTAAAAATACTAAAAAAAGGGCTCGAAAAAATAGATTTTCTCAAAAAAGAAAGGAACTTGAAAAAAAAATTAAAAAAGTCGGTCGGTTGGTCTGGGCTCGAACCATGGTATTACGATTTTGTGACCGCCCAATATACCAATAAGCTATTTGTAATCGTTAATAAACTGTCGAAATTTACCTTCATATTCTAACGATATTATAGCAGTTTTCATTACCTAAAAACACGGACAAAAAGACATTTTCTAAAAATTAATCCTAGCTAGATCAATTTATTGCCCCCGAAACTCCCTGCACACAAAATTTTATGAAAATCGTTGGAGCCGTTTCCGAGATTCCGATTATATAGATATATATATATATACAAGAATTGCTCGTTTAAAGGTATAGGATATTTGTATTATACGGCTTAATTTAATGTACGACTTATTTGACTCAATATTGGGTCCTTACATATGAAATTAGCGTTTTATCGTACTGGCCCCTTTGCTCTAAAATAACTCTTTGGTTAAGAATTCCAAATTCAAATTTTTAAATTTATTTAGCTGGTACATTTGAGTTTGGTAAACAGTCATTCATTTGTTTTTTCCTCATTATTTTTTAATTTGGCGTCGCTTATTACCGCACAATGTAAAACATGATAATATCGGTATATTTACGATTACGAGTTCTAACGTGGCACCAGTGCTGCAGAAACAGCTCAAAAGATTAATGATGTGTACGGCGCTGGTGTCGCAATAGAAAGCACGGTACGTTTTTGGTTTCAAATGTTTTCATAACTAAATATAAACATAAACACTCACGCCTGTCACCCAGAGGGGTAGGCAGAGACTACAAACTTCCATTTGGCACGATCCTGACACACTTCTCTCGCCACCTCCACATCCATATACATACGCATACATGCTCGTCGGTTAAGGATACTCTTAATTTTGACCGTTTTTAATATATGGCCAATTTGGTCGATAAATTTTCGCCTAGGACGTCCCTTTCCGACTCTGCCATTCACTTCTGCAATGTAAATTTTCTTTGTCACTCTTTCCTCATTCATTCTTTCCACATGACCAAACCACCGAAGCATTCCTTTCTTAATCCTGGTCACAACATCATCTTGCAAACCACACTCTTCTCTTATTACACAATTTCTTACCCTGTCATTAAGATTCAGCCCTAACATACTCCTTAACGACCGCATTTCTACTGCGTTCATTCTACTCTCGTGCTTCTTCTGCCACACCCAACTTTCACTACCATACGTTAAAGTAGGGACCAACACAGCATTGTGAATTGCCATACGTGCCTTTTTCGACACATTTTGACTCTTCACAATAGAGTGCAGGGCCCCATTTACTCTATTTCCCGCATTCACTCGTCGTTCTATATCCTTATCATATCTCCCATCCCTGCTAAATACGCAGCCCAAATATACAAACACATCTACTTGCTCGATCAACTCCCCTTCTATTCTTATTTCACAAATCGTTTTACTTTCTTCTCTTTCAAAAACCATAACCTTCGTCTTACTTGCGTTCACTTTCATACCCCTTTCTTTTAATGATCTGTTCATTAAGGTAACCATCATTTGAAACTCGGCCGCCGTCGACGCAAGAATAACTTGATCATCGGCGTACAAAAGGCATTTGACGGTTAACTCACCCATTCTTAATCCGCATTCTTCAACTTTCAAATTTTGCAAACAACTGTCCATAAATAGGTTGAACAGCCACGGGGAAGCCACACAGCCCTGTCTGACACCTTTATGGATGTCAAACCAGTCCTAGTAGACCCCGTTGATCCTAACACAAGCACTAGAGTCCCTATAAAGGGACTCCAATGCCCGTATCAAGCCAGCGCTCAACCCAAATGAGTTCAGTGTTTGCCGTAGCACATCCCTATTCACTCTGTCATAGGCCTTTTCCAAGTCCATGAATGCACAAAAAACCTTTTGGTTTTTGACCAAAAACTTCTCCGCGATCATGCGCATGGAAAAGACTTGATCTGTACATCCCATTCCCTTTCTAAATCCTGCTTGCACATCCCAAATTTTTCCATCAGTTTCTTTCATGACCTTTTCAATCAGTACCTTAGCATACAGTTTACCCACAATGCTAAGAAGGCTGATGCCACGGTAGTTTTTACAGTCCTGCTGCAACCCTTTTTCTTTATATACTGTTTTCGTTATGGAAATTTCGACCTTCAGAAACAACCCCGTAGACGGTTGGAGACCAAAGTGAAAAATGAAGAATTGAAGGCTATTATGGAAGCGGATTCATCACAAGGCACTTCAGAGATAGCTACAGGCTTCGGGGTAAGTGACAAAACTGTATTAATCCACTTGAAGTAAATCAGGAAAGTAAAAAACTTGAACGATGGGTACCTCATGAATTGAGTGAATCGAATCTGCAGATACGCGTTGACTGCTGTGTTATTTTCCTCAATCGACACAAAAACGAAGGGATTTTAAATCGAATCATTACTTATGATGAAAAATGGATACTGTGCGATAATCGGAAGCGCTCGTCGCTATGGCCCTGGAGACCCAGCCAAATCCTGTCCTAAACGATAAGTGACTCAGAAAAAGTTACTTGTCTGTGTTTGGTGGACTAGCGCCGGTGTTGTTCAGTACATATTTCTAAAATCTGGCCAAATGATTACGGCAGATATCTTTTGTCAGCAACTACAAACCATGAAGGAAAAACTAGCTGCTAAACAACCGAGATAGGTCAATCGCTCTAGGCCACTGCTGCTTCACGACAACGCAAGACCACCCGCTGCACAACAAACAACCACTAAGTTAGATGAGCTACAAACAGAATGTCTGCGACATCCACCGTACTACTCGGACCTTGCTCCAACAGATTATCAGTTTTTCCGGAATTTGGACAATTTCTTACAAGGAAAAAAATTCAACTCCGATGCGGCAGTCCAAACTGCCTTCAAAGAGTTTATTGATTCACGCCCCATGGTTTTTTTTAGTAAAGGGATCAATGAACTACGTATGAGATGGCAAAAGTGCCTACATAATAACGGTGCATACTTTGATTAATTAAATATATTTTACAAAAAAAAAATGACTTTATATTTCTCCCGTACAAAACGCCAATTTCATATGTAAGGACCTATTATTTAAATACTAAATGCTATCAAACAATACAATCATAGGTATTAGTACTTCTTGTCTTTTTACCGGTGATTTTGTTAGAACGGTAAGAGAGTTAGTATAATCGCAGGCTGTGAGGAATCTTCATTTACAGAAATGATAACGCAAGACGCAAGCATTGCAGTTTATCATCGGCCACAATAACCACATCACATAAGAGGGACTTTGAGCTCATTTTCTCACTATACGAATAATTATATTAGGTATATAGGTTCGTAAATTTTGCCCCCTTTTCATGGAGAAATGTCCACCCGTACCTGCCTCGCGGTGGTTGTGATGGAACCAGACTAGAACCAACTACTTGATTTCCATCTGGTTATAGAATACTCCCCTACCTGAGAGTTCCCCAAACTGGGTTGGCTACCGCAGTTTTTTATTGAATAATTGCTGTTATCAGGAAGATGCTGCTGCCCATCTCCTGCCTGTCTTCCTCTGTCGCCTCTTATGACACCCACGGGAAGATATGGGGTAGCGGATATTCTCAACCGTGCCTACACAGCAACGTAATAATTTTTAATATTTATTTCTTATAATCCGCTTTATTAGAAGTTTAATTATAAAGTCGCATTTTTTTATTGGACACACTTTTATTCTTACAAAGTATATATTTACGTAATCTAAATATTGAGTATTAATATCTGGATGGATGGTAATAGGCAGAATAATAGGACATATGGTTTCTAGCTGCAGATCTTGTGATTTGAAAATAGGATATGTAGCAATGTGGGGTTTGCGTTAACATGGAGCAATAATGGTGAGTACCGATGATGATGATGATCGAGATGAGTTATTTATTGAGATTTTGGTCAAGATTATAGTACACCAGATCTCAAACGCATGCTTCTGTATGCGCTTAGTTGACATGAGGCACCTTTTCCTCGATTTTTTAAAATAAAAAATGGCTTAGTTGTTTTTAATACTTATTTGCCTCGTGGTACATTTTTGAAGTCAAAGTTTCAATTACAAAAGCGATTAAAGCAAAAACGCACAGTACAGAATCTTTAGTCGAATCCTCTCATGCGCAGCATTGATATTGCGAGCTGCCCCTGCTGTATTAGAACCTCATCTGAACTCGTATACAAAAATAACTTTTATTTTTTCGTATATGAAATACTCGTATACAAAATTAACGATTTTAACTCAAATACTGAATGTGATCAAATAATATAAGGTCATTTAACTTTTGGATTGAGATTGATATTATTATTGTCCAAAAAAGTTTTGATGGGGTATCTTATTCCATGCCGGTTTAATTTAAATTCACAGTAGCTACTACACTAAAACTGCAACTTGACAATTTAACTCATATTATTAAGAACAGCAATGCTGACTTAATGCCAATAATAACAAGTAAATTAATATCAGTTACCAGTATGTTTATATTATTTAAAAATGAAAGCTACATGAGCGTTAACTTAAAATGCGATTAAATTAAAAAAATATAATAAGAAAACATTTTAGAGTATACTCCTATTTTGGAGTATACTTTATAAAGTAGATTTTTTAGATTTGAAGCCGCTTAATAGAGAATTTGCTATCCGCTACGCATCTCCTTTTACGCTTAAGGCATTCGTAAGGTAGTCGGGGGAAATGAAGCAGGCCAGCTTATCTTTACGGATGGCGTATCCAATCAAGATTGTTTTTATATTAGGGTCAACATGAACGTGCCCAATATATTCTTTTATTTAGGGAATTAATAAAAACGAGGTCTTAAATATAATATTGTCAGCAACTCGGATTCGATCTCTGCCACCGTCAATCAAATTGATATTTGCAATTTTAATCGCTGATTTACCGCTTGCTCTGTGGTGAAGGAAATACAATATTTCGAAGATCTTTAAAGTTCTGGTTCAGCAGGGACTATTGTGAGGCATTTCTGATTTAATCATGATGTAAAATTCTCGGACCCGTTGATGAAGAGCTACGTCATAAGAATAATTTGTTTTAATAATGATTTCTTATGTTTACGTGAACACTACACATTTAAATAAAATTAGATTTTACGGATTTCATCGCGTATATTAACTTATTTTATATATGAGACGTTCGGAGTATTTAATAATACCCATAGTAGTCCCCCCGAGTGATCATGGCTTATAGGCTAATGAACACGAGTGCAACTTAGTCATTTCACTGTCCCTTGAGTCATGCTCATATATAAATATGAACATTTCGATCGTTTAACTCTTGTGTTTTTTCGCTGACAGGGAAATTGTTAAGACCATAAAACTTTTAGCGTTCTGAACGTAAAATTAAATTTTGTAGAACGTAAGTAATGATCCTATTTTAATCGTACTGGAATTTAAGCAGGGAAAATCCAAGTCAAATTTCATTTAATATTTACTCGAGGTTATCCAATAATACATTTCTTGTGAAGGGTTTAGCGTTTATATTAGGGTTTAGGGTTTATATCATATAATAGGCATGATATGGGTGAAAATTTTGAAGTATAATTTAGCAAATTTTCCGCCTTTGAATTATATATATATAGAATACTATTCTGTTCATTCATCTAAATTCCATCTCTCTACGAAATGGTTACAGCTTTTTTCGAAGCATGAAATCGATTGCTTTTGTAGTAGTTTAGTAGGTTTAATTTATTCGAAGATTCGAAATGAAGCACATTGAGAAAATAAAGTTACAATTTTCAAATAAAACCTTTTAAAAACTTACAAAGGATTTATTTATTTAACAAAAATTAAACAAAAAAGTGGAAAAACTAAACAGTTTTTTATGTTAATTAAGAATATGTGAACGATATTGTCTCTTTTTAATGTTTTTAAAAATATGCGATAATTTTTGGTGACCATTTAATTAGTGTAAAATTGCTCAATAACAGCCGTTAGCTCAGTACCAGGACCCTTCATATTTCATAAGACAATTAGATTATTTTTATATAATAAAGTTGACAATCCATCTGATGGTAAGTGGATGCTGTGGCCCATAGACATCTACATAATAATATATCCTTTATTAAGAATCAAAATGCAGATGTGTTGTCACTCCTGAGGACTAAGGCGGAATTCCTCGTTTCCAGAAAAATTTTTTTTTCATGGCAGAGTGGTTCTATTCCAGTAGAGCCGACCCATTCGTGCTACAATCATAATGCTACTGTAGCGTGGCTCTGCCACTTATATTCAACTTTGGAACAAATGAACTGCAAATTGAAACGCTACGCTTAATCACGTTCTAAACAATAAAAGAATGTCGTGTGACAGTTGACACGGCTTGTAATATAAAGTATTTTTGAATTGCACCAATGGGCACTGGGGCGACATAGGTCGCTTTAACTAGGAGCCTGTCAATAATGGTGCTTCTGATCTACCGTGAGATGACTGTTTTTCTTTAACTATCCTTTAAGGAAATATTGATCATGGCTTTTTCGCATTACATTATTTTTTTATTAACCGTTTACGTGTAAGAATATCTTCTATCTGATATAGCTAGACTGTACATGGCCAGCAGCGTACCTGCTGTAAAATAAAAATAAATTATGTTTGCCAAACCGCTTACCAAGTGTGATGACTATTGCGAATATACCTCTATATAGACAGTCTAAGGGGAGAAATATGCTCAGCAGGCCCTCAACAGTAAGTCAGCATTCCTTAGCTGTAAGCCGCCGTAGTGTCAGCATCAGAGTCAGTGTAGAGGCGAAACACGTGTGGTATTATTGTCGATGGTATGTCTTTCCTAGAATAGTGGTGTTGGGAGTATTGCTGTTGGGAGTAGTCGTGTTGGGAGTAGTGGTGTTTGGAGTGGTGGTGTTGGGAGTAGTGGTGCTGGGATTGGTGGTGACGGGTGCACGCAATTGAGGGAGGCGGGAGGTGCTCCTCCAACTAGTGAAGACAAATCATTTTATTTAATTTAGTGGATGGTTGCAAAGCATTTATTTATATCTGTCTATAATTTATTTAATTTCGTGTTTTCTTTAAATGTATGGGTATAGTGTAAAATTAAATAAACATGTTTTTCTCGTCTTTCATGCTTTAAATTGATGGATGACAACTTCTGAATACTTTCGAAAGCTGTCCATTGAAGAAAAGTTTTGCAATAATATTTCATGAAATATTTAAAAAAAGTTGTTTTATAAGTCTAAACCACGCGGGATCATTGTTACAAGTAGTGAGTAGAATTTTGCAAGCACTGTACTTTAAAATTCATTCAAGTAAAGCTGAAGCTTTTTTGAAATGATTAACGTAATCAGCAGATTTGGAGTACAAAACAGCTAAACTAGCTGTGACATTAGGCGTTTCCTTAAGCTATAGATTCTCAATATATCTACCATTGTAGATGTTATTTGCACATTTACTTTTACTTTAATAAGCATTCTATTTCAAATATATAAAAATGAAACCTTATTGTGCATCAAGTATAATAACTTCTTGATAATCTTAAATAAAATACAGATGGACTGGTGGCAGATAAATTGCTCATTATTTCGCTCAGAAATAAAAGAATTATAAAGCAACGTCCCACGCTGACCAAACTTGTGCTCAACGGAGGGACCTATTAGGTCGTAAATACTTTTTTCTACACAATGTATATAATAAATATTCTTGAATTACAGAAAAATAAATTCACTGAATATGAAGTAGAGGTTAACTTAAACCACAGGTGGATATTTATAAAAAATGGTTCACATCTTTATAGTTTATTTTTTTAGTTGTCTTTTCTTATTGAAATTGTAACCCTAAACTGAGATTTCCTTCTGTATCGTGGAAGCAATTTACATATTAACAATTGCACAAGGTCGAATCTGTAGACTGGAACTTTTTTACTCATTCTACTCTTACACTCAACTGCACCACGGAGCCCTCAAATTCTGATAAATGAGTTAATAAATTAACCTGATAGAATAATAAAAATATTCAGATTCGTCACGTATCATTTTGGTATTTGGGAATAAAAAGATTCATCGCCTTTTCAGGATTTTAGAATGGACTGCAATACCTTTCATTACCATGATCAGAGACAAAATCAAAGATAAAATATAAAAATAAGTTTTTTATCGTTTATAGTTACAGCCAATGACGGTGTTACGAATAGATACTTGGTTTGAATCTAAGGAGTATTAAAAATCGCAAAATGCTTTCTTTTCTTTGCAATTGCAATTGTAATATATGAAATTACAAACAAAATAAGACGAGTTTAAAACAAACTACACGAACAATAGCCAGGGAAACACAAGCTCGGACGTAAACTGACACTTGAAATTTGATAACTGTTCTAGCGTTTGCTTATGCAATATTTTTGTTTTACCTTACAGAAGTTAGCGCAGACATAGTTCAATAAATCGGTTGGATAGCTATTCATGAGATAAATCGTATATTTTTTTGTATAAAATAAGGGCGACAAGTGAATACACATTCCACCTGATAGTAAGTGGATGTTGCGGCACATGGACATCTTGGGCATCTGAGGCCTTAGATGGAATGCCTCGTTTCCAGTAAAAAAGGTCTCCGGATCTCTACACTCACTTTACGAAACACAGTAGTAAAAATAAAAATATAAATTTCGTGGCAACCTTCCGCTAAATAAATACAATGATGTGTCTTACCTGGATTGAAGAGCACCTCCCGCCCTCCCTCAATTGCATGCACTAACTCCGTCACCACTAGTCCCAGCACCACTACTCCCAACACCACTATTCCAGGTAAGACACACCATCGACGATAATACGACACGTGTTTCGCCTGTACACGAGGCATCCTCAGGTAATGAAAACTTTACGGCGGCCGACCGCTAAGTCACAACAACAGTAACACAGTAGTATTAAGCTGCTATTTTACACTGGCGTTCTGTGAGAGCGTGGTCCTTCCCCAGTCGAGCCGACCCAATCATGATACAACCATAATATAACTGCAGCGTGGCCCTGCCTCGTATGTAAATATAATATATGTATAATAAAAATTATTCGATAGTTAATCAACCAGATATTTTATTCGTTAGATATTTTTTTAAATTGTATTCATTGGTTAGTTCTAATATGATAACATATGTATGTATTTATTACTCCGAAGACAGAAAAGACTTCCGCAAATACCATCAAACTATCCGAAGAGTAACATTAAAGTGGTTTCCGATGTGAACGGAAGCTAGTCTCCGTGCAGTTGTCAATTAGCCTGTTTGTATCAAAAGACTGCCCCGTGCAGAAATATTTTGAAAATAATCATTTAAAGGGGACGGTATTGAATTAGTGATCACTGATCAGTATACAATTATAAAAAATCATTATACTTTGTACATTTATACATTATGAGCAGTTTTTTCAGTACATAATGTGCATAATATGAATTATATATTATACAAATTCCTAACGAATAAGAACAAAATATCAAGATTATTTATTTATAGAAACGGTTGTTTTTCTGCCTAGAAGTATGTCTGGACTCTCTTACCTATTTATGTGGCTAAAGCGGTCCGGTTTAATATTAAGGACGTTATTGGAACCAGATTTTTTCTGGCCAAAATAAACAATAAACCAATTTTTCTCATGTAATATACAATTGTAATATAGCTTATATCAACTAAACCTGCCTTAATTGAACTAACAATCTAAAATGAATGCCTTATGACGATAATCGATTGAAATGCTCAACATATTTATTACGTAAAGAGTTGTTGAGTTGTACTTGAGGATCTAGGATATGGCACTTTAGTTATACAATATATAACGTAATTAACGCACACCCTCAGACACCCCAATTAGTATATTATGTTATAATCATAATACATACACTGAATTTAAATTTAACATTTTTATGCATTGATTATTTATCAAATTATTTATACTAATTCCGGAAGAATGTGGTCATGGTCAAATAAAGTTCATTTTTCTTTATTTTTATTGAATGACAGAATTATTTTTTTTTTTATAGAATAGGGTGACAACCGAGCACTTAGTCCACCTGATGGTAAGTGGTTGCTGCGGCCCGTACACATCTACATCTATCTTCCATCAAAATGCATGTCACCCGTGAGGACTGAGATGTAATGCCTCATTTCCAGTAAAAAGGGTCTCCGGTTCTCTACACTCACCATACGAAATACAGCAGTATTAAGCTACTATTTCACGCTGGTATTCTGTGAGAGCGTGGTCCTTCCCCGGTCGAGCCGACCCATTCGTGCTACAACTATACTACTAATATAACTGCAGCATGGCTCTACCACGTAAATTAGTAATAATACAAATAAAACTGCACTCTTAAGTCTTATGGCCTTTAATTACGGTCCATTTCAGTTTGTTTTGACTGTACAGATTTAGTGTGACTGCACTTTACTTAGTTTTAATTATTTTGGGATAAAAAATTACCCATAGTTAAAAATGATAGGAATCGCTTCAGTAAACGATTCTGAACAAACTACTTCCAGGATGTGCGTTAATTATGTTACATGTTGCATATTGATGATAACATATAAGCCTGGAATATTCAAAATTAACTTCTTATGTTTTGTATGTTTACCACATGTAAGCATAGGTAAGGTAAACTAAACAGTCTCACAGTCAGAACATGCCATTTAAATAGTCCGTGTACATGTTTTCTCTGATTTCATTGTGTGTGTATCCACTTGTTGTTAAGCTGACCTAAGTCTAACGATTTTATTCAGCAGAGTGTGAAACTATGATTTTTTTTAATTACACAAGGACAAACATCCTTTATTAACAAAACAGTTATTTGTAAGCAATACAAACACTTATTCCGTCCGTGATTCGAGCGCGGGTTCCTTAGGGACGCGGTTTTTTTATTATTTTCACTTCTCATTTGATAGATACCTTTGCTCATATTCTGTTTCTTTTTCCATCTGTCGCCTTGTAAGACACACATGAAATTATTATAATATAATAATTACAAAATACTTTATTTCGACCAACAATAGTCATAGATTATTAGTAAAACAAACCTTAACTTAATGTTGGTTATAAAAAATAGAAATTAATATTAAAATGTTAGTAACAATGGTACTTATCCTATATTAGTAACTTAACCTACACCCAGCCTGACATAGCGAAACCCAGGTGGGGTTCTCCTGGTACTGGTGTGTGCACCATTCCAAGTTCTCCAGAGAGGGCTATCCAGCTCCACAGCCAATGTGCTGAGGAGGGTTTGGAGCTCCTCGATATCCTGCTCATCATGGACGCAGCACGCTTGCGCATGATCGCGTAGAAGTCATCCACACGAGCATCCGCAAACATTACCAACGCACTACAGTGTCGAGGCCTCCTCAACATTACCCTCAGCACATTGTTGTACTGAATACGCAGAGCACTGTACAGTCTGTGGACTAACTATACGCGGCAAGCCTACAGTAGGCTCGCCGCGTATAGTTAGTCCACAGACTGCAAGTGTAAAAGAATTATTGGCAACAAAGTAAACTTGACTTGTGTCGTACTATGTGCAAATCTGCGAGCCAACATATTGCCCCGGACCGACAGCGCTCGGCGCTCTCGTTCAATGTCGCTGTCGTCATCCAGGCGTTCAGTTACAATATGTCCGAGGTACCTAAACTAAGCCACTTGTCTCAGAGCCGTGCCACATAGCTGGATACGTGGTTTGAAGTCAAGTGGTTTGTTTTTACCTCTGAAGACAATAAATTCACTCTTCTTAAGTTGTAGCTGAGTCCAGTCTCCTCGGCATATTCTTCACAAATTCTCAACAGTTTACGAAGCCCGCTGACTGAGGGGCTCAACAGAACCATGTTGTCTGCGTTACTAAAGTTATTCATCGGCACACCGTCTATTGAGCAACCGACACCTGCTCTGCTGAGCCTCTCAATCAGTCTGTGAACATAAAGATTAAACAGTCTGGGTGACGTCAGTCCTCCCTGCCTCACTCCGCACTCTAGTTTATAGGGCTCACCAAAGGCGTTACCCCATCTAACTGTGTTAATCTGATTACCTTACCAGTATTCCAGCAGTGCAACCAACTCTGGTCTTAAGCTACTTTCCTGTCTTAGTTTCCGCCATAGGATTCTGTAAGACACACGGTCGAAGGCCTTAGACAAATCCAGGAAACACGCATACACCTGAGTCTTTCTGTCCGTGTAGTACCGCACAGTCTGCTTGAGATACAATATTGCGCTCTCCGTTGATTGTTCGGGCCTCTTTATATGGAATAATGATTCACTTTAATACGCCCGCACCACAAGGCACTATTCTTATTAATACGTGGTAGGGCAACGCTGCATCTATATTATACCTGAAGCACGAATGAGTCGGCATGATCAGGGAAAGACCACGCTCTCATAGTATACTAGCATAAAATAGCAGCACAATGCTGCTGTGTTTTGTGTGATGAGTGTAGAGAACCTGAGACTCTTCTTGTTGGATACGTGGCATCCTGTCTTAGTTCTCAGCATCCACTTACCATTAGGTGGCCTGTGTGTGAAAACTATTACGTATATTCGTGAGCTGGTACATTCTTGAAAAGAAAAATATCTAGCAGTGGTCTTAAAAAGTCAGCTTATGAGATAAAAATGAACAGAAACTGTAAACGACAAAAATAATTATCATCAAAGAGCGAGTATAAAATGTATAAAAAATGCTTCGAAAAACTTAATATTTCGCGAGAGAAGTTCGCCATCTTAGCACGCGCCTGCTTTTTTACATTTCATTAACCTTTACCTGCATCTTGCAAAATATTTCCTAGAAGTGTCATGTTTCAGTACCGGAGACGAACTTCCGTCTGATCCAGAACAAGACTGACGATGATACTGTGAACGTCATATGTGCTGCGGACGGAGCGTTTCCTGCACCAAACCTCACGCTAGCCACACCTGAGAGGTACGCTACTAACTTTTTATTCTTTTGTAGTGTTACATGTTAAGAGTATTAACCTTTTTAAAGTATTTTATCATTTTAAGTAGTTATAAATAAATAAACTTTTAACGCTGTCTTAGGAATTAACAAATCATTTAGGTTGCTCTTAACAAATAAATTATTTCTAAAAGGGATAGCCAAATAAAAAGACGTAAAAGAATTTTTTATCAAAATAGAAACGAAATTACAGTAAAAATTATGATTGTCATTTAAACGAATGCAACTAATTAGTTATAACGTCCAAGTCGTATAAAATCGAAGACGTGTAACTTACACAGCAATTGACGTGCAAGGCAATTGGACCTTATCGCCAACCAATCGGCCTACATCGCTAGACTCATGCTTGTATGAAATTACTTACTCTATTGCGTTGATTACGTAAGTAGCCACTACGTAGATTCGAATGTGGTTTTAAGTCCAAAATACAACCGGAAAAAAATACAAAATAAGATTTTTTAAAAATAACATAACATTGCTAGCAGCCCGGTAATACTATAGGACAAAGTCTATTTAATTTTAGGTAATATTGGGCACAAATGTTACACTTGTCATATGAATAGAAGATTGCGCTGCTATGTTGTACAAACTGTCCTCTACTCGATCTTGTACCTCAACTTGTATGTCTAATAATACAATAAATTTGGAAACAAAACTGTTAATACAGCCTTCACATTGTCAATAACGCGTTTACCTAATTCAAATAAAGAATACTGCTATAAAATGTGTTTCATGTTTTGGTTGCCTGTTATTAATGTTGCAATTTGACAATAAACCATAAAGAATTTTGATTTAAGGCCTTATTTGGGGATTCCTATGTTCAGCAGTGGACTTCATTAATTTAGCTTTGACATGTTACGATGGTAAATGAATAATAAAATATTAGTAGGTACTATCATCATCATCATCATCATCAACGTCAGCCCGTAAAAGTTTTCAGCTGGTCATGGGCCGCTCCCGTTGATTATTTGTACATTTAGCTTAATTGCCACCCTTAGGGTCAGACGTCTTACATCTGTGTCGCTAAGCTAAACAAAAGCAAAGTGGTTAATATGTAATCTAAATAGAATTAAAGTAATACACTAAGATTAGTAATCGGTAAAAGCGCCCATTACATTCATAACGCATCTGCATCGGTAGGTATACTCAGAATAAGATAGTTAATATCCTGTTTAGGAATACTGTCCTAGGTCCTGCTGAGATGCATAAATAGTTGTTCTTTTAAAACAATATTTTCTAGAAAATTCTTCAGAGATTTTCTTTGAAGCATATACCAAGCATTCTCTATGGAATTCAAATCTGGAGAAAGAATATGATGTCACGGCCCTAGAATGGCTATTCTAGTTCGTGCAACCGGACTATTACTACCCTGGATGGCCATTGTCGTGCAAAAGCAGGAAATTTTAACCCATGTGTGTTCGATGTGGCAAGACTGTTGGTTCTAGCACCTAATTACGACATTTCGGCCACCACAGTACCCTGTATCCAAACGAGGTCCATTAATTCCATAAAATTAATTCCTGCCATTCCACAATTGTACCACTTTCGAATGGATGAACTTCTTGAGAGTGTTGAAGCCAGATTGTATGAACAGAAACTTTCCTCAGGGTATGTGTGTAGTCTCTTCGAATCAGGATGAAAACCAAATCGGGATTCGTGATAAGCACCAACGACCTTCAGTTCTAAGTTCACATGTTTTCTAGCCCATTGCAGTTTTCGTCCATTATTTTCCCCTTCTTAGAGCTGGAACCCTAAACTTTTTCGAGCATGAAGGTTCGTTTCGTGCAGTCTCCTTACAATTTGGTCACTCACAAGCACCTTACTCATACTTTTCTGAGCAACGTTATTGCTCTAAGTGCTTTTAGCTTTTTCATTATCGACTCCTAAAACTCCACTGCTGAACACGGACAATGTTGCACGTAGTAGAAATACACTGCAGCTAGGTATATTATGTTTTCAGCACCAATAGGTTCGGTCAACCAGTTAAAGACCACGCTCTCATAAAATACTCGTGTGAAATACTGCTGTGTTTCGTATGTTGAGTGTAGAGAACCGCAGCCCTTTTTAACTGATAACGAGGTATTTTATCTCAGTAATCAAAGGATGACAATAATTCTACATATTAATTGCTAGTCGAGGATTGTTGTCAATCATCTGATCAAATGTTGCAAAATCATCAACATAGCGTCAGGTTCAGCTAAAGAATATGGGTTTATATGGAAAATTGTGAAATAAATAATGACTAGACACATATAATTTATTACAGTAAAGGAATATTCGACTTGCTTCTCACAAGATGAATGAGATGTCATCCCTAGAAAGAATAAAGGGATACAGGACTATTATTACCTCTATTATTACCTCCTGATCACGAACTATACGAACGAAATATACGAAAAGGATTCGATCATTTCGATCCATTGATCATTCATAGCTGTTGGTTGTTCTTAATGTGTACTTTGAATATTTCTTTTTATTCTTAAATTTAATTTTTAAAACATATTTGACCAATTATATTAAGAGAATATTATGTTAATATGTTTATTGTTTACTTATTTGATCATTAAGTATTGTAAAAATTGTGTGTGTTTTTACATAATTAGGTTACAAAATAGTATACTGATGCATCCCCACCATTACCGGTTCAGGAAAACGTTACTGGAAACCTGACATTTTGTTTTTAAAAAAGTAAATTTCTCCATTACGTCGATAAAGAAATTTCATTTTAATTACTATTGTTAATAAATGTGCCTAGTTTGCACACAAATGTCAATTCACACAACACAGCAAAGTCAATTAACATCATACTTCAAAAAACCAAAAAAAAAGTTCGCCATACGCAGATCATGTGGCGCCATGTAGGCACGGCACGCGACTCAATCGCTGGAGACAAGCCATAGCAAGCGAACACTGACCCGAAACTGACGTGATCCGGACAACTCTTCCTAGATTCCATTCCTAGGCTCGTTAAATAAAACAAAAAATACCGAAATATGCTTGTGAAAACATATAATGAACTACCTAATAAATAATTTAAATAGTTAAGCGAATGATTATATACGAGACATTTGTATAATTGGATAAGAACTTAATGATTTTATGACTGAAAAGATTTTTTAAATGGTAATTAATTAATATTGTCACACTTAAACATTATTATTTGCATGCTTTATAATAAATTGTTAGCTAAACTTGACTACACTGTACAAATTGTAACATCTTTTATTGTGATTCTTGCAAATAAAGATTTATGATTAAGGTATGAATTCACACTGTGAAAACACAGTGTGTATCGATTTCGGGGGTTTTAATTAGTTTTTAATTGGAAGTTTGGTGTAGTAGATCCGAATTTTAAAATTCAAATTTAAATATTTCCGTACTTGAGGATGTTATATGTGTGTATGTGTGTGTGCGTAAGCGTGTTTTTGTATGTGTGAGTGTCTATGCATGTGTGTGTGTGTGTGTGTGTATGTGTGTGTGTGTGTGTGTGCTTGTGTGTGAATTTTTCATCTTAACAAATAATTAAGTTTTCAGTGAAATAAAATCAGTTTTGTAGTTCTTTTCTTAATTTAAATTGTTTACCAACGGGCAGTTCATACTGAAAGTGAAAATACTCATCGCACTGTCACATTACATAATACTACATATTATATTTATATTTAAAAAAATCTATATATTTTATTGATAGGAGGCTGGATAGAGTTTCTCATGAATTGAAACTGGTGAACGGCAGATACTCTGCGGTTGCTTCGGTTACGTTGCTCGACGCTGACCTTCCTTCACCTGCGGAGTTTATTTGTACTCTCCGAATACCTTTAGCAAAATACGCAGTAAGGAAAGAAGCAATTTACTATCCGGGTAAGAATTTCTTTTTATTATTTATTCCTACAATCTTACTGTAGATGTAATAATAGAGTAGATTTGCTTTAATCACATGATTTTAATCATAAGACAACGGGAGAAGTCTATGCCTAGCAGTAAATATACGTGTAAATAAAAAAGAAAAATGATTAAACAGGTATGTCGGTGCCTTGATATACTACCGTCATCGACTGTCTATTTTCGTTAAAACTTCCCAAAAACTTCGCAATGTGCAACATCAACATATTGTAAAGAAGTTTTAGCGGTTATCTGCCGCTACCGCTGAGTCTACGAGTACTTCACTTGATGATGTCTTGTGTAGAGGCGAAACACGTGTCGTATTATCGAGGGTGGGGTGGTCGTTCCTTGTGTGGTGGTGTTGGGAGTTGTGGTGCTGGGATTGGTGGTGCTGAGATTGCTGAGGGCGGGAATGGTGTACACAATTGAGGGAGTTTGGGAGGTGCTGTTGAAACTGAGCACGACACATAATTTTATTTCAGTACGCAGAAATAAGTAAATTAAGTTCTAACAACTTCAATTTATTCAATTTCTGCAAAGTAACGCTTGGCTCTATAAACTATATTGTAAAGAATTTTAAGCTTGACCCTGGCAAAATTACTAATCGTAAAAGTACAAACCGAAGAGGAATAAAAACTAGTTTATTTATAAATAAAACAACAAGATAAAGAAACAAAAAAATAATAAATTAATAAATATCTGAACATATAAAAAATAGCTCTAACCCGAGCCAGGCTAGAGCTATTACCTACTTTATATATGTGTCATTAAAATGTTCCCAGCTCAGCATATTGTCGCATTTTATACACAACGCGTTTTCAGTTAGTACCCAGTTGCGTGACATTCTTAATATAATCATTTAGAAAAACGTGTAATCAATTGTAATTTAAAATTGATAAATAAAAAAATATTGAATAAATAATATATTCGTAAATACCTCTTTAATACGTAAATAAATATAATTATTTGTTTCTTACATGAAATACACTTAATTAAATATGATTTTATAAAAAAAAACAATCTCGGAGACCTGGCTAACATTATTTTGTGTTCTTTTAATGTGAGATGATATTTGTTAGAGCGTTGGCTGGATAAAATCTGACGACATAAACAGAAAGTTGTTTAATTATTTAAAAGAAGCCATTTAACCGCCTTATAAGTCGAACGTCAGTTATACAGGGCAGCGCTGAAAAGAATAAGGTTGCGTAATATACATTTCTTGTGAAAGACTCGAAAATAATCTCACAGAATAATTTGCGAAGGCCGTTTGAACTTTTTATCAACGGAAGGTTCGTGTACAAAGCTATGAAATCTGTAAGAGAGATGAAACATTGCCTACAGCTTTTGACGTGAATAATTTTATGCGCTCTTAACTCCATTTCTTGTGGGAATAAATTCTCTAATGGAAAATTAGTGGGCAAGAGAAAATGCAAACATTTTCAAAGCATCCGCATCTAGTCTGACGGAGGAAAGTCGAGCGGGATTTCAATTTCAATTTCGCGCTAATTCTTAATATCAGGAGATTCAGTATACAAACACTGTTTTATTAGATGCTAAAAAACTAAGAGTCCTTTGTTCAGGATGCTTCCTGATACGATTTATGAGACCGGAAAATTATGAAACGTGTTAATTATACGAACAGCCGCTACATTTAAATTGCAAACGTGTATTTAAATATTAAAAAGGTTTCTCTTTTAATTAATAATATAATAATAAAAAAATATTTTTGTACGTCTCATCGTTGGACACAGGCCTCCTTCTATTTCTGAAAGGGTTATGGAGCAGTGGTCCAACTTGGTGCTCGTTGTCGGATTTTACACAATTCTTTTGGATATATTTTATTTCTAAGAGATGTAAGCTAAGTCACGATGTTTTCCTTCATCACCGAGTACGTAGCAAACAGCACTTTAAATTACAATTAGCAATTTTATTGGTACTGGTCAGGATCAAACCTGAATTGTGATATTTAGACTAAGTGCTTGGTATGTGATCTACGTCGGCTTGGATATGACACTTTGAAAGTAATAAAATTATTAAAAACACAAAAAAAGGTAACCAAACTAGGAAAACGAACATTATCCTTTACAATTTATTTATTAAATAAACATGTGTTTATTCCATTAGGGCCCATTAGCACAACTCCTGAAACGACGACCGCGGCCGACATGCAACTCGCTGCGGCTATTGGCTCTGAAGGTGAGGAATCTTATACATCGGTCGATCAACCAAGAAGCGAGTTCATTGTATTTCAGTTCTCCTCCCTAACACTAAGGCGATGATCCAAATTAATTTTAAATTCATAGTTTCATCATTATAAATATACTCAAATAATATTCTTTTAAAAATATTGATTGAAGTCGCTTATTTCACATGTTTTGCAAGTTGATTGTATAACTGTGCTTCCTCAAATATTATGTTATTTTACTATAGTTGTTCTCACGGCAGGTAACACAAAATTACTGGCTAGGTGGGTTATATATTTATTTACTCGATGTTTTGTTGTGAATTTTATGTGTGAGTGGATAAGTTTGTGAGTTATCTTATTTTTTATTCATAGAATAAGGGTGACAAACGAGCATACAGTACACCTGATGGTATGCGGTTGCTGTGGCCTATAGACTTCTACATTTATTCTCGATTGAGAATCAAAACGCAGAAACGTTGTCACCCGTGAGGACTAAGATGGAATGCCTCGTCTCCAGTAAAAAGGGTCTCCGGATCTCTACATTCATCATACGAAATGCAGCAGTATTACGCTGGTATTCTGTAAGAGCGTGGTCCTTCTCGGTTGAGCCGACCCATTCATACTACAACCATAATATAGCTGAAGCGTGGCTCTGCCACGTATATATCTTATTTCTAATACAATACATGTATTGTATGTAAAAAGTTGCTTAATATTTTAAAAAAATTGCATTTTTGTAAATCGTTTCTGATGGTGTTAAGAAGTCATCACTTTAGTAACCACTTCCCTGCAAGCAGCACTGGACTGCAAGTGTTTTTTATCACTTAAGTTGTATAAAAATGTAAGAGGGTAGTACTTATTCAGACGAACTGCTGGGTTGGTAAGGAGCCCTTCCACCTAGTACGTGTGGTTCGGTGGCATCTTTCCCATACAACTTCGTACTACTCCGGGTACTCTTAAAGGTACAGAGTTATTTTTAAAGAGTATCCGAATGTTACATTTAAGTTCAAATAATGTATAAATTATATACCATTTTTGCAAATATAAGTGAATTTTGTGTGAAGTTGAATGTAATATATGGGCAACAACAACGCGCACGCGCGCTCTTCTGTGTACGATTTACCGAGCGACCCTTACGAATGTAGTGCGAAGTACGAAGTGCGTGCGTAGTAAAAAAGTAGGCGTTAGATATTTATAAAAGATAATCAGTAACAATAATACTAAAATGTTTAAGTTGTTACTATAATAATACTAAAGTGTTAATAATAAAATGTTTAAGTTTTTTTTCTTAATTTTTCTTAACCATTCGCATATATCCTTATTCTGACCCTTCTCTGCAATTTTGGGCGTATTTTGCAAAATAAACCTATATGAAAAAGAAAAGCTGATGCTTTTATCTGTCATGATGCCATGCTGCACGCCACGCCGAATGCTCCCATTGAGTGGCCAATTTATTACCCATAGGGTAGAGTGACCTGAGTTGTAACAGAGGCCTTTAATGTATAGCGACTAAATTAAAATTAAGTTTTACAATATAGTACAATACGCCAAAACAGAATACAGTGTCTCAGAAAAACGGTGTGAAGTTCTTTCCCCGTTTCCTTGGTGATTGTCAGATGCATGTACATTTGTCGTACTTTTTATCTCACTATTTCCGTCTAGAGTATCTACATATGTTTGCTGAAGTCAATGTCGGGACTGGGCATTGTGTCGAGTGTCTAAGAAACTATCACTATGTGGAGAAAAAACGATTTACAACAACAATACCTATGAAATTTT